>OX387423.1:94086686-94686686 GCA_947563755.1 Lochmaea crataegi
AACTAGTCGCGGCGACCTAAACGCTGCGATCCGAGCGTTTTTATCGCTACGTCTCCAAAACGATCATAAAAGTTCCATATAATCAATACAACAGACCATTGCGTATGGATCTTAGCGTTTATATCGTCGCGATCAGATCGCAAGCTTGGATGTAGTAGACTAAGTTGATTTTTTTTTATTATTAGTACAATTTTTAACAGAATAGAAATAAAAAGTTTAGTAGCGGGGCTAGATTTGAAGAATTTTTTCATTTTTTTTTTAAAGTATTATGCGCACTTTGCCACCGCACTATTATTATTAAATAAATCGCTAGAAAAAATTGGTAGATCGATAAAAATGTCGAGATAGAAACGCTTACTTACCGATATGGAGCTCGGGAATTTTTATAGGGTGTTTATTCACTTACCTGTAACAATAAATTTTACGTTAGATTTTTTCTTTGTAACATTTCATGTCTGATATTATTTAAATATATATAAAGATTTGTGTAAGAATTGTTATTAATATTATTATTATTATTATTAGTGGAATTAATTAGAAACAGTTAATAGATGTCGAAGATAATAATTTAATACTATTTATTATAACGCCTTACAAATTTTTAGAAAAATATTTTTCAAAGAACAGAAACCGTTCATTAAGAATCAACAACTACTTCTCGGGCTATAAATCAACCCTGTTTAACTTAGAAGTGCAATTCAATGTCTGTCGAGGTATGACAATTTTTACAGGAAACTGTAGTTAAGTAAATAACTACAAAACCGAGATGGTTTTATGTCAATATATATTTTGGTTTGCGGTTAGATGTCGCTGTTATCGCATTCTTAGCATTTCCTTTACTGAGGTTAATGTATTATTAATGTTAATGGATTATGCTCTCAGGGCTTCAGGACGGATAGGGCGTTATAATAGTATTACACTATTATTTTCGACATCTATTGATAACACGCTTTACTAAAATATTACAATTTTTACAGGAAGCTGTAATTAAGTAAATAAAAACAATTAGTTTCATTATTTTTAACATTAATTGTGATTTATTTAATGAATAAAATGTAGTCACATTTTCACGTTGAAGAGTGTGTCAATTTATAATTTAAATTTGACTGGAATTCATTCCGTTTGATTTTTCCCTCGTATTTATTTGGATAATTCGGTTATCGGTCGTGGAAATTTTCTAAAAATAAATATTTACATCTCGAATTGCATTTCTGTGATTATTTCAGCCGTTAATTCAATATCGAATCGATTATTTTTAGGCTTTTTAGGCTTCGTTTTGAATATGTGGCCATAATATAAAAATACGAAAGGTAAATATTTATAAAACTCGATTTAAATATATGACTGTCTTCGGTGAAATATTATTATCTTTTTATTACTGAAATTAACAAATACTGAAAATTTAAGAAAATTAAGTTTTTTTTAAATAAGTAAAATTTGACCCTAAATTCTGTTATAAGTGACATTCAATAAACCACAAAACTGTAAATTTTGAGCTAAAATTTCAACAGTATTCTCTTGAAGGACCATACTACTTGAGAAACATTCGAAAAATATCATAGTAGATATGCTAAAGGGGTACTGGTCCAGCGGAAATGCGCATGCCCTCCTGAAAAGGTGCTACGTCAAACATGTCTAACGTCACGTGCTACGTGAAACGTCAAGTGCTACGTCAAACGTTACATGCTACGTCCATGTGGCTAACGTGTGGGAGAGGAGAACTGCTCTTTTTAGGAGGGCATGCGCATTTCTGCTGTGCAAGTAACCACTTAGTATATCTACTTACTGCACCTTAAGGAATTTTAATTTTGCAAATTGTCAAAGTAAGGGCAGTAAAAAAAAGAAAATAGTCAACTTTAACGCGCTGTATCTCGAAAAAAATTGATGAAAAATAAGTGAAAACTTTCCTTCTCATAGAAAATTTGATGATGAATCGATTAAAGCTGAGTGTTAGAATTTTTAAACTGAAAAAAATGTCTCAAGACAAAAATTGCAAACAATGTTAGACCTTTCGGTGCAGACGAATTTAATTCGTTCACCTCGTTAACAACATCCTTAAAACCGTGTCAAACAGAATTTCCATCGATACCATCAGTCCCCCATTGTTCTTCTACTACAAGATTAAAACACAACGATGATAATCTGTCAATGTCTAACATAATTACACCTGATAAAATAACCTGCGAAGGCTGGTCTCGATTCTGCCTTACCTCACTCCATATAATTAATTATTACTCATGGTATACATTCGTAAAATGTGTCGTAGAAAATATTAAAATACTCGTTTTTTTTTATTTCATTTAAAATATCCGTTCTTGAAATTTTATTATTTGACGGCTACCGAGATTTTAAATCAACGGGATAATCGTGTGCCAGGTGCTTTTTACTCGCTTTTATTATTTTACCTGCAACACTCCCACACAACTTTTAAGATGCGTCATAGTTATTTTAATAATTCACATTTTCTTTAAATAAATACACTGATCGTCAAAAAAAATCTGGACGCCAAAAATTTGACACATTCTCAAAAGTGAGTTTTATCACGAACTGTAAGTCAATTCTTCTGCGGCAATTCAAAACACTCTATAGGGTGAGCAGTATGTATGAAAATTGGGGTGACATTCACATCCTCTTACTTATAGAATTATTACTGTTTCCTGTGAAATTGTCGTATTTAGTAAAGCGTGTCACCAACAACGTGTCAAAGAATATATATGTATTCTACGTTTTACAAACTAAGTTTTGAAAAATATTTTTCAAAAACAGTGACCGTTCAACGAAGAAGAAACAATTTTTAACCATTTTTAACAGTTTTTAACAATAATTGACAATTTTTAACCATTTCTGATAGTTTTTGACCATTTTCGATAATTTTTCAAAATTTTAGATCATTCTTCTAAATTTTTGACCATTTTTGACAATTATCGACCATTTTTGACCGTATTTCTAAGTTTTTGACAATTTTTTAGAAACTTTAACAATTTTTGACAATTATTAACTATTTTTCAAAATTTTGACAATTTTTAACGATAATTGTCCATTTTTGACAGTTTTTGGCCATTTCTGATAGTTTTTGATAATTATTGGCCATTTTTGACAATTTTTCAAAATTATTGACCATTTTTGATAGTTTTTGACAATTATTGAGTATTTTTCAAAATTTTAACAATTATTTACCAATTTTGACAATAATTGTCCATTTTTGACAGTTTTTAAAAACAATTGACAATTTTTAACCGTTTTTAATAGTTTTTGACAATTTTTAACCGTTTTTAATAGTTTTTGACAATTTTTCAATATTTTTGAAACTTTTTCAAAATTATTGACCATTTTTAATAGTTTTTGACAATCATCAACCATTTTTCTAAATTTTAACAATTTTTGACAATTATTGACCAATTTTGACAAAAATTGTCCATTTTTGACAGTTTTTAACAATAATTGAAAATTTTTAACCTTTTTTCAAAATTATTGACCATTTTTGATAATTATTGACAATTGTTGACAATTATGGACCATTTCTCCAAATTTTTTACCATTTTTGACCATATTTCAAAAACTAACAATTTTTGACCATTATTAACTATTTTTCAAAATTTTGACAATTTTTAACAATAATTGTCCATTTTTAACAGATTTTGGCCATTTTTGATAGTTTTTGACAATTATTGGCCATTTTTGACAATTTTTCAAAATTATTGACCATTTTTGATAGTTTTTGACAATTATTGAGTATTTTTCAAAATTTTAACAATTATTTACCAATTTTGACAATAATTGTCCATTTTTGACAGTTTTTAAAAATAATTGACAATTTTTAACCGTTTTTAATAGTTTTTGACAATTTTTCAAAATTTTTGAAACTTTTTCAAAATTATTGACCATTTTTAATAGTTTTTGACAATCATCGACCATTTTTCTAAATTTTAACAATTTTTGACAATTATTGACCAATTTTGACAAAAATTGTCCATTTTTGACAGTTTTTAACAATAATTGAAAATTTTTAACCTTTTTTCAAAATTATTGACCATTTTTGATAATTATTGACAATTGTTGACAATTATGGACCATTTCTCCAAATTTTTGAAACTTAAAATAATATATATTCTTTGATATCTATTCTTACTTATACCTAGTTCCTGAGGAAAGTCTCAGAGACTAGTAGCTCCTTTAGACCTATTTCCCGGAGGAATTTTAGGATATCTGTCCTGGAATCCAGGAATCACCAGCCTCTACTTCCCATTTGAAAAATTAGTCAACTGTCACTTGAAGGGAGTTGAAGGTTGAAATCACATTTTTACGTTGAATAATGTCAAGAAATCGAATTTATTTCATTTGGCTTTTTCACACTGTATAAAATTTCATTTTAGTCTTGGAATTCCCAATTACCAACGACTATTTTCGACTCTACGTATGACGTGATAGGCTTGGGAATTTCTGATTGAGACAATAAGTTTCTCTTTTTATTATCCATCATCGACCTTTTTCTTTCAGAAGTTCTAAGTTAGGCCGAGATTTAAAAATCAAAAGTCATCGTTATTCAATGAAAAATTAGAAAAATTTGAAATTTCATTAAAAAAACAAGAGGAATTTTCCGGTAGAAACACAAATATAGGAAAACTAATGAAAAGGAGGATTGAACAAGTGAAAAATGCTTGGGAAAATACATTTCAACAATTTTTTTGGAAGTCCAAAGATATTTTTCAAAATTAATTCAATTTTTGGCACAAGTATAAGAAATATTTTTTTAACACGACTCTTATTTGTTGTTTACTTGAGATACACGATTTTTCGAAAGCGGCAATCTGTTACTTTACGCTCGAAAAACACTCATAATTTTTTCTACAGTCGCCCTTTTAATAATTAAAACAGTTTTTTATATTATTTTAGGTTATAATAGGAGTGCTAGAATAATCGTCATTTTCGCTTTTCATCATGATTAGCCTTAAAAAGATATACGATGTTAAAAAATAATCGATGTTTATAGTAATATTAATCAATTTTTAGTAAATCGATTTTATAAATTACGTGTTTAAATCGATTTTCGGAAACGGCTCATATTATTTATTGACTATTTTTCAAAATTTTGAGAACTTTTGACAATTATTGACCATTTCTCAAAATTATGACAATTACTGACCATTTTTCAAAATTTTAACAATTATTGACCATTTTTCAAAATTTTAACAATTATTGACCATTTTTGACAATTACTGACCATTTTGACTGTTTTTCAAATTAATGACCATTTTTTAAAATGATGACAATTTTTAACCATTTTTAACAATTTTTAACTATTTCTGATAGTTTTTGACCATTTTTGACAATTTTTCAAAATTTTAGACCATTCTTCTAAATTTTTGACCATTTTTGACAATTATCGACCATTTTTGACCGTATTTCTAAGTTTTTGACAATTTTTTAGAAACTTTAACAATTTTTGACAATTATTAACTATTTTTCAAAATTTTGACAATTTTTAATAATAATTGTCCATTTTTGACAGTTTTTAGCCATTTTTGATAGTTTTTGATAATTATTGGCCATTTTTGACAATTTTTCAAAATTATTGACCATTTTTGACAATTATCGACCATTTTTCAAAATTTTAACAATTTTTTACCAATTTTGACAATAATTGTCCATTTTTGACAGTTTTTAAAAATAATTGACAATTTTTAACCGTTTTTAATAGTTTTTGACAATTTTTCAAAATTTTTGAAACTTTTTCAAAATTATTGACGATTTTTAATAGTTTTTGACAATCATCGACCATTTTTCAAAATTTTAACAATGTTTGACAATTATTGACAATAATTGTCCATTTTTGACAGTTTTTAAAAATAATTGACAATTGTTAACCTTTTTTCAAAATTATTGACCATTTTTGATAATTATTGACAATTGTTCACAATTATCGACCATTTCTCCAAATTTTTTACCATTTTTGACCATATTTCAAAAACTAACAATTTTTGATAATTATCAACTATTTTTCAAAATTTTGACAATTTTTAACAATAATTGCCCTTTTTTGACAATTTTTGATAGTTTTTGACAATTATCGACCATTTTTCAAAATTTTAAATTTTTTTGATAATTATTGACCAATTTCGACAATAATTGTCCATTTTCGACAGTTTTTGACCATTTTTGACAGTATTTCAAAATTTTTGACCATTTTTCAAAAAAAATTTTAAATTTTTGACAATTGACCATTTTTCAAATTTTTTAGACAATTATCGACCATTTTTGACAATTATTGACCATTTTAAATAACCTTGGCTCACCCAAGGAAAAAATATGTATAAATTACGTAAGTAAAGTATAATGACTATTATAGACAGAGTGAACTCTTGACAGGACTGTCAGAAAAAATTAGTTATACAAGTAGCTAACAATAACCATAGGTAATATAGACCACTGAATGGACTATGCCAATTCCAATCGACCACTCCACTTTGAAGGCGCAAGGCGCCCCAAAAGGAACGATTGGGAGGTCGCCAAGGAAGTTATCACAGCACCGGCAATTGAATGGACAATAAAATCTTTTCAACCCTTCAAATCTCCCGGTGAGGATGGCATTTTTCCAGCTCTGCTGCAAAACGAACTGGAATTACTTTTACCCATCCTCATTAAACTGTATAGAGCTAGTGTGGCGTGGAATTACATACCATCCAGTTGGTTGGTGGCTAGGGTGGTGTACATACCGCACAGACCCACACCCTAAATCAGTTAGACCAATTAACATCACATCTTTCCTACTTAAAGGACTTGAAAGAATACTGGATTGCTACATCAGGTGGGTAGCTTTATATAACTTCCCTCTGAGTACCCACCAATACGCTTATCCAACTGGCAAATCAACAGATTTAGCGTTACACAACTTTGTTGAAAAAATCATACAATCCCTTAACAACAAGGAGATTACGGTGGCCATGTTTCTTGACATCGAAGGAGCATTCGATAATGCACTACCGACCACCATTGGTTCAGCTTTGGCTGAAAAGGGCATTAAACCAACCAGTACCAGCTGGATATAAGCTATGCTCACTAATAGAACAGCCACTATTTCTCTTCAAAATGAGGCCATTAGCTTTAAGGTTTCCAGGGGTTGTCAACAAGGCGAAGTACTATCTCCCTGGACCTGGACAGCAAAAAGAGCTTTAGATTTCTGGCATAATATACCAGGATTGGTTCATTCTTATACATCATTCGAAATGTCTCCAAACAATTGTTAGACTATAGCAGGCATGACCTACGTTGTCTAATAGGCCTTTTAACAGGCCACTGAATCATCATATGTTAAGATTTGGATTGTCGCAAGATCCGACTTGACGTCTTTACCTGGAAGATGATGAAGCAAAGTAATTGGTGCATGTATCAGGTTTCTGTTTTTTTGGCAGGGTCTCTCTCTCTCTCGCCCTCGGACCTGAAATATCATTCATAAAACAAACTAATTGGCTTTGTTAAGAAGCTGAATTTATTTAGCTAGAAACTATTGTCAAAAATTGAAGGATAGCAATTTTTTTTTAAAGATTCGAATTCAAATGTCAAAAATCTTTGTTATATGGAATTTAATTTATGGTTTACTTGAGATACAACGATAGAAAGTTAAAAAATATCGTTAAAAAATTAGAGATATCATTTTTTTTTAAATTCAGTTAAAATGTCAAAAATCGTTCTTGTATGAAATTTAAAACTCCTAAAATCGACCACTCATCATTAATACGCCATTTTGTAAAAATAAAATTACACTTAATACGTGTAAGTGATTACATGGTATCAACGGCAAATTTGGTACAGCTTTTTTTATTTTATTTTATTTTTTACTTCTTCTTCTTCTCGAGTTACGGTCCCAGGTAAATAAAACCTGTATAACTACAATTTAGTCGCCGTTGATAAGTATGTATTTACTTTCAATATTTTATGACTACCATTATGCCAATTTTCGTGACTCTGATTATTCTTTATGTGTAAAATTATCGACAAAAACCGTATTATAACTTACAAATTATTATTAACCGAAAAACATACAGTGTTGTCTACACACAACAAAAAAAGAGTTGGTAATATTTTTATTAAATCCTTCATCTTAATAAAGAGAATTTATCTGCCTCACCCTGTATATCGCAACAGTGTTAACAGAGTAATATAATTTCTGGATAGTATAGATAGTATTTACTGCCATAAATAACCTATCCACTTAAAAATCATTGTATAGGACCGATAATCTTTAAAAAACAATAAATGCCCGACCCTGACTTAGAATGTGGTAAAGGACTATGCTTCCATCTTATGGAAAATAAAAGACCACTCAAAGCGGATATTTTGATACCAACTTATTCGTCTGGAAAAATAGAATATTTGATAACATTGCGCCAATGTTGTGACTTTTATAATTAACTCACAATTAATGATATTATTTTTAAAATCGCTTACGGAGATTGTATGAGTAAGACAGAGAGAAAATACGTAAATAGACATGTATTACAGATTCCACCAAGTAAGGATATCAGCGGTGATAAGAAATGAATAAATAAAACCAGACAGGGTTGAACTGACCTAATTTTATCAGTTAATTTTTATATTTTGTTTTTTCTTTGTAGTATTTTGTAGTGTATTTGTTGGCATCGGTAACTCTTTAAAAAAAAATAGGATAGGGATGCGGAAAAGATTTTTTTATATGCAAGATGTTAAATGTCTATTAACTGTTAATACAAAAATGCTTGTGAAATGTGTGTAGGTAATGAACCCGACGTAAAGAGTGATACTAAAAGATGATGTATAATTCTTAGAGTATCCCCTTTTACGCGCTCCACCTTCCCCCCACAGGCAGTGCCTGAAGACCTCATTACCTTCTATCCGCGAAGTGTAGCTGAAAAAAAAATTTGTATTGGCCTAAGCCGGTTTTTATATTTTTTTGGTAGCTAATGTCGCCTTTTTGCTTTATTAATTTTTTTTGATGGCCGAAGCCGGGTTTTGTTTAATTTTTGTATTTTTTTGATAGCCGAAGCCGGGTTTTGTTTAATTTTTGTATTTTTTTGATAGCCGAAGCCGGTTTTTGTGTTATATATATTTTGATGGCGATGAGTGTTTTCCCTTGCGTGACATAAAAAGCACTGTTAACTGAAATCTAATTTGCAACATTATATTTCTTCATGATTAGGTATAGTTCGATCAGCAGCGTCAACTACAGTCAACCAGTCTACCTGTTCCATAATTAGGATACGTTAAGCCGTCACTCGAGTTCCCGTCAGGGTGAAAACTGACCTGTCTAAAAGGTGTTTATGGTAATTACGGTAAATTCTCTGAATCATCTGATATCTAGCTATGTATTTATTGCAAATTGTAATAAGTGAACAGTAAAAGTTTTAAGGGAGGTCCGTTTTCAGATGTATGAAATAAGAAATAGATATAAATGTCTTATGTTTGGCACTATTACACGATATTATTTTATATGATATCATTATTGGAATAAAATACGGAATTTTAATTCTACAATTTTATTGCGTACTACTACTGAACTGAGTCATAAATACATACATGTAAAGAAGCTAACCTAACCTAACCTAACATATAACCTAACCAGAAAGGGTTTACCCTTTTCACTTAGTATTACTTCAAGCATTTTGTGTATCACTATAGCGTACGACAACAAACGTTCGGAAATATGTATATTAATAAACTGCCGTTTCGAAAATGACAACTTAATATAATAGAAAAATATATTCATAGCAATTAGTACTGACAGACCCCCTAGCCACCCCAATAGGTTATTCAACCTTTTCATTAGAATTCAGGATTACGAATAGGTATTACGATTTACTGGAATTTTCAAAACTATTTAGTTTACCTGTAAGCGGATTAAATAAACTGGACGGCAATTCGAGTGCGGAATTGAGATACCTGCAAGTGTCGGACGGGAACTCATGTGTATTTTATAGTCATTAAGAATCCTGACGGGAATTCGTTTGTACCGGAATTGTTTACGAAATACGTGTCGGTCAGTGTTATTAAATGTACCTATTATAATTTTACTATTATATTATAGAAAACGTTATAATAAACTGCTATTACAAAATGACAAACTTATGTAAAGATGTTAGATTGTCAATTGAGAGACGTACCTTTTTTACATAATTTGATTGCAATCTATCATATCTTTATACAACTGAAAAATATAATCCTATTATTTTGTTTCAACGAAACTGGTATTCATCGTATGTACAACTATATTCACAAGTCCGACTCTGTTTCACCGCAGCAGGTGGAGTCCTATTGAATGGTTAGATTTTGTAATCGAATCGAAAATTTTAGACAAATGAACTGATTTTGTGGGTTTATTAATTAAATTACAACATTGGCGCAATGTTATCAAATGTTCTATTTTTCAAGACGAATTAGTTGGTATCAAAATATCCGCATTTGAGTGGTCTTTTATTTTCCATAAGATGGAAGCATAGTCCTTTCGGATATATTTTGAACATAACGACATTTTAAAAATTACTCTTTCTCGGTTTCACCTAAAAGGTATAAAATAGCTGCCAAATAAATAAAAACAAAAAAACTATTTATAATGTAAGGGAAATTTATCGGTCTCTGATGAGACATAAACCCAATAGAATACATCGCTAATTAAGAAACGATACCAAAAGCGTAAATCAAAAGCTGAACACGGTTTATGGAACCCGTTCGATTATCAAGAGGATCGAATCTACAGATTGAAATCCAATTAAGCTCGAGATAATATTAACGAACTTAAAATGAGGTTGGCAGTTAGTATCTTGTATATATACGTAAAAGCCAACGATTATAACTGACACCTTCCAACATTGATCACATTATCACTTAATAGATTTAAAAGGGCGATAATTCAATTTCGAAATGCGTCAAAAAATTTGCTTTAGTAAATTACGTAACAAGTCCGGAAAATACTGGTTTTTTTTTGGACGAGTAGGTAGACAAGATTCCAGGACGAGCGAGTCCGAAAAAATAGTTTCCGGGCGTGTTGCGTACATTTTTTTTTCGGCAACCGTCTGATATAACAAATCAATAAAACACGTTTCTTTGTAATATTTATTTTTCGAACAAAATTCTAATTTTTGTTTATATTAAAATTTATATTGAAATTCAATTTTTAGTATATTTAAATCCTTCTTGTTGAAGTTAGAACATGGAGGTAAAGTATCCGATTCATGTTGTTTGTTTTCATGTGATAATTTTTGAATGGCCTAGGCAATTTTGCATAATGGCCTGTGTAATTTTTAAGATTACAAAAAATCTTCTCTCAATGTGTGTTTCGAAATCCGGTATTTTCATAAGCAAAACATGTCTTCCTTGTCGTTTATATGATCAATTGACATTTTTGTTAGTTCTTCTCGTCTACACGCACCGGCTAATCCAATAATTGTTGCTACCTAAAAGTTGATACTTTTTTCCTAAAATCGTGAATTTTGGTTGAAATTACCTTTACCATTGGGTAGGTTTCATTGTCTGCTTCCCTAATAAATTTGTTGATCGGCTCGCTGCTGAAGACTTCTGATTTCTTTGCTTTATAACCGACGTTCTTCCTTTTAAGAAATGCGATAACTTTCGGGAACGTGGCTATGTTTACATTTTTTGAAGCTTGCTTCTTATTGCACGACATAGGACTTTTGGGAAAGCTAGTGAACTCTTGAAACTTGTAATGTTACGAAAAAGCGTTCGTCACGCGATAACTCATTCAAGCGACTGTGCGCAATTTCTCTTGCCGTACTGAGCTCGCACACCTATAGGTGTGAAAAATTGTCAAAATTTTGAAAATATGGTTAAAAATTGTCTAAAATTTGGAAAAATGATCAAAAATTGTCAAAAACTGTCAAAATTTTGAAAAAATGGTTAATAATTGCCAAATATTTTCAAAAATTGTCAAAAATGGTGAATAATAGTCAAAGACGGTAAATAATTGTCAAAACAAATCAAAATTCATCAAAAATTGTCAAAAATTGTCAAAAATGGTCAAAAATGATCAATAATTGTTAAAATTTTGAAAAATGGTCAATAATTGCCAAATACTGATGAAATAAAACAAATTAATTTATTTAAATCTTCATTATTTATTTTGAACTGACGTTCAAATTAAAATTTTAATTTGAACGTCAGTTCAAAATAAATAATGAAGATTTCAACAAATTAATTTGTTTTATTTCATCAGTAGTATGGATCTTCATCAAGTAAAAGCCTCATCTATTCAATTGCCAAATAGGTTAAAATTTTTGAAAAATTATCAAAAATGGTTAATAATTGTCAAAATTCGTCAAAAACTGTCAAAAATGGTCAATAATTGTTAAAATTTTTGAAAAATTGTCAAAAATTTTTAAATATGGTCAAAAATTGTCAAGAATTTTGAAAAATCGTCAAAAATTGTCAAGAATTTGGAAAAATGGTCAAAAACTGTCAAAAATGGTCAATAATTGTTAAAATTTTGAAACATGGTAAAAATTTTGAAAAAATGGTCAATAATTGCCAAATAGGTTAAAATTTTTGAAAAATTATCAAAAATGGTTAAAACTTATCAAGAATTTGGAAAAATCGTCAAAAATTGTCAAGAATTTGGAAAAATGGTCAAAAACTATCAAAAATGGTCGATAATTGTCAAAGACGGTCTATAATTGTCAAAACCAATAAAAATTCGACAAAAATTGTCAAAAATGGTCAAAAATGATCAAAAATGATCAATAATAATGGTCAAAAATGATCAATAATTGTTAAAATTTTGAAAAATGGTCAATAATTTTGAAAAAATGGTCAATAATTGCCAAATATGTTAAAATTTTAGAAAAATTGTCAAAAATGGTCAATAATTGTCAAAGACGGTCAACAATTGTCAAAATTCGTCAAAAATGGTCAAAAATGGTCAAAAATGGTCAAAAATGGTCAAAAATGGTCAAAAATGGTCAATAAATGTTAAAATTTTAGAAAAATTGTAAAAAAGATTTAAATATGGTCAAAAATTGTCAAGAATTTGGAAAAATCATCAAAAATTGTCAAAAACTGTCAAAATTTTGAAAAAATGGTTAATAATTGCCAAATATTTTCAAAAATTTGGAAAAATGGTCAATAATTGTCAAAAATTGTCAAAAATGGTGAATAATAGTCATAGACGGTAAATAATTGTCAAAACCAATCAAAATTCGTCAAAAATTGTCAAAAATGGTCAAAAATAATCAAAAATTGTTATAATTTTGAAACATGGTAAAAATTTTGAAAAAATGGTCAATAATTGCCAAATAGGTAAAATTTTTGAAAAATTATCAAAAATGGTTAATAATTGTCAAAATTCGTCAAAAACTGTCAAAAATGGTCAATAATTGTTAAAATTTTTGAAAAATTGTCAAAAATTTTTAAATATGGTCAAAAATTGTCAAGAATTTTGAAAAATCGTCAAAAATTGTCAAGAATTTGGAAAAATGGTCAAAAACTGTCAAAAATGGTCAATAATTGTTAAAATTTTGAAACATGGTAAAAATTTTGAAAAAATGGTCAATAATTGCCAAATAGGTTAAAATTTTTGAAAAATTATCAAAAATGGTTAATAATTGTCAAAATTCGTCAAAAACTGTCAAAAATGGTCAATAATTGTTAAAATTTTTGAAAAATTGTCAAAAATTTTTAAATATGGTCAAAACTTATCAAGAATTTGGAAAAATCGTCAAAAATTGTCAAGAATTTGGAAAAATGGTCAAAAACTATCAAAAATGGTCGATAATTGTCAAAGACGGTCTATAATTGTCAAAACCAATAAAAATTCGACAAAAATTGTCAAAAATGGTCAAAAATGATCAAAAATGATCAATAATAATGGTCAAAAATGATCAATAATTGTTAAAATTTTGAAAAATGGTCAATAATTTTGAAAAAATGGTCAATAATTGCCAAATATGTTAAAATTTTAGAAAAATTGTCAAAAATGGTCAATAATTGTCAAAGACGGTCAACAATTGTCAAAATTCGTCAAAAATGGTCAAAAATGGTCAAAAATGGTCAAAAATGGTCAATAAATGTTAAAATTTTAGAAAAATTGTAAAAAAGATTTAAATATGGTCAAAAATTGTCAAGAATTTGGAAAAATCATCAAAAATTGTCAAAAACTGTCAAAATTTTGAAAAAATGGTTAATAATTGCCAAATATTTTCAAAAATTTGGAAAAATGGTCAATAATTGTCAAAAATTGTCAAAAATGGTGAATAATAGTCATAGACGGTAAATAATTGTCAAAACCAATCAAAATTCGTCAAAAATTGTCAAAAATGGTCAAAAATAATCAATAATTGTTATAATTTTGAAACATGGTAAAAATTTTGAAAAAATGGTCAATAATTGCCAAATAGGTAAAATTTTTGAAAAATTATCAAAAATGGTTAATAATTGTCAAAATTTGTCAAAAACACAAAAACTGTCAAAAATGGTCAATAATTGTTAAAATTTTTGAAAAATTGTCAAAAATTTTTAAATATGGTCAAAAATTGTCAAGAATTTGGAAAAATCGTCAAAAATTGTCAAGAATTTGGAAAAATCGTCAAAAATTGTCAAGAATTTGGAAAAATGGTCAAAAACTGTCAAAAATGGTCAATAATTGTCAAAGACGGTCTATAATTGTCAAAACCAATAAAAATTCGTCAAAAATTGTCAAAAATGGTCAAAAATGATCAATAATAATGGTCAAAAATGATCAATAATTGTTAAAATTTTGAAAAATGGTCAATAATTTTGAAAAAATGGTCAATAATTGCCAAATATGTTAAAACTTTTGAAAAATTGTCAAAAATGGTCAATAATTGTCAAAGACGGTCAACAATTGTCAAAATTCGTCAAAAATGGTCAATAAATGTTAAAATTTTAGAAAAATTGTAAAAAAAATTTAAATATGGTCAAAAATTGTCAAGAATTTGGAAAAATCATCAAAAATTGTCAAAAACTGTCAAAATTTTGAAAAAATGGTTAATAATTGCCAAATATTTTCAAAAATTTGGAAAAATGGTCAATAATTGTCAAAAATTGTCAAAAACTGTCAAAAATGGTCAATAATTGTCAAAGACGGTCAATAATTGTCAAAACCAATCAAAATTCGTCAAAAATTGTCAAAAATTGTCAAAAATGGTCAATAATTGTCAGAGACGGTAAATAATTGTCAAAACCAATCAAAATACGTCAAAAATTGTCAAAAATGGTCAAAAATGATCAATAATTGTTAAAATTTTGAAACATGGTAAAAATTTTGAAAAAATGGTCAATAATTGCCAAATATGTTAAAATTTATGAAAAATTGTCAAAAATGGTTAATAATTGTCAAAGACGGTCAATAATTGTCAAAATTCGTCAAAAACTGTCAAAAAGGGTCAATAATTGTTAAAATTTTTGAAAAATTGTCAAAAAATTTTAAATATGGTCAATAATTGTCAGAATCCGTCAAAAATGCTCAAAAATGGTCAATAATTGTTAAAATTTGGAAAAATGGTCAACAATTGGTCAAAATTTTTGAAAAATTGTCAAAAATGATCAATAATTGTCAAAAATGGTCAATAATTGTTAAAATTTGAAAAAATTGTCAAAATTTTGAAAAAATGGTCAATAATTACCAAATATGTAAAAATTTTTGAAAAATTGTCAAAAATAGTCAATAATTATCAAAGACGGTCAATAATTGTCAAAATTCGTCAAAAATGGTCAAAAAATGTCAAAATTTTTGAAAAATGGTGAAAAATTCACGAAAAATGGTCATTCTATTGTGCATAAGAAGCAATCTTCTATCGGCGGTCCGACGACCCCTCACCTTTTTTTTCGGCAACGTGTGGTAGGTATTACAAATCAATAAAACACGATTTTTTGTAATATCTAAATGGACTAAAAATGGCGTCGATGTCGATGTTTATGTTTGTCATGATGACAAAACGCTAAAAAACTAATTTTTAAAACAAAATTAGAAAAATTCTAATTGAATTTACTGTTGGGACCCTTACTTTGTGGAATCTACTCATATTACTAACATTCTAATCCTTGTTTTTATTAATATTTTTATTGAAATTCGAACAATGGCTAATATTAAAGGGATTCAGTTTGTTTGAATGACAGCAACGATGTAATTCTTCCCGGCCTAGTCCGGGAAATAGGTACTTTCCGGACGGTTGCCGAAAAAAAATTTTCCAGCTACAGCTACAACAAATCTCGAGAATCATCGTTAAATCTTCATAAAATATTTTTTATAAACGTTAATTCTTCTTCTCTTCTCCTTCTACCTTTTCAGATGTCGGACGAGGACTCCGGTTCCTCTTGTACCCAATGCTTCCACTCTTTCCGGTCTCTTGCTAATCTTTTCATTTATTTTCCTTTCTTATTCCCTATCTCCTTTATTTGGTCTATCCATTTTCTTCTCGGTCTACCCCTTCTTCTGTGAATAGTACTTCCAGCTTCCAACACCTCTCTTGTAATTATATCCGTTTTTATTCTGACAATATGCCCCCTTACCAATTTAATTGTTTTCTCTTTATTTTTCTTATTATTGTTTCTTGTTTTGTTATTTGTCTTATCTCTTCATTTTCTCATCTGTCCCACTTATTCTTCTTAGGTGCTTCATCTCAATTGTGTTAATCTTGGCTTCTTCCTTCTTTCTGACTGTCCAATTTTCGCTTGCATTATTGCTATCGTTATTATATTGTGGATCTTCATTTTCACTTCCACATCAATATCTCCATGTCCCAGTATTGTCCTATTTAGTGTGTAGTAAAGTCTCGTTGATTTATTCTCTCTATTTGTTTTTTCTGCTTCTATCTTCCCATCTTCTGTCAATATATAGTTACCAGACATTCATACGTCGTTACTCTTTCCAGTGTCTCGTCTTTTATCATTTTATTTCATTAGTAATTTGATTCTGTTGTCTACAATTTATGATCTTTATTTTAGTTTTATTTGTATTCACTTCCATTTTCATGTTTTCTATCCTTTTCTTCATTAAAATCTCTTCCAATTTCATTTGTACTTTAACCCTTACGTTCTCGTACGTGCTTCTGATAGTCCCCTAGGTATTTCCATCTCATTCAAGCATCTCCAAATTTCTGTTCGTTCAACTGTGTCGAAGCGAAGGCTGCTCTTAGGTCAATAAATGTTAGAAACATTTCTTCTAGGTTTCTTTCTATTAGGTTTCTTATTATACATATATTCATTTGTCTGTCGTTAATTCAATTGTAATAATTTTCATATTGGAACCAAGGGCGCACAATGAAAATTTTGTAAAGGAATCAGTTTATTCGTAAAAATTTCTATATCATGAGCGGACGAGAAATTTTATTTAAAGGTGTTCATTTAATCGTGTGTTTGCAAGGCCCTTATGACTGCCTGTTTCTTTATTATATTTGATATAAAGAAACGAATCAAATTGAAATAAAAAGGCCTCAAAGCAAAAATATACTTATCAATAAAATTCAATCAAGCGATCCTACCAACAACAACTGGAAAGAAAGAAAAAAACAATTACAATTATCTAGTGCTATAAATAAACCCTTCGTTCATTGTAGTCAGTTAGTGGATAATTGGAGACAAGTGTTTGAAGTGATGACGATAGATCTTTTTTGATTTTAACATTAATCTCTAGTGGGTGTACACACAGAATTAAAAGATGAAAATCTAGACTAGACGACACGTCTATATATATATATATACTGAGAGGACAAGCCGTATACGACGAATTAACGTTTTAATGATTTCTAAAAGTATCATCGTCACTGTTACTTTGTTCGTATGATTGTAATTATCGTATTTATTCATTTTTTTTTTGCAACAATATAATTTTGCCGTCAGTTTAACGAGTTGACAGGTTCGCTTCGGGCTATGCAGAATTTAATATTTATGTGATGCAAATGAATAATTTGTACTTTCCGTTTAAGTTAACATGAATGATACTTTGAGATGTTAATACAAACCACAAATATATATATATATATATATATATATATATGATAAATACGAGGGGATATTCAAGAATTCAATTACTAAACATTTAAAAATATGTAGGAGGTGATTGTTTATATAAAATTATCATGGATCTTGCCCATGACCAAATTTCCCTTCCGAGATACCACCTCTAAAAAAAAACATATCAGGCGTTATCGACCTAATCGTAAGCGTTATTCGTTCTTTCAAGTCATTTAAATCAAAAGGTTTAGTTTTGCACAGAATGCTCTTCACAAATATTTCTAATGATGTAAGATCAGGAGATCGCGCTGGCCATTCTATCGATCCTCGCCTCCCTATCCACCAATTGGGAAATATTGCAACGAGGCACTGCCGGTCATTGCGTTGGTAATGTGGTGGTGTTCCATCCTGCTGAAACCATTATCGTATTCACTGGAACTGGAGGGTTTTCTGGATCAGGATATAAATTTGCCAAACTTGGAATGACCTAATTTTAAAGTATCGCCAATCAAATTATCTTCAATGAAAAAGGGACCAATGATATTTTTTCCAACAATCCCTGCTCAAACATTAACCATTTGATGGTATTGTGTATTGCGTTTGCTCTTCTCTCATCCAGTGAGGATTTTCCGATGACCAGTACCTGAAATTTTGCCATGGAAACTCTTTAAAGTATTTTCAATGGATACCATCTAAAAATTTTTGCTTACTTTTTTATTATCAAGACCTGAACGAGAAATAGGTTTTGAATATATTGTAATAATTTTTGAGTATATTATAGCGAGTAACTACCTGATTTTATTCTATTCTTAAATGTCGCAATAAACTTGAAAAACATTTTTGAATAGAGAATTAAGAGACCTTTAAAACGATATATCACAAGATTATACTTCCCATTTACAAAAATTGGGGGGTTCTAACTGTTATTCGAAGGGGGTTTTCTTTAAAAATTTGTATCTTTTGTAAAGAGAAAGATATTGGAATGAATAAAAAATCAAAATATCAAGGATTATAAGCATTTGCGAAGAAACAATTTGTAGCCTTCAGTTTACCCCACACAGTGTTTAGAAATTACGGCACATAAATATTGTTCCGTTCCATTCGATATAAAAAATTGTCAAGTTTATTTTTACAAAAATTGTGATGATTTCTATGAATTTCTTACAATGTACCGAAAAAATAATTTTAATCGTTTGAAAATTAAGATTTCAAAATTTTAAGCGTTGCGTTAATTTTGTCCATGAATTTAGTTTTGTGAATAAAAAAATTTATTTAAAATCTTTGTTGTATTGAAAAACTTTTTTTACTCCTGAAGTTTTTTTCTAGAATCAATAGATTCGGAGAAAAAAAATATAATACAATATTCCATGTGTCACTTTGGCGTTAATTTTCAGTCGAAAAATTCAAGATAGTTATTTGTGTATTTAGGGCGTAAAGTAACAGATTGCCGCTAGAGAAAGAATATTGCGATCCTTTGAAACCGGCAATTTCACTTTACGCTCGAAAAACACACATTATTTTTGCTACAGTTGCCATTTTAATAATTAAAACAGTTTTTTATATTATCTTAGGTTACAATAGGAGTGCTGGAATATTCGTCATTTTCGCTATTCATCATGATTAACCTTAAGAAGATCTACTGACTAGGGATGTTAAAAAATAATCGATTTTTATATAAATCGATTAATATTTTCTTATTTTTAGTTATCGATTTTTATAGTAATATTAATCGATTTTATAAATTACGTGTTTAAATCGATTTTCGGAAACAGCTCGTATTATTTATTGACTATTTTTCAAAATTTTGACAATTATTGACCATTTTTCAAAATTTTAAGAATTATTGACCATTTTAGACAATTATTGTCCATTTTTGACAATTATTGTCCATTTTTGACAATTATTGTCCATTTTTGACAATTATTGACCTTTTTTGACAATTATTGATCATTTTGACTGTTTTTCAAAATTAGTGACCATTTTTCCAAATTTTTGACTATTTTTCAAAATGATGACAATTTTTAACCATTTTTGACAATAATTGTCCATTTTTAACAGTTTTTAACAATAATTTACAATTTTTAACCATTTTTGATGGTTTTTGACCATTTTTGACAATTTTTTAAAATATTAGACCATTTTTCTAAATTATTGACCATTTTTGATAATTATTTACAATTGTTGACAATTATGGACCATTTTTTCAAATTTTTGACCATTTTTCAAAATTTTTGACCATTTTTGACAATTATTGACCATATTCCAAAATTTTTGACAATTTCTCAAAAACTCAAGAACAATTTTTGACAATTATAAACTATTTTTCCAAATTTTGACCATATTTAAAAATAATAACAGATGTCGAAGAATAAAAATATATTATTCTACGCTTCACAACTAGTTTTGAAAAATATTTTTCAAAAACAGTGACCGTTCAACAAAGAAGAAACAACTACTTCCCGGGCTACATGCCCCGACAGATATTGAATTACACTTCTAAGTCAAACGGGGTTGGTAAATCTACAAGATTTAAACCAACCATTCTGGTTTGCAACTAGAAGGGATAACACAACTTGTAGACCGGTTTCGGCGTATTGCGCCTCATCAGTACAAGGTATATGTTATCGTCCGAGAGTTAATCTCGGACTGAAATGTGACTATAATCAACAACGGTACATATTGTCCAGTTACGGAAATATTTTTGTTGCGAAAATAGCGACATCTCACCTCTAAGTCACAAACCAAAATTCGAACGAGACAACAAATCACGTGGATTTGAGACAAAAATGAATTAATACAGTTTCCTGTAAAATTGTCGTATTTAGTAAAGCGTTTTAACAACAGATGTATTTTTCAAAACTAGTTGTGAAGCGTAGAATAATATATTTTTATTCTTCGACATCTGTTGTTAAAACGCTTTACTAAATACGACAATTTTACAGGAAACTGTATTAATTCATTTTTGTCTCAAATCCACGTGATTTGTTGTCTCGTTCGAATTTTGGTTTGTGACTTAGAGGTGAGATGTCGCTATTTTCGCAACAAAAATATTTCCGTAACTGGACAATATGTACCGTTGTTGATTATAGTCTCATTTCAGTCCGAGATTAACTCTCGGACGATAACATATACCTTGTACTGATGAGGCGCAATACGCCGAAACCGGTCTACAAGTTGTGTTATCCCTTCTAGTTGCAAACCAGAATGGTTGGTTTAAATCTTGTAGATTTACCAACCCCGTTTGACTTAGAAGTGTAATTCAATATCTGTCGGGGCATGTAGCCCGGGAAGTAGTTGTTTCTTCTTTGTTGAACGGTCACTGTTTTTGAAAAATATTTTTCAAAACTAGTTGTGAAGCGTAGAATAATATATTTTTATTCTTCGACATCTGTTGTTAAAACGCTTTACTAAATACGACAATTTTACAGGAAACTGTATTAATTCATTAAAAATAATAGTTCATTTTTGACAATTTTTGAAAATTTCTGAATTATTGCCCATTTTAGATAGTTTTTGACAATTACCGACCATTTTCCAAAATTTTAACAATGTTTGACAATTATTGACCAATTTTGACAATAATTGTCAATTATTAACAGTTTTTGGCAATTTTTGATAGTTTTTGACAATTATTGACCATTTTTGACAAATTTTGAAAATTTTTGACCATTTTTGACAATTTTTCAAAATGATGACAATTTTTAACCATTTTTGACATTTTTTGACAATAATTGTCCATTTTTAACAGTTTTTAACAATAATTGACAATTTTCAACCATTTTTGATAGTTTTTGACCATTTTTGATAATTTTTCAAAATTTTAGAACATTTTTCAAAATTATTGACCATTTTTGATAATTACTGACAATTTTATTGTTGACCATATTTCAAAAACCTCAACAATTTTTGACAATTATCAACTATTTTTCAAAATTTTGACAATTTTTAACAATAAATGTCCATTTTTGACCATTTTGGATAGTTTTTGACAATTATTAACCAATTTTGATAATAATTGTCCATTTTTGACAGTTTTTGACAATTTTTGATCATTTTAGACAATTATTGACCATTTTTGACCATTTTTCGCAAAAATTCAAAATTTTTGACAATTGACCATTTTTAACAATTCTTTTAGTTTTAGAAAATTATCGACAATTTTTGACAATTATTGACCATTTTTGACCATATTTCAAAATTTTTGACAATTTTCATATAATTTTATTTAATTTTTTATCTGATAAATTGTTAATTATTCACCAATCGTGAAGCGTGGTTTGATTAAAAAGGCGAGCGAAAAAGATTCCTTTTTTGTTCTAGAGCGTAAAGTAACAATCCTCGGCATTTGTCGACTTTACGATTTCATTTGAATAATATAGTTATTAGTCATTTTAAGCGCGACTGTAGAAAAAGAATGTTGCGATCTTTTGAAACCTTTACGCTCGAAAAACACACATAATTTTTTCTACAGTCGCCCTTCTAATAATTAAAACAGTTTTTTATATTATCTTAGGTTATAATAGTAGTGGATTATGATTTAAGACGTTTTAGTTGTCATATTAATTATTAATGTTAAATGTCAAAGTGACATTATCATGTATGTATTTTGTCGTTTTTAACATTGAATAAATAGATCAAAGTGTAAGTGGATTCATTACCGTTGCCATTATCAAATTTGATTAAATAAAAAATTCCTATTTTTGCTCTAGGGCGTAAAGTAACAAGTAACGATTTCATTTGAATAATATAGTAATTAGTCATTTTACGCGCGACTGTAGGAAAATATATTTAAAAAAAATATCATATATTCTTATTTTTGTTATCCAATTAAATTTTTTCTTGTTTTCTCTTATGTATACTTAGTTGGCGTTGGTCAATATTTTCCATATATTGCAACTGAGCTAACCAGTTTATTTAAAATGAAATTGAGATTAATTATAATGGCAGAAATACGATCCGTGTGTAGATTTTTAATTAGATTCCTCAGCAGTTATTTAAAAAAAAACAAATAACATAAAAATTCTCTAGGCGATTGTTCGTAATTTTAATTGAAACTGTTTTCATATAAAAAGCGATACAGTTTTCTTTTAAATTGATGTATCTCTATTACAATAAACGAATTTATTTAATTCAATTAAAAAAAAGAGAGAAACAAATTTTTCCACATTTAAAACATTTTTAACAGACTGGGAATTTTGAGTCTGACATTCGGGTTGAACCTCCAAAATGGTAATTAACCATCATAAATTTTTAATCGCATTATTCACTTTCAATAAAAGAATTTATCACTTGTGAGCTGTCGTTTTTATTATTTTTTTTTCTTTATCAGCGTGAAATTTGTTCGGAGAAAGACACACACATACTACAACTACATCGATAATTTAAGTCTGGAAAAAATGACAACACGCTGTGACCAACGAGCAACTGCTTCTGTCCGTGTCGATGTCGACAATTAAATCTAAAAGAAACATGGCAGGCATCTCGTGTTGCATTACGTGTAAGATCAAAAATTACTGACAGCCGGGATAAATGGGAAAGTTTACGATCTGTTTATTGTTGAAATATATTCAGAGAATTATTTTGAGAGCAGAAGACGATATTTGAAGATTTAATCAAAAAACTAACTTTACAGCGACATTCCTTGAAATTATTATAATATCCTGTAAAATTCAAAAAGGATAAAGTTATAATAAAACTCGATAATAATACAACGATCTGAATTTACTCTATTCAATACAACGGCTATTGATTATTAGTTCGTCAGATACTTAGAGACCTCACCCTTTAGGCTAGCTTATACCGTTTATGTGAAGAAACCAGTAGCACTTATCAGGCTCAACAGTCTTCTCACTAGGTCCTTCTTGGAGAAATCCTCCCTTGGATACTCTATTCCTAGGGAGTATATATCTCCAATAATACAGTGCTTCACATTCAAAGATAATGTGAGAGGCTGTTTCCTCCTCTTCTATGCACAACCGACAGATTCCAGGGTTCCTCCCTATATATGCCAATTGTATGCATGTGCTTCTTTAAGTGGAGTGAGTAATCCCGTCACTTTCCTTATCTAACCCCTGCTGAGGTTTAATATTTCGTTAGTCAGTGACTCCAAGGGTTTTTTGAGCAAGAGTTTGCTGTGTTCCTTTTTTGGCACGTGTCTCCAGTACGTCTGATGTTCAATTTGAATCCACCAAGATGTACAACCACGTGCAGCAGATTTTGATATTCCAAATAGTGGTTCAGGACCAGTGAATGCTGTATCAGACCCTAGCTTTGCTACATTGCCCCGGGACCCTCTTAAGAATTACTCTATTATGGTTTGCAAGAGTTAAAAGTATTTGTAGGCAGTCCCAGACCAGTCTAAATCTGATCTTTGGGGGCATGCTAAAGATTTCTGTACTGCCTGACTATCTGAAAGTATGAAGATCTTTTGGCCTTTATACCCCCTTTCGATGTTTATTTGCAAGAACGAGTCGATAGCGTAGATTTCTGCCTGGAATACAGATGCAAACTTCCCCAACGATGCGTGGACATCGCACCTGGGTCTAGCACCATGAACTCCCATTGCATTCCAACCTGTACGCAGCCTTAACATGCAGAGCAAGAGCAAGAGCAATCCATTGCATTGCATTCCATTGCCGCAATCGCACAGACAGGCAAGCCTATGAAGTTTTGGTAGCTCCAGTTCGGCTTTCCTCTGATTTGTTTTTGACCACCAAACTAAGACTCCATAGGTAACCATGGGTTTCATCACTATTGTGTACAGCCAGTGAACGATCCGTGGATTTACTCCCCATGTGTTTCCTACATAGAGGTACTACAGATAGAGGCAACAAGCCATAGGCCGGTGTGTAAATGGGAATGTCCGTCTGAACTCCGGTGAGAGAGAAAAAGACAGACGTCAAAAGTTTTTCTGTATTTGCCTCTCGTCTATAGCATGCGCGCCATTAGAGAAAAACAGCCTGAACCACTCTCTCTTATACGCTAACGGTTTTGAGCTGGATTGTTGCCTCTAACTGTAGTATCTATATGGTTTCCTATCGCCCGTTTGGCAGCTATTAGAGCCATTTTCGCTTTATTGGTTTTGTCATGTAGGTGTGAATTCCAGATTAGTTTTGCGTTTAGAATTATGCCCAGATACTTGACATCCGGGCTATGTTTTTCCGGGTCGATATGGGAAACTCATATTAGAATAGGTCCAAGACCAAAACAGTGTTGGACTCATCCCCAAGGGGATGCCTACCAACCAAACCTACCTCAAACTCGCCTTTACCCCCGCCTCGGTATCACTACCCTAGTATACTTCGAGACGGGCGGTGGTCCCTCGCACACTCTCCGCTCACACCGTTGTCTTCTCCCTAACTATCACTCCTACCTCATTCTCTTTCCCTAGCCATGCTCTCTACTACTCCACTCACCTCCATCCATTCCTCCTCCTCCTTCAACATTATCTCCAACATATTCTCCCAGTACACCGCCTTCCCTAGTTTCCTCTCCAACTTCTTCAGCACTTCCTCGTTCCTCCAGCATCTAAACACATACTCCACATCATCCTCCACTTCACACCTCTCGCACACTCCAGTCTCTTTTTTCCCAATCTTGTGGAGGTACCCTACTCTACTCACAGGTCCAGTGAACACCTGTGTCAAGAAGTAGTTCACCTCTCCGAATTTCCGGTCCATCCAGTCTCTCCTATTCCCAATCGATCCTTTTAGCGTGCCCTCATAATCCTCCCACCTTCTCTTCATTTCCTTCTCCATTCATTCCTCTACTTCCTCTCTGATCGCACCCCTCCAGCGTTTGTTACTAGCTCTAACCATCTATCTCCTCTCTTACTATCTTATGAGGCTCTCTGCCTCGGCCTTCGTCCACCTCCATCCCCACTCTTCCGATACCACTGGACCGAATTTGAAGTTTTAGATTTTCATTCTTGGCATAATTTAATTCTCTTTAAAATTGAATAGTATTAAATTCTCCATCCGGGCCACACTTTTCGAGCAAGCTCTTAAAACTCACCAAATTTATATGCTACTATTTTTGCATTTCCTAAGTCTCAATAGAGCGCAAATAGTGTCAAATTATGACAGATCGCGGAAAACGTCAACGTGTAAAACCGTACTTTGGATAATGATGGTTTATATTATCTTTATACAGTACTTATATAATTTTCGTTACGTAATTTTTTGCATCCATCACATTGGATAAACCGTTTTTTTTCTCTTCTCTTTTTTTTTCGAAATTTATCGAACGTATCGAATTATAAAATAAGGAGGCCATGGCTTGTGCAGAGAGTGAGGTCGCTGCTGGGTTGAATTGAATGTTGGACCAGTAGCGATAAGTGTTGCATATTGGCCTACGAAAAAGCCAATCACGTATCAGTAAACCACTTGATTAATCACCAACAAGAAACTGGTAATAACGAGAGAGAATATTATTATCATCGATATACTGATTGAAAACGGTTAAAAATACATTAAAGAGTAATCGATATAAAAGTTTACGCCCTGTTTTTAATATAATCGAGCTATTTATTTAAAAACAAATAATTAGGGTTAGTTCGGGACTATTATGTGGCCATAATAGTGCTTTATATCGGTCGCCAATAATTGTCGATATAAAATTTTTTAAAACCATTTACGATCGCGTTTTCGTTTCTTTATTAACGATCTATTGTGTCGAGTTGATAATGGTCGCATAAAAATCAGTGTCTGTTACACAATCAACATCTGGCGATGTACCCGTTACATACAATTTAAGCAGTGATGTTATCGAAGAAAATAAACTAATTGCAATAAATATTAAAAATGTCCGTTAATTTTGCATTAAATTTGACTTTTTTTGAGTGTAGGGGAACATTTTTTAATAATTGTTTGCATTGGCGAAAGAAAGTTAAAAAATTGCACACCTTTTTCGGTTTTCGTCAGCCAAATTGTTTAAAAAAAAAGCACGAGAATTCACACGCAATACACACTTAATAGTATAGCTGCTAGTTGATGCAAATTTAAGAAAATTACAGGTTTTTGAAAACAATTAATTGATTTTTTTCTCACCTGCTGTAAATTCAACCATCGGTTAACCAGTGGCGTACAAAGAAAAACCCTAAAGCTGAATATTTTATTCAACAAATGAATGAAAACATTTTTTTCTACAGTCGCGCGTAAAATGACTAATTACTATATTCAAATGAAATCGTAAAGTCGACAAATGCCGAGGATTGTTACTTTACGCTCTAGCGCAAAAAATGAATCTTTTTCGCTCGCTTATTTAATCAAACCACGCCCTCCGCATTAACTCAATTGGTGAATATTTAACAATTTATCAGATTAAAAATCAAATAAAATTATATGAAAATTGTCAAAAATTTTGAAACATGGTCAAAAACGGTCAATATCTGTCAAAAACGGTCAATAATCGTTAGAAACTGTTAAAAATTGATAATTTTTATCAAAAACTGTCAAAAATTGTTAATAATTCATTCAACCTTTGAAAAATGGTGGATAATTGTCAAAAATTTTAAAAAAATTTGCAAAATGGTCAAAAATTTTCGAAAATTTTCAAAAATGGTCAATAACTGTCAAAAATGGTCGATAATTGACAAAAAATTTTGAAAAATGGTCAAACATTTTCAAAAATTGTCAAAAAAGGTCAATTGTCAAAAAATTTTGAAAAAATTTGAAAAATAGTCAAAAATTTTCAAAAATGGTCAATAATTGTCAAAAACAATCAAAAATGGTCAAAAACTATCAAAAATGGACAATTATTGTCAAAATTGGTCGATAATTGTCAAAAACTATCAAAAATTGTCAATAATTTTGAAAAATGGTCAAAAATTTTGAAAAATTTTAAAATTTTTTGAAAAATTGTCAAAAATAGCCAATAATTGTCAAAAATGGTCAAAAGATGTCAAAAGAGGACAAAAATAAACAATTATTGTTAAAAATTGTCAAAATTCTGAAAAATAGTTGATAATTGTCAAAAAGTGTTAAAGTTTTTGAAATAAGGTCAAAAATGGTCAATAATTGTAAAAAATGGTCAAAAATTTGGAAAAATGGTCCATAATTGTCAACAACTGTTTATAATGATCAAAAATGGTCAAACATTTTGAAAAATGGTCAAAAACTATCAAAAATGGCTAAAAATTGTCAATTATTTTTGAAAACTGTCAAAAATGGAGAATTATTGTCAAAGTTGGTCAATAATTGTCAAAAATTGTTAAAATTTTGAAAAATGGTCGATAATTGTCAAAAACTATCAAAAATGGTCAAAATTCTTGAAAAATTGTCGAAAACTGCAAAAAATTGTCAAAAACTATCAAAAACTATCAAAAATGGTCAAAAATTGTCAAAAACTGTCAAAAATGGACAATTATTGTTAAAAATTGTCAAAATTTAGAAAAATAGTTGATAATTGTCAAAAAATTTTAAATAGGGTCAAAAATGGTCAATAATTGTCAAAAATGGTCAAAAATTTGGAAAAATGGTCCATGATTGTCAACAATTGTCAATAATTATCAAAAATGGTCAATAATTTTGAAAAATGGCCAAAATTTTGGAAATTTGTCAAAAATGGTCAAAAACTATCAAAAATGGTTAAAAATTATCAATTATTGTGAAAAACTGTTAAAAATGGACAATTATTGTCAAAAACTGTCAAAAATGGTTAAAAATTGTCATCATTTTGAAAAATGGTCAAAAATTTGGAAAAAAGGTCACTTTGGAAAACAGTCAAAATGGTCAATAATTGTCAAAAATGGTCAATAATTTTGAGAAATGGTCAATAATCGTCAAAAGTTGTCAAAATTTTGAAAAATGGTCAATAAATAATACGAGCCGTTTCCGAAAATCGATTTAAACACGTAATTTATAAAATCGATTAATATTACTATAAAAATCGATAACTAAAAATCGATTATAAGAAAATAAGAATCGATTTATATAAAAATCGATTATTTTTTAACCTCCCTAGTCAGTAGATCTTTTTAAGGTTAATCATGGTGAATAGCGAAAATGACGATTATTCTAGCACTCCTATTATAACCTAAGATAATATAAAAAACTGTTTTAATTATTAAAAGGGCGACTGTAGAAAAAATTATGTGTGTTTTTCGAGCGTAAAGTAACAGATTTCCGCTTTCGAAAGATCGCCGCGCTCCGCTCCGCGTCGCGCGGCAACATTCTTTCTCAAGCGGCAATCTGTTACTTTACGCTCTAAATACACAAATAACTATTTATTGTATGTATTTTTTTATGTTTTTAATCCAATGTCTTTCCAGAATCCTATGTATATATAACATGTCTATCGACTTGTTTCGAATTTTAAATTTATATCGAAAATCTTTCTCTAATTCCCGCTCGTCGTCTCATTAGCCACTTCCAATCCTCAACTCGCTTCTCTGCACACCCTTCCCGAAGGAAATAAAAATAAACTTAAGTACCAAAAAAAGTACAAGCCTCCTTGTCTTCCCGATCCAGGCGGAAATAAAATTAATTTAAATAAAAAAATGGTCAGGGTTGAGGATTGGAAGTGGCTAATGAGACGACGAGCGGGAATTCGAAAAAGATTTGCGATATAAATTAAAAAATCGAAACAGGTCGATAGACCTTCTTAAAAAGCCTTCATTACTTCCCAAGGAGAAGAAAACAAGTTTTGTAAGGAAATTTTAAGTCAATTTTCCAAAAAAATTTTAAAAACTGCTAAAGACGTAATCTGCTGTTTTTTTTTCTTTTGGAATGAAATAATCGATTCAAATACTGCCTTCGATTAATTATTGTTATTATTCACATGTGTGGTGGTAAAATGGTTATTTATGTATTTAGAGCGTAAAGTTGAGATCTTTCGAAAGCGGCAATTTTACTTTACGCTCGAAAAACACACATAATTTTTTCTATAGTCGCTCTTTCAATAATTAAAACAGTTTTTTATAATATCTAAATAGGAGTGCTAGAATAATCGTCATTTTCGCTATTCATCATGATTAACCTTAAAAAGATCTACTGGCTAGGGATGTTAAGAAATATTATTTTCTTATATTCGATTTTTAGCTATCTATTTTTATAGTAATATTAATCGATTTTTAGTAAATCGATTTTATAAATTACTTGTTTAAATCGATTTTCGGAAACGGCTCGTATTATTGACTATTTTTCAAAATTTTGACAATTATAGACCATTTTTCAAAATTTTAACAATTATTGACCATTTTTCAAAATTTCAACAATTATTGACCATTTTTGACAATTATTGACCATTTTGACTGTTTTCCAAAATTAGTGACCTTTTTTTCCAAATTTTTGATAATTTTTGACCATTTTGACAATAATTGTCCATTTTTAACAGTTTTTAACAATAATTGACAATTTTCAACCATTTTTAACAGTTTTTAACAATAATTGACAATTTTCAACCATTTTTGACCATTTTTCAAAAATTTAAGCCATTTTTCAAAATTATTGATCATTTTTGATGATTATTGACAATTGTTGACAATTATGGACCATTTTTCCAAATTTTTGACAATTATTGACCATTTTTGACCATATTTCAAAATTTTTGACAATTTTTAAAATTATTGACCATTTCTGATAGTTTTTGACAATTATTGGCCATTTTTGACAATTATTGGCCATTTTTGACAATTTTTCAAAATTTTTAAAATTATTGACCATTTTGACTGTTTTCCAAAATAAGTGACCTTTTTTCCAAATTTTTGATAATTTTTGACCATTTTTGACAATAATTGTCCATTTTTAACAGTTTTTAACAATAATTGACAATTTTCAACCATTTTTAACAGTTTTTAACAATAATTGACAATTTTCAACCATTTTTGACCATTTTTCAAAATTTTAGACCATTTTTCAAAATTATTGACCATTTTTGATGATTATTGACAATTGTTGACAATTATGGACCATTTTTCCAAATTTTTGACCATTTTTGACAATTATTGACCATTTTTGACCATATTTCAAAATTTTTGACAATTTTTAAAATTATTGACCATTTTTGATAGTTTTTGACAATTATTGGCCATTTTTACAATTTTTCAAAATTTTTGAAATTATTGACCATTTTTGATAGTTTTTGACAATAATTGTCCATTTTTAACAGTTTTTAACAATAATTGACAATTTTTAACCATTTTTGATAGTTTTTGACCATTTTGAACAATTTTTCAAAATTTTAGACCATTTTTCAAAATTATTGACCATATTTGATGATTATTGACAATTGTTGACAATTATGGACCATTTTCCCCAATTTTTGACCATTTTTGACAATTATTGACCATTTTTGACCATATTTCAAAATTTTTGACAATTATCAACTATTTTTAAAATTTTGACCATTTTTGATAGTTTTTGACAATTATTGGCCATTTTTGACAATTCTTCAAAATTTTTAAAATTATTGACCATTTTTGATAGTTTTTGACAATTATTGGCCATTTTTGACTTTTCAAAAATGGTGGCCATTTTTAAAATTATTGACCATTTTTGATAATTTTTGGAAACTATCGACCATTTTTCAAAATTTTAACAATTTTTGACAATTATTGACCATTTTTGACAATTTTTCAAAATTTTTGACCATTTTTGACAATTATTGACCATATATCAAAAACTTCAACAATTATCAACTATTTTTCAAAATTTTGACAATTTTTAACAATAATTGTCCATTTTTGATAACTTTTAACCATTTTTGACAATTTTTCAAAATTTTAACAATTTTTGAAGATTGTTGATCAATTTTGATAATAATTGTCCATTTTTGACAGTTTTTGATAGTTTTTGACAATTATTGACCATTTTACAATTTTTTATAAAAAATTTTGACAATTGACCATTTATCAAATTTTTTTAAAAAATTTTGACAATTATCGACCATTTTTGACAATTATTTACCATTTTTGTCAATTTTTTACCATTTTTCAAATTTTTAAAAATTTTTTTGGCAATTATTCGGCCATTTTTCAAAATTTTACCAATTATTGACAATTTTTGACAGTTTTTAACAATTATTGACCATTTTTGACAAAAATGGTCCATTTATAACAGTTTTTGACAATTATTGACCATTTTTGACCCTATTTCAAAATTTTTGACAATTTTCATATAATTTTATTTGATTTTTAATCTGATAAATTGTTGAATATTCACCAATCGAGTTAATTCGGAGGGCGTGGTTTGATAAAATAAGCGAGCGAAAATGATTCCTTTTTTGCGCTAGAGCGTAAAGTAACGATCCTCGGCATTTGTCGACTTTACGATTTCATTTGAATATAGGGTAATTATTAGTCATTAAAAAAAATTATGTTAAGGGGGAGGTACCCGTCGTCCCCTCTTTACGTTTGGAGCGCCTATGTATGATTCATATATAAATTTATGTAGGTATATATATATATATGTTGGATAGTTTGTATGGGTACCATAATAAAGTGGCCCCGTTTTCGTTAAAGGTTATTTTAAATTATCGATGGGAGTGGTCGGTGTGTTCGGGTACCGAGGCGGTCGGTGTTGAAAAACAGAAATTGCCAACTAGATGCCAAGGCATTTATATAAAAATATTATAATTATACGTATTGGTGGAGACGTGATTGAATGGTTCAGAGGATTGGTTTTTGTTAAAATTGTTATGTATTAAATTGAATAAATTTTGTATTTAGGTCGTAATATTATTGAAATTTATAATATAATGTTGATTTATAAAATGTTATGGGTTGATAAACTAATTAATCAATTAACAGTTATTGGAAATTTTAGTTTTTTCTCAAAGTAAAATCATTGAAAACACCCGAATGACCAAATTCTGTAACCAAAAACAACGCGTAACTCCGATAATTCAACATTTAGGGGGATTCAGGGGGAAAATTTACATAATAGAAAATGAATAATGAAACGATATTTTCAAGAATTAAAGAAATTGTGACTTGACAAATTTCATAAAATGTGGTTTTTTTGATACGAGAAATCGATTGATCCACCCTATACACCATTCAAATTCTTCCCCAAGGATTACAGACAAAGGTTACACGCTTCTCGCCCAGGTTACGCTCAGGGCGTTCTAGTGATGAGCAAAACAAGACCAAACCAAGACTTGGACAATCTTGGTCTCGGTCTTGCTGATCCAGTCTTGGTCTTGGTTCTGGTCTTGGTCTTGCGTATCCAGTCTTGGTCTGGGTCTTTTTATCCCTCTTATTTTTTTAAGATGGTCATAATTATAAAGTTAAAACTTAATAAAGGAAACTGACGATTCCAAATACCAAAAATATTTTGTTCTAGCATATGTTGTCGATGTTACAAATATTCCAACTCATATATCGTCCCCTTTCTATGTAATCCATTTTCGGGAAATCATCAAAAACATCTATTAGAAGTGTTGAAGAGTGTATTTCACTAATAATCTCAATTCGAACAAAATATAGTTTTCTTAGAAAGGGGACGATACGCTCTGAAATGAGAATTTTTATTTCAGTCTTGGTCTTGCATACTCGTTCTTACTACAGTAGAAACGGTGAAGCTTTTCCATCACGTGACTGTTACGTCAGCAACAATATTCATATGAATTAAATCAAAACTTCTGACAACTCAATAGGAATAATCGTTATGATTAATATTCCAAAGGTCGGCCTTTACCGAATTGGCAATAAAACAAAAATTTTAACTTTTTTAAATGTATTTATTTTATTTATATGGTTAACATTGACATATTTATTAAAACTATCGATATACTGGGCGAATAAGTTACAAAATCCAAAATTAATATTAACCATGCTGGCTTATTAGTGGAGAGCTGATTTTTTGTAGGATGTCGTGGATTTTATATAAGTACACACAATTTATGTAGTTCATGAAACTGACTTATTGTTTAGTCTACTGACAGGGTGTCCTCTAAAACTTTTAAAATTACACTTTCTAAACTGATTATATTAGAACAATTTTTTTTGGATGGGCTATAGATTGTAAATTTTTTGTATTCTAAAACTTTCATTACTCATAACTTCTATAATCGAACTTACGTTAAATTACCTACCAGTTTTCCAAGATTTTCATATACCACACTATAAGCTGCTGGTGAAAAATCTCACTGTATAGATAATATTACATGCACTATCATGTGCAATCTTAATTATTAAGGTACTATGATCTCACTTCTCTTTTATTTAAAGTGTAAGCTGACTATAAGTTAAGGGTTTAGAACATGGGAAGGTGTTATATTATTGTTTCATATGTTTGTTTACTTACTTTGTTCATACATGTTATTATACAGTGTGGAAACCACTTATGGAATAAAATTTTTATGTCAATATTTTAGAAAATTATAAAAAATGCCGAGACACGTCAACTTTTGAATTGAGTTGTGCGTTATGTAAACATAAATTTAAATGTACAGGGAGATTCACGTAAGTATGCCATAGTCGGTGTTTTTTTTTTAATGAAACAACCTGTATATTTGCATATTTTTGAAATCCTTTTAATGAACCGATTCCAACAAACTGAATAATGTATGGTCAATTATGAATTATACAGGGTGAAATTTTAAAATTAATAATTTATTACACTTGAAATATTGGTACTTTTTTAAATTAGCTAAATTTGGATTTATCAAAAATCTAAACTAACTAATTATTAGACGTATTTGTATATTAAATAAAACCTGCTATGAATTTTATCATAAATACCTAAAAATTGCCTAAAAACGCCAATAATTGGACAAAATCGATAAATAATGTGGATTGTTTTCTGTTCTGTCAGTTGTTGATGAGTTGACAGTTTATCCTGGAAAAGTAAAATCTTTGTCAAACACTCTTTCCTTGTCGACATAACAATTAAATATTTAACTGAGACTCACCGAATTGAGATTTTAATGATGATCGGGTACGGGGATAACTGCAGAAATCAAGTTGAAGTGGCAAACTTATTTAATCACCCGAATTGCCTAATATTTCACAAAGTACTAAAGTGTCTAAAATTCATGCACAATTCAGAGAACTTGGACATGTCAAACCATTGAAAAGAAAACCACACTTCGTTGAAGATGATGTGAAAGTGGATATTTTGTTAAGTGTCGAAGAGAATCCAACTTCAAGTACACGTCAAATTGCCCGTGAAAATAATGTTAGTCATACAACTGTTCTAAGATGTCTTCATAAAGAAAAACTTCATCCCTACAAATTAACTTTTGTGCGGGAGTTAACAGAAGACGATCCAGATCGTAGAATGGATTTCTGCGAAAGATTGATGAATAAGCTGAACAGAAATGAGATAGCTCTTGGTACCATTCTTTTTTCTGACGAATCAACATTCACATTGAATGGAGAGGTAAACCGACAGAACTGTAGATATTGGCCAGCAGAGAATCCTAATTGGATGCGTGAGTACCCTCAAAAGGTGAACGTTTGGGTCGGTATCATAGGCGACCATATTATTGGTCCTATATTTATAGATGGAAATTTGACAGCTGAAAAATATTTAAATATGCTCAGAAATGAAGTTATTCCTGCGTTGGCAAACTTATATCACAACGCATTAGATCCGAATGAAAATGTTTGGTTCCAGCAAGACGGGGCAACACCCCATTATGCTTTAATGGTAAGAACTTATTTAGATGAAATCTTCCCCAATAAATGGATTGGACGAAGAGATACTGTTGAGTGGCCAGCTAGATCGCCAAACCTTACGCCGTTAGATTTTTTTCTGTAGGTTTATCTCAAGAACAAAGTATATGCAACACAACCAACTAGCATTATAGACCTCAAAGACAGGATAACTACAGAAATACGGAATATTTCACTTCAAACTTTAAACAAAGTTAGGGAGGAGTTCTATAGGAGACTGTGCTATTGCCAACAACTAGGTGGAGAACATTTTGAGCATTTATTTTAATGTATTAAAATCAAATACATCAGATATTTTATGTATGTGTTTAATAACTGTAAAAATAAAAATTTCACCCTGTATAATTCATAATTGACCATACATTATTCAGTTTGTTGGAATCGGTTCATTAAGAGGATTTCAAAAATATGCAAATATACAGGGTGTTTCATTTAAAAAAAACAACACCGACTATGGCATACTTGCGTGAATCTCCCTGTACATTTAAATGTATGTTTACATAACGCACAACTCAATTCAAAAGTTGACGTGTCTCAGCATTTTTTATAATTTTCTAAAATAATGACATAAAGAATTTTATTCCATAAGTGGTTTCCACACTGTATAAGGTATTCCGTACCGCCATTTTGGTTTCCTCGGGTAAATCCTCTGTTTTTAGTTTTAATCGAGGTGTTTGACTGAGTGACGTTGGGAAAGTTGGAATATCTTCCTTCGCTTTGACAAAGTTTTGAAAAATAATTTTCCAAAAACAGTGACCGTTCAACGAAGAAGAAACAACTACTTCCCGGGCTACATGCCCCTACAGACATTGAATTACTCTTCCAAGTCAAACGGGGTTGGTAAATCTACAAGATTTAAACCAACCATTCTGGTTTGCAACTAGAAGGGACAACATAACTTGTAGACCGGTTTCGGCGTATTGCGCCTCATCAGTACTTTTTATTCTTCGATATCTATTGGTAAAACGCTTTACTAAATACGACAATTTTACAGGAAACTGTAATAATTCAGTAACTTCCTTACTTTTTCAACTTCCCGCTAAGAAAATCAATGATTCTTCCCAATGATTTTCGAAAAATCGGGAAGTTATTGTTTTTACCCCGTTTTACAAAAATCGAGGTGTGTGTGTGTGTGTGTACGTATGTGTGTTTGTGTGTGTGTATGTAAACCTCTTATAACTTCTTAACGTCTTGACCGATTTGATCGCAGTTGGTGTCATTCAAAAGGGCTTCACCAAACTTAGATTTCCTGTAAGTTGGAACCAATTCGGACCGGTATATTTCGAGAAATTGCAAAAAAAGTGAAAAAAAGTTGTTTTTTTTTCATTTTTTCGAAATATCTCCGAATTCGTTGAACCGATCGACCTCAAGAACTAATCAGCTCTTAAACTTGAAAACCCCCATCGATCGCCACCAAGTGCGTTAGAATCGGTTGATGCGTTCGTGAGATATCGTTGTAGAAAAAAATCGAAAAAAATCGAAAAAAAATGTTTTTTTTTGTAATAACTCCGAAATGTTTCATCAGATCAATTTTTTTGTTCCAAATTTTTTTAGAGCTCAAAAAACTACATCGATCGCCGCCAACCGCGTGAAAATCGGTTAATTCATTCAAAAGTTATAGCAGTTTGATAATTAAAAAAATCGTGTTTCATCGAACTTTGATAAGACTCGAATAGCTTTATCTTTGAGCTCGCGGAGCTCAAAATAACACAAAAAGTAAATTTTTGAGCTCGAAGAGCTCAAAAACATCGCAACTAGCAAAAAAATCGCATGCGCTTGAAATGAATTTACCGGGAAGTTGCAGGGATGGCCTTTAGGGTCAACCGATTTCCAGATTTTTTAAGGGAACATACCGTTTCCACAGATATTTCCAATGCTGTTGCCACTCTCTGAAATATAATATTCAATAGAAATGTCCCGAAATAGATGTTAACTTTAGTATAATACCTCCTGAACAGATGAAATAGGTTGAAAGGGTCCGCCGTTGTTTTTTCCATCTCAAAACATTCAATCAAGTTTATAACAAACTCCTGTGTTCGTGAATTAAGCCACTTTCCAAGCATTTTCTGAAAATAACTGTTGGTTAATTTACCGTTACAAGTACAATCAGACACTTGATTCATGCAAATTTGAAAGTTCTACAGAGATTTACAAATTGTAGAGAATTATAAATACTATTTACCATCAATAAGTAGTAAAATAAGCATTGTAATATACCCGTCTCACGGCATTTTAGGTGTTGATGATGTATTATATTCGTACTTACCAATGTTAAATGGAATAAAAAGTCAAATTATATCTTACAAGAACTGATTTTAACAATAAATACACTTTTAATCCAAAAATTCGCCAAAAACAAGACAGTAAACTAAGCTCGCATAACCTCAAATGCGGTAGTGTCAAATTCAACTTTTAGTACGATCAGTTATTCACGTTACGTCAATTATATCGTTGTCTCTTTTTACGATTAGTACGGCAAATTTAAAGAAACTATTACGTATGTCTTGTAGTTGGTCTTGTGAAGAAGACAATCGATCGTACGTTGTTATGTTTGATTTATATTGATAGAAGAAGATAGAATGTAGAAAATATGTGTTGCATAAATCGTAGATTGGATCACGTGAAGGAAAAGCTCCACCGTTTCTGGTGGTCTTGGTCTTGTTCATGTTCATTCGGTCTTGGTCTTGGTGTTGGTCTTCCTTTTTCGCAAGACCAAGACTGCTAGACCAAGACCAATTTTGCTCATCACTAAGGTATTCTGTATTACAGAAGACAAGGTAGACCTCGGATTGATTTGGTAAAAATTAACATAAGGAAAAGCACAAAGGTTACAATAGTACTACTAATATTACCTATATACAAATTTTTGCATCCATAACAAAGGGTAATGAATAAACAATCGAAAATACTTTTTTTGTGAAAGGCCGTATTTCTTGCAATTGAAGAAATTATGGTCCAGATCGCCGGTTTGTTGACATGTTGGGCAGAAATCGTTATCAAAGATTGAGTTGGTGAGCAGAATAACAAAAGTGGCTAAATTTTAATCTACTGATTGTTGTTACACTTTTTCTAGGGTAGTTGTAATGTTCAAACCAAGGTTTTTTTCGCAAGTGAGGTTCCAAGAGGGTGTGCCTGGTGGGATTGACGAAACAATATCCTTTTGCTTTTCATGTCTTTTTTTAAGACTGTAACATGTCTATCGACCTGTTTCGATTTTACAGAATAAATCCTTTTAATTAGCGCTCGTCGTCTCATTATCCACTTCCAATTATAGTTCTGTGATCCCAAACTCTTCTACACTGACCGTAAGACAATTGACGTCTGCCAACGGACGCTTCCATTTTTTGCACAACGCCACGTGAAACACCCCTTTCTGTTATCGACCGCCTAAGGGGAGAGATCATCTTTCGCTATCTTTCATATCTTAAGTATCTACCTTAGGAATTTTGCTGTGGTAAGTTCAAAATCATAATTTATAATTACTAAGCTTCTTCTAAAGTACTGTCTGATATAATTTTCGTATGCATTCTTTATTTTTTTTACAGAGATAGACGAAATTAAATTCAACACGTGGTCATAAACTGTTCTTTTATACTAATATGGTAGTTTTAAACCAAATATTCTTTTATAATTCACTGTTTTACTTTTATACAAACATTTTCAAGCTTTTTCAGTTGCGAAATAACTCTTTTAATTATAAAATAACATTTTTTATAAATTACTATTAACCTATAAAATATTCTTTCGTAACGCCAGTGCCGGTTCCATATATTTCCTAAGCACGATATTTTTTCATATAACTAAATAAATAACTTTTTGCTATTATTAGTTTCTTTCGGATGATTAGTATATTTTTTTAATTTAGCCGATAATTGCTATTTTTACTGTTTTAACATGGAACATATAATGTTGGAAAGCTTTCAGTAAATTAAATCAATTTTTTGACTTTCAAATAACTGCCTTCCTTTTCTTTAACCTGAAAAGCTGACCAACATAATGTGCCATTACATTCAAGTTCCTACATATCCCTGATCCACTTGTACTTCTAGGTAAGCACAGCCCCTAGGCTAGGATAGAACCCGAGAATATAACCCTAGGCTAGGATATAACTCAAGAATATAACCCTAGGCTAGGATATAACCCGAAAATATAACGCCGAGGATATAAACCGAAGAATTTAACCGGAGAATATAACCCCAAGAATATAGCCAAGGATACAGCCCTAGCTCAAAATACCGCCCTAGAACAGAACTCATCAGTTCAGATCAAGACCTGACTTCTTCTCCAGGAAACCACTTCATCTAAGAGCTAAGTACCTATAAAAGTACATATTCCTCTATTAAATTCCGTTATTCATTTCCTGTGGCAGAATAAATTAAAATTTTGTTTTTAATTCTTTTTTTTATAAAATCCTCAACTATAAAAGTTGAGGGAGATATCGCCCGGGGTAATTTTTAGTAACTTTTTTATTTTTTAACTTTCATTTAAATTTTACAAGGCGTTTCTACCTTTTCCGCCTTAGTTTTCTTAGTCCTTTTTATCGTTAAAAAGGTAGTGGCGCCCTCAATTTTTACAACCCTTCTGTTATCCTTGTGCAGCATAAACTTGGGGTCGAATCAGCCTTGAGAGGAGTGTCTAGCCGGAGCCCTTCGAGTTGGTGCCCTGTGAGGTACAGCATTTACCGTTACAAATTGGCGCCCAACTAAAAGCATACCTTTACCGTTACAAGACGGTCATACGTTCGTTTAGCGTCATATAAATTTCTGTGTTAATGCCATCCAATAAACAATCTTTTGCTAATTTTTTTAGCCAGTTCATTGGTTTTTTGAAAAAATCTTTCTTTCACCTTCAAATGTTATATTCGAACTTTATCTCGAGTTAAAGACAGTCAATCGACTTGAAATTTTAATGATAATCGTTTTATAATATCCTTAATAAGCATAAGAAAATTTGAAATTTTTCTGACACTTTAACTACCTTAAAAGATTTATGAGATCGCCCATAAAATATACGGAACATCCCCATAAAATTACCTTAAACTAACGTAATCGAGTGTGTGGCACTTACGAAAAATTTTTCGCCATAAAAATTACCTAATAACCCACAATTTATTTAATGGAATTCCTTATAGAGGTGCTTCTGAAATATACAGCTTTTTTTTTGGTGATTAAAATAAGTACCAGGACAAAAAATAAAATAAGAGCAATAAACATATCCTTCGAATCCTCATTATATTAACAAACAAACAACTGACAGACTAACAATAACACATCTATTACATCATTTCTTCGTGGAATTATATTTGTTAGCGAACACAAAAAGGTCGAAAGGTTGATGGCCCCCCCCGTTTAATATGCTGTAACTATTTTAGATTCCAATTTTTTTTCAACTTGTCTTTCAGTCGATACCAGTTTTTATTGAGGCGGTGGTTTCTTAAATTAATTGAGATTTTTTGTTTTAAAATGTAAATTATAAAAGACACATTAACGAAGATGTAACCGATTTTTGTTTATCTCATTTCTCGTAACATTTACATGGTTAAAGGTTAAGGTTAAAATGCAGACAGAACAAATTAAGGGTTCTGAAAAGGGAAGTGTTCTGAATGGGAGTAAGGAGCTTACATGGGTATGTGAAGACGGATATAAGGAAAGGGAGAAAGGAAGGGCGCGCCAAAAGGAACGATTGGGAATAGGAAAGATCGGATGGACCGGAAATTCGGGGAGGTGAACTACTTCTTGATACAGGTGTTCACTGGACATGGGAGTAGAGTAGGGTACCTCCACAAGATTGGGAAAAGAGAGACTGGAGTGTGCGAGAGGTGTGAAGTGGAGGATGATGTGGAGTATGTGTTTAGATGCTGGAGGAACGAGGAAGTGCTGAAGACGTTGGAGAGAAACCTAGGGGAGGCGGTGTACTGGGAGAACATGGTGGAGATAATGTTGAGGGGGAATGATGGAGGTGAGTGGAGTAGTAGAGAGCAGAGCAATATTAGAAATTAGAAATGAAGAAGAAATAAGTCAAGAAGTAAAAAATATTGAAGAAAAAGCGGAAAAAATAAATCAATGATCTGAAAACTAAATATACGGAATGAACAGATCGAGGTTTTATAAAAGGGAATTACCTAACAGTAGAAACAGCCTAAGAAAAAATATCTAAATTTGATAAAATAGAGAGATTCGAGTACCTTGGAACAACAATTACAAGAAAACCCAATATAGAGGAAGAAATCCAAAAAAGAATAATGCGTGGCAATAATTGCATCAGAAACATGGACATTTGGATAAGAAGGACAAACAAAGAGCTCGAAGAATTATATAAAGATCCGAGTATTATCGGAATGGTAAAATCTCAAAGACTAAAATGGTTCGGATATATAGAAAGAATGGGAACAGGAAGTCTATCGAAAGTATCGATATATAGCTCTATAGGAGGAAGGCGAAAAAGAGGTAGACCTAGAACAAGATGGAAAACGGTTGAAGAGGATCTACGAAGACTTAATATTAGAAATTGGAAAGGAAAGACAAAGGACAAGGTAAGATGGAGGAAAGTCTTTATTCTAGCCATGGAAAGGTTAAGTTATTAACATGCAAATTGGAAATAGTGCAAGAAATTTTGGAACGAACTAAAGTAGTGGACACTCCGATAGCCCATGCGAAAGAGGCAGTTGAACTTAGTTTGTTTATTATTGAATAGATGACAAGATAATAATGAAGATTTAGACGAATTAAATTTTTTTATTCCATCTTTGTTTATTATTTTTATTGTCTCCTTCCCATAATATTACATGGGATATCATTTGATAATGTTGCAAATGCCTACGAAAAAAATTGGACCAGTTTTGAGCTACTTCCCTGGTTCTATATACCAATCTTACGACAAAGCTCGGTATATATGGGTTATTTTAAGAGATATCAAAGAAAAGGTTAGCGGTCGTCGGACTGCAGAAAAGAAGCTTACTTCTTATGCACAATAGAATGACCATTTTTCGTGAATTTTTCACCATTTTTCGAAAATTTCAACATATTTGACAATTATTGACCATTTTTTCAAAATTTTGACAATTTTTTCAAATTTTAACGATTGTTGACCATTTTTGACAGTTTTGACAATTATTGATCATTTTTGACAATTTTTCAAAAATTTTGACCATTTTAGACCGTTTTTCCAAATTTTAACAATTATTGACCATTTTTGACAAATTCTGATAATTATTGACCATTTTTGACAATTTTTCAAAAATTTTGACCATTTTTAATAGTTATTGTCCATTTTTGACAATTTTTTATAATTATTGACCGTTTTTTCAAAATTTTGACAATTTTTGACCATTTTTCCAAATTTTTGACAATTTTTGGCAATTATTAACCATTTTTTCAAAATGTTGACAGTTTTTGACAATTTTTGACGATTTTTCCAAATTCTTGACAATTTTTCCAAATTCTTGACAATTTTTGATCATATTTAAAAATTTTTGACAATTTTTCAAAAATTTCAACAATCATTGACCATTTTTGACGAATTTTGACAATTATTGTCCATTTTTGACAATTTTTCAAAAATTTTAATATATTTTGCAATTATTGACCATTTTTTTTTTAATTTTAACAATTGTTGACCATTTTTGACAGTTTTGACCATTATTGATCATTTTTGACAATTTTTCAAAAATTTTGACCATTTTAGACCATTTTTCCAAATTTTAACAATTATTGACCATTTTTGACAGTTTTTGAGCATTTTTGACAGATTCTGATAATTATTGACCATTTTTGACAATTTTTCAAAAATTTTGACAATTTTTAATAATTATTGTCCATTTTTTATAATTTTTTATAATTATTGACCAATTTTTCAAAATTTTGACAATTTTTGTCCATTTTTGACGATTTTTCCAAATTCTTGACAATTTTTGACCATATTTAAGAAATGTTGACAATTTTTCAAAAATTTTAACATATTTGACAATTATTGACCATGTTTTCAAAATTTTGACAATTTTTGACCATTTTTCAAAATTTTAACAATTATTCATCATTTTTGAAGAATTTTGATTGGTTTTGACAATTATTGACTGTCTTCGACAATAATTGACAAATTTTCAAAATGTTTGACAATTATTGACCATTTTTGACAATTTTTGAAAATATTAGGCAATCATTAACCATTTTTCCAAATTTTTGACCATATTTAAAAATTTTTGTCAATTTTTCAAAAATTTTAACATATTTGGCAATTATTAACCAATTTTTCAAAATTTTGACAATTTCTGACCATTTTTGACAATTTTTCCCACCTATAGGGGTGCGAACTCAGTGCGGCAAGAGAGATTGCGCACAGTCGCTTGAATGAGTTATCGCGTGACGAACGCTTTTTCGTAACAGTTACACGTTTTACGAGTTCACTAGCCTTCTCAAAAGTCCTGTGTCGTGCAATAAGAAGCAAGCTTCAAAAAATGTTGTTAATAAAATTAGTAGATGTCTTTATGGTGCATATTTTGAAATTATTCCGAACTATACAGAGTGTGCAATAACTCTGTTACAAATCAAACATATAATTTTTTAAATGGGAACCCCTGTGTATTATACTGAATTCGGATTGCTCACAGTTTTTTCGAAGCTTTTAATATAAGATTTTGCTATGATATACAGAGTCCTATAAAAGGTATGAACACTTTTATGTGAAAATCGTAAGTAAATCAACGATCTGTAGCTAACTGTACGTTGAATAAAAAAAAATTATTTTGCCCAACAGAGTTTCGTAATATGATTTTCTCTTTTGTAGACAGGGTGGACAGAAACTCGAACCTTCAAGACTCCGATGGTCGCGTTGTATCTGAGAGATGCAGTCGTTGTATTAGACACCGTTACTGTCGCCTACGTGACGATATCGACTTGCCGCCCCATCTATCTTCCTAAATTGGGTAAAAGTTAGGTTAGCTGTTAGTACTATTGTAACTTTCGTGAAGTCAAACATGGCGATCCGAAATTATTAACCTATTATGTGGAAGCAAACGTCGAATGTAACAAAAAAATAATAAATAATAATGAACGAACTTTGTCGTAAGATTGGTTCACCCTGTATATACCGTCACTATTCACAATAATACTTCCGTGTTTGGGTTACAAAGATTCTTATTTGTAGTAAATTTCAACTTAATAGATCCACTAGATTCGAAGCAATTTGACAACAAATATTTTTCACCGACACTGAAAACGGAACATCTGGAAACGGACTTTATTTTTAACGTGTGAGAAGTCTATCTCTGTATCAAGGTCAAACGACCACAACATTTTGGTAAACAACAGACCTAATCTAACTAAAACTGCAACTGCGTATTCAAAAGTTGGGATTTCTGCATACAAAACGCAATCGGGTTTTTCCGGTTAGTACCTAACCATAAAAGTTTTAAATGGTGGTTTATGTAAAATAAAAGAACCGGTGAATCACTACCTGAACATTAGTTTTCATCCGACTATTAGCTGTGATAGTTCGTCTGCGGTGTTCCAAAAAAAAAATAAAATAAAAATAAATTAACAATGAATAAGTTCATCGTACTTTGTTTGCTAGTGATAGTAGTAGTCGAAAGTGTACTCGGTGATATTTATAAAACCATGGATAAACGAGAATGCGAAGATAATTGTGTGAGAATTTGCAACAAGTCGAATTATCAGAATGGTGAATGCATCAAACAAGGTGGTTTGTTTCCGAGATTCGCCGAGTGTCATTGTTGGTTGAGGGATTACAATAAGAAATACAATAAGAATCAATATTACGACGATGATGATTAGAAGTTCGATATTTTTTAATTATTAATTAAGAAGCTTGTATTATAACCCAGAAGTGTCGCTTTTTGTTGTAACCGTTACCGATTAAATGGAATTTCAGACTATCGACTTAGTTTACTTGGTAAATTATTTTAAATAAAGTACGAAATTAAAATTTGTTTTCATTCATTAAATTCCTTTTTTACCAAAACCCAACTCCCATCTCTCAATTTTTTTATTTTCAATCTCTACATCACTAAACAGGACTTTAAATAAAATGTATCTTGCTCCACCCTGTAACATTCCAAAAACAGCCGTCGGCGGCTATTTTATAGAACACTGTAAACACGAGTTTACAGCAAGAACAACTTTTTATTTGTTTAAAACGTTCGTCATTAGATGGCGCCATGGATTACAAATATATCAAATATTGTTTTTTGTTTCAAAAATTGACTTTTTTGTTAATTTAACAAGATAAATTATAAATATTTTAGAAGATTACGATTAATTGATATAAATAATTTCGGCCTGGACAGAAAACGTAACAATTTTAAACAGTTCTGATTGAAATTGAAACAAATATACAGGATATCTTAATAGAGACAATTTATTTATTCTGGCTTGGGATAAGATGTCTGGTGTTTAGTTAGAGAAGAACATACAGGGTGTACCAATCTTACGACAAAGTTCGGTAGTTATATATGGATTATTTTTAGAGATATCAAAAAATATTATCAAGAAAATGTATTTAAGGTGCATATTTTGAAATTATCTCGAACTACAGGGTGATTCAAAATGAATTGTACACAGAGCAATGGTAGGTAGACCTCTTTTTCTATTCAATGTTCAATCTAATAACTTAATGGTGTAATGTGCTCTAAAATAATATTTTAGTTTTTTCTCGACTATTTTTGAGGCCGGTATTTTCCGTCCGCTGTGCAAAAGATAAGTTTCATCTGTTTATGTCATCTCGACTAAATACTATAGATTTTTTAGCTTTGTCCCAAAGCTTTGTTTCTTCAAAAATACAATAAGTTTCGGAAATTTGGTTATGTTAACGATTTAGCGGACGAAAAACACTTGCCTTCAAAAATGGTCGATTTTTTTGCAATTTGTTAAATTAATCTTGGACATAGCCGACGAAATTGTTCCATCTTGTTGTCTATTTGTAACTATTCGGTTTCTTCTGCAGATAAGTCAATCAGTACATCCGATAATGAAAACAGAAATTATTATTTTATTTTCGCATGAATTTTCCATATATCCTTCAACAACTTTGTAAATTTTCCAGCCATCACGAAGCTTAACAGTATATGAAAATCTACTCCGGAATCATCCAAAAATGAAGCCGAAGAACTTCGAAAACAGATTACTTTAAAAAAGAAGCAAATGTCTTACACTTAGTATAAATACCGAGTCGCTGCATTATAAAGTACGACCAGAAATATAAGAAGGTCATAAATCACCAACCGGAGCATTATAGTTTGGCACAAGTCAGATGAGTCTACCCAACTTTCGTTTGGATTATCGTGTGTATCGAACCAAGTTTCTTAAAGTCTTTTTGCAACACTGGATACCAGTTTCATTCTTTTTAAGCCGTTACCAAAAAAAAATGACCAAAAAATGCCAAACTATTTCTTGAGATATTTTAATCCGGACCTGGGAATCTTTTAAGGAACACACACTTTTATTGCTTATCTATATTTCGTCAGCTTATACTGATTTACGACCTTCTTAGATCTCTGGTCGTACTTTACATTTTTTGGACAAAAGCAAACGAGAAGTGTCGGCAACGCTGGGTATAATTAATGCATAGATTCGCATTAATTGTACCATATTTACTCCTTCGACATCACCAAGTGTTAAAAGGACATTTCAGGAAACATTTGTCTTTGTACTAAGTATTACCATTCTAAAAACAGTTCCTTCACCATGCACATCTTCCCTTCTAGTATTTTAGCCCCTGTCTTCTTCTTCACCATGCACGTCTTCCCTTCTAGTATTTTAGCTCCTGTCTTCTCCTTCACCATGCACATCTTCCCTTCTAGTATTTTAGCTCCTGTCTTCTCCTTCACCATGCACATCTTCCCTTCTAGTATTTTAGCTCCTCTCTTCTCATTCACCATGCACACCTTCCCTTCTAGTATTTTAGCTCCTGTCTTCTTCTTCACCATACCCATTCACCATAAAGTTGAAACAAGTAGATCTTTTTTATTTATAAATGTTGCCTGTAGAAATTTAGCATGTCGCCATATGTTTCTCAATTAACATAAAAAGCTTTAGTCATGAAAGTGAACTCCGTAGTAATATGAACCGCACCTCGTGGAGTGGGCCAAAAATAACCGTATGGTGACATTTGCCACCTCGAAAAACTCCAATTACCAAAATTTCATTAATATCAGTGAAGCGGCTACTGAAAAATTTCAAAATCATTAATAAAATATTTCAACTTTTCCACCCTGTAGATTGTTAACTATCAACATCTTACTGAGGTCATATTTTGATGTCTGGAGTCTACCTTTGCTCTGTGTACAATTCATTATGGATCACCCTGTATACAGGTGATGAATCACTCCGTTACAAACCAAACATGATTTTTTAGATGGGAACCCCTGTATATTTCACTGAATTTGGATTGTTCACATTTTTTTTAAGCTTCTGATATATATGTTATACAGAGTCCTTTAAAAGGTATGGACACTTTTATGTGAAAATCGTAAGTAAATCAACGCTCTGTAGCTTACTGTACGTTGAGGCAAAAAAAATATTTTGCCCAACAGAGCTTCGTAATATGATGCAATATCTTCTTGTTCGATAAAATTTCAATTATTTTCTCTTTTGTATACAGGGTGGACGGAAACTCGGTCCTTTCATTTTCTTTTTTCTTTCAAATGGAACACCCCGTATTTTATAGCACGAATAGATTTTTCGGTTAGGCAACTTTTATTTTTGTTGAAAATTCCATATCCAAAGTTTATAAAACAGAGTTATTTTGTAATATTGATTGTAAACCGAAATTATTAACCTGTAATGTAACAAAAAATCATAAATAATAATAAATTTCAATAAATTATTTATTCTAAACAAACGTTATATATCAAAAGCTTCAAAAAATGTGAGCAGTCCGAATTCAGTATAATATTCAGGGGTATATAAAAAATCATGTTTCTCGAAAGGCTTCCAATTAAATGTCTAGTACACAGGGCCGGATCTACGTATGGGCTTAATGGGCTCCAGTTCAGGGCCCCCGGGTTCCAAGGGCCCCGAATAATAAACCAGTAATAAAAATACAAATCAAAAATATGTTTAATTTTCCCGTATAATCCTTTTTTTTTAGGAAAATGGCAAATATTTCAATTAATTTGTGGGTCCCCCGGATTTAGTTAGCCCAGGGCCCCCAAAGGTCTCGGTCCCGCCCTGCTAGTACAAAGAATAGTATATTGTGCAACAAGTGGGGAAAGTTCACTCGTGTGTTTGCGGCAATCGCCCTTTGGGCTCGTGCCACAAACTTCCGCACTCGTGAGAAAAGTACTTTCCCCACATGTTGCACACTATACTTTTTCTACAACTGCACAAATTTAAAGAATACAAGTAAAGTAACTCAATATTTATTTTTATGGTTAGTAAAACAAAAAGAAAAGGTGAGCGGTCGTCGGACCACCGATAGAAGCTTGCTTCTTATGCACAATAGTATGACCCTTTTTTAAAATTTTTGACAATTACTGACCATTTTTTCAAAAATTTTGACAATTTTTGACTATTTTTTTAAATTTTAACAATTATTGACCAATTTTGACAATTATAGACCATTTTTCCAAATTTTAACAATTATTGACCATTTTTGACAATTTTTAAAAACTTTGACCATTTTTCAAAAATTTTGACAATTTTTTACAATTATTGACCATTTTTTAAAAATTTTGACAATTTTTGACTATTTTTTCAAATTTTAACAATTATCCAGGGCGCGAGATTTTGGTTGCTTTCACTCTTCTCCGTATTAGAAAACTTTTATGTGAACTTTTTCGAGAAGGGGAAGAAAAAATCACAAGTAAAATCTTGCGTCCGGGGTCTATTCGCTTTTTTTAGGGGCGGGGATCGTAAGTTGGATACCCCATTAAATGTAGATAGAGTCCGACTAAGTTTTCACCCCATGCCTCCAAATGTCTGGGGGCTGGCTTGTGTTAAATTGATGTTGTTTTGTTTCAAATAAATTTTGTTTTTATCATGACTGTTAAAAGTAAATTTGATTAATCCTTCATTATCATAGTTTCTATTTTTGAGGGAAGGAGGGGGGGTTAACCTATCCACATCGAAATAAAAAAAGTTCTGATGGGGCACTAAATTTTAGTTTTGTCCGGCGGAATTTTTAAAAATTTATTATTGCAAGTTTGGGGGCATCCATAAATTACGTCACACGTTAAAAAGGGGGGGAGGGTATCACCGGAATGTGACATTGTGTAACAAGGGGCAGGGGGTCAAAAGCTTTGTGATAACACATGTTAAAATTTAATTTTTGTATCTTTAATTAACATAATTAGTCGTTTGTTTTCCCTGTTATTAAAAATATTTGACTTTTTTTGTCGATTTTTTTTAAGATTATTTAATAAAAATAAAAAAAATGAAAACTATTTTATTCTTTTGATTATTTTTAAATACATGCATAAAATTGAAAAAAGTGTAACGTCACATCAGGGGGAAGGGGATTCTAAAAATGTGACAACCTGTGACAAAGACGGGGGGAGGGGTTAAAAAGTCATAAAAATTCGTGTGACGTAATTTATGGATGGCCCCTTTACAATAAAAGTTGTCCTTCTTGTTTTATGCGACCTGACCTGTGATGGAAAATTTATATTTTATGAACCCAGTTCTTAAGTATAAAAGTACATACTTTGTTTTTGCACACGATGTAGTTAGTGATAAGAGATATTTGACGAACTGATACTTTTTCACTGATACGAACAAATCACAGTTAGTTTCAGTTCCTATAAGCAAATCTAAAGCGTGACGTGTTCACAGCCAGCGAAAACGAAACGAAATCGAACATAATATTGACCTCTTCATCGCTCTCATTCGACGAAAATTCGTCAGAAACTATGGAAAATATTTTCAAATTAAAATATTGGAAATTTTTCGAGTTATGACGTTTTTTCGGTAAAAAACACATTTTTTGGGGGGTGGAAAAAGACATTATTGTGATTTCCGGCAAAAGTTGAGGTCATAGAAAAGAAAGTTGAATATAAAAGTTGTAGATCTTGGAAAAATCTACAACTTTTTCATTAGTGACTTTTTCACATAACCCCAAAATTAGCTCGAAAAACGCAAAAAACTGCATTTTTCGTTTTTTATTTTTAGTTTCGTCAAAAATGTTCGATTTCGATGAAAATTTGATAGAAGCGAGCTTTTATAGTCACAAACCATGACAAAAAATTTTCGATTGAAAATATTAATTTTTTTTCGAATTTTGATGTTTTTTCGGTAAACAACACTTTTTGGGGGGTGGAAAAAGACATTATTACGATTTCCGGCCAAAGTTGGGTTCCTAGAAAAAAAAGTTGAATATAAAAGTTGTAGATCTTGGAAAAATCTACAACTTTTTCATTAGCGACTTTTTCACATAACATCAAAATTAGCTGGAAAAGCGCAAAAAAACTGCAATTTGCGTTTTTTATTTTTAGTTTCGTCAAAAACTGTTCGATTTTGATGAAAATGTGGTAGAAGGTAGCTTTCATAGTCACTAACCATGAAAAAAAATTTCAGAAGAAAATATTGTAGTTTTTTCGAATTTTGATGTTTTTTCGGCAAAAAACACTTTTTTGGGGGGTGGAAAAAGACATTATTGCGATTTCCGGCCAAATTTGAGTTCCTGGAAAAAAAAGTTGAATATAAAAGTTGTAGATTTTGGAAAAATATACAACTTTTTTATTAGTGACTTTTTTACATAACCTCAAAATTATCTCGAAAAGCGCAGAAAACTGCATTTTTCGTTTTTTATTTTTAGTTTCGTCAAAAATGTTCGATTTTGATGAAAATTTGGTAGAAACGAGCTTTTATAGTCACAAACCATGACAAAAAATTTTCGAATGAAAATATTGAATTTTTTTTCGAATTTTGATGTTTTTTCGGTAAAAAACACTTTTTGGGGGGTGGGAAAAGACATTATTGCGATTTCCGGCCACAGTTGAATTCCTAGAAAAAAAAGTTTAATGTAAAAGTTGTAGATTGTGGAAAAATCTACAACTTTTTCATTAGTGACTTTTTCACATAACCTCAAAATTAGCTCGAAAAACGCAGAAAACTGCATTTTTCGTTTTTTATTTTTAGTTCCGTCAAAAATATTCGATTTTGATGAAAATTTGGTAGAAACGAGCTTTTATAGTCACAAACCATGACAACAAATTTTCGAATGAAAATATTGAAATTTTTTTCGAATTTTGATGTTTTTTCGGTAAAAAACACTTTTTGGGGGGTGGGAAAAGACATTATTGCGATTTCCGGCCACAGTTGAGTTCCTAGAAAAAAAAGTTTAATGTAAAAGTTGTAGATTGTGAAAAAATTTACAACTTTTTCACATAACCTCAAAATTAGCTCGAAAAACGCAGAAAACTGCATTTTTCGTTTTTTATTTTTAGTTTCGTCAAAAATATTCGATTTTGATGAAAATTTGGTAGAAACGAGCTTTTATAGTCACAAACCATGACAAAAAATTTTCGAGTGAAAATATTGAAAATTTTTCGAATTTTGATATTTTTTCGGTAAAAAACACTTTTTGGGGGGTGGGAAAAGACATTATTGCGATTTCCGGCCACAGTTGAGTTCCTAGAAAAAAAAGTTTAATGCAAAAGTTGTAGATTGTGAAAAGATTTACAACTTTTTCACATAACCTCAAAATTAGCTCGAAAAACGCAGAAAACTGCATTTTTCGTTTTTTATTTTTAGTTTCGTCAAAAATGTTCCATTTTGATGAAAATTTGGTAGAAACGAGCTTTTATAGTCACAAACCATAACAAAAAATTTTCGAATGAAAATATTGAAATTTTTTTCGAATTTTGATGTTTTTTCGGTAAAAAACACTTTTTGGGGGGTGGGAAAAGACATTATTGCGATTTCCGGCCACAGTTGAGTTCCTAGAAAAAAAAGTTTAATGTAAAAGTTGTAGATTGTGAAAAGATTTACAACTTTTTCACATAACCTCAAAATTAGCTCGAAAAACGCAGAAAACTGTATTTTTCGTTTTTTATTTTTAGTTTCGTCAAAAATATTCGATTTTGATGAAAATTTGGTAGAAACGAGCTTTTATAGTCACAAACCATGACAAAAAATTTTCGAGTGAAAATATTGAAATTTTTTCGAATTTTGATGTTTTTTCGGTAAAAAACACTTTTTGGGGGGTGGGAAAAGACATTATCGCGATTTCCGGCCACAGTTGAGTTCCTAGAAAAAAAAGTTTAATGTAAAAGTTGTATATCTTGGAAAAATCTACAACTTTTTCATTAGTGACTTTTTCACATAACCTCAAAATTAGCTCGAAAAACGCAGAAAAATGTATTTTTCGTTTTTTATTTTTAGTTTCGTCAAAAATGTTCCATTTTGATGAAAATTTGGTAGAAACGAGCGTTTATAGTCACAAACCATAACAAAAAATTTTCGAATGAAAATATTGAAATTTTTTTCGAATTTTGATGTTTTTTCGGTAAAAAACACTTTTTGGGGGGTGGGAAAAGACATTATTGCGATTTCCGGCCACAGTTGAGTTCCTAGAAAAAAAAGTTTAATGTAAAAGTTGTAGATTGTGAAAAAATTTACAACTTTTTCACATAACCTCAAAATTAGCTCGAAAAACGCAGAAAACTGCATTTTTCGTTTTTTATTTTTAGTTCCGTCAAAAATATTCGATTTTGATGAAAATTTGGTAGAAACGAGCTTTTATAGTCACAAACCATGACAAAAAATTTTCGAATGAAAATATTGAAATTTTTTTCGAATTTTGATGTTTTTTCGGTAAAAAACACTTTTTGGGGGGTGGGAAAAGACATTATTGCGATTTCCGGCCACAGTTGAGTTCCTAGAAAAAAAAGTTTAATGTAAAAGTTGTAGATTGTGAAAAAATTTACAACTTTTTCACATAACCTCAAAATTAGCTCGAAAAACGCAGAAAACTGCATTTTTCGTTTTTTATTTTTAGTTTCGTCAAAAATATTCGATTTTGATGAAAATTTGGTAGAAACGAGCTTTTATAGTCACAAACCATGACAAAAAATTTTCGAGTGAAAATATTGAAAATTTTTCGAATTTTGATATTTTTTCGGTAAAAAACACTTTTTGGGGGGTGGGAAAAGACATTATTGCGATTTCCGGCCACAGTTGAGTTCCTAGAAAAAAAAGTTTAATGCAAAAGTTGTAGATTGTGAAAAGATTTACAACTTTTTCACATAACCTCAAAATTAGCTCGAAAAACGCAGAAAACTGCATTTTTCGTTTTTTATTTTTAGTTTCGTCAAAAATGTTCCATTTTGATGAAAATTTGGTAGAAACGAGCTTTTATAGTCACAAACCATAACAAAAAATTTTCGAATGAAAATATTGAAATTTTTTTCGAATTTTGATGTTTTTTCGGTAAAAAACACTTTTTGGGGGGTGGGAAAAGACATTATTGCGATTTCCGGCCACAGTTGAGTTCCTAGAAAAAAAAGTTTAATGTAAAAGTTGTAGATTGTGAAAAGATTTACAACTTTTTCACATAACCTCAAAATTAGCTCGAAAAACGCAGAAAACTGTATTTTTCGTTTTTTATTTTTAGTTTCGTCAAAAATATTCGATTTTGATGAAAATTTGGTAGAAACGAGCTTTTATAGTCACAAACCATGACAAAAAATTTTCGAGTGAAAATATTGAAATTTTTTCGAATTTTGATGTTTTTTCGGTAAAAAACACTTTTTGGGGGGTGGGAAAAGACATTATCGCGATTTCCGGCCACAGTTGAGTTCCTAGAAAAAAAAGTTTAATGTAAAAGTTGTATATCTTGGAAAAATCTACAACTTTTTCATTAGTGACTTTTTCACATAACCTCAAAATTAGCTCGAAAAACGCAGAAAAATGTATTTTTCGTTTTTTATTTTTAGTTTCGTCAAAAATGTTCCATTTTGATGAAAATTTGGTAGAAACGAGCGTTTATAGTCACAAACCATAACAAAAAATTTTCGAATGAAAATATTGAAATTTTTTTCGAATTTTGATGTTTTTTCGGTAAAAAACACTTTTTGGGGGGTGGGAAAAGACATTATTGCGATTTCCGGCCACAGTTGAGTTCCTAGAAAAAAAAGTTTAATGTAAAAGTTGTAGATTGTGAAAAAATTTACAACTTTTTCACATAACCTCAAAATTAGCTCGAAAAACGCAGAAAACTGCATTTTTCGTTTTTTATTTTTAGTTCCGTCAAAAATATTCGATTTTGATGAAAATTTGGTAGAAACGAGCTTTTATAGTCACAAACCATGACAAAAAATTTTCGAATGAAAATATTGAAATTTTTTTCGAATTTTGATGTTTTTTCGGTAAAAAACACTTTTTGGGGGGTGGGAAAAGACATTATTGCGATTTCCGGCCACAGTTGAGTTCCTAGAAAAAAAAGTTTAATGTAAAAGTTGTAGATTGTGAAAAAATTTACAACTTTTTCACATAACCTCAAAATTAGCTCGAAAAACGCAGAAAACTGCATTTTTCGTTTTTTATTTTTAGTTTCGTCAAAAATATTCGATTTTGATGAAAATTTGGTAGAAACGAGCTTTTATAGTCACAAACCATGACAAAAAATTTTCGAGTGAAAATATTGAAATTTTTTCGAATTTTGATGTTTTTTCGGTAAAAAACACTTTTTGGGGGGTGGGAAAAGACATTATCGCGATTTCCGGCCACAGTTGAGTTCCTAGAAAAAAAAGTTTAATGTAAAAGTTGTATATCTTGGAAAAATCTACAACTTTTTCATTAGTGACTTTTTCACATAACCTCAAAATTAGCTCGAAAAACGCAGAAAACTGTATTTTTCGTTTTTTATTTTTAGTTTCGTCAAAAATGTTCCATTTTGATGAAAATTTGGTAGAAACGAGCTTTTATAGTCACAAACCATGAAAAAAACTTTCGAAAGTAAATATTGTAGTTTTTTCAAATTTTGATGTTTTTTCGGTAAAAAACACTTTTTTGGGGGGTGGAAAAAGACATTATTGTGATTCCCGGCCAAAGTTGAGTTCCTGGAAAAAAAAGTTGAACATAAAAGTTGTATATTTTTCCAAAATCTACAACTTTCTTATTAGTGACTTCTTCACATAACCTCAAAACTAGCTCGAAAAACGCAAAAAACTGAATATTTCGTTTTTTATTTTTAGTTTCGTCAAAAATCGTACGATCTTGATGAAAATTTGGTAGAAAGTAGCTTTCATAGTCACAAACCATGAAAAAATTTTTCGAATGAAAATTTTGAAAGTTTTTCGAATTTTGATATTTTTTCGGTAAAATACACTTTTTTTGGGGGGTGGAAAAAGACATTATTGCGATTTCCGGCAAAAGTTGAGTTCCTAGAAAAAAAAGTTGAATATAAAAGTTGTAGATCTTGGAAAAATCTACAACTTTTTCATTAGTGACTTTTTCACATAACTTCAAAATTAGCTCGAAAAACACAAAAAACTGCATTTTTCGTTTTTTATTTTTAGTTTCGTCAAAAATTGTTCGATTTTGATGAAAATTTGGTAGAAGGTAGCTTTCATAGTCACAAACCATGAAAAAAAATTTCGAATGAAAATTTTGAAAGTTTTTCGAATTTTGATATTTTTTCGGTAAAATACACTTTCATACTTTCATAGTCACAAACCATGAAAAAAATAAAATATCGGAAATTTTTCGAGCTATAACGTTTTTTCGGTAAAAATCACTTTTTTTGGGGGGGGGGTAGAAAAAGACATTATTGCGATTTCCTTCATCGCTCTCATTCGACTAAAATTTGTCAACAAGATCGAATTTTGTTTTATTCATTATCATTGGATTATACTTAAAGAGACTGTGCAAATAGCAAAAATAGATAATCTTTCGAAATGAAAATAGATGCAATTTTTCCCATCGTATATTCAAAACCGAATATCAAAATATTAAAAAATCACGATATCGCTCACCACTAGATAAAACTATTATAAAATTGCACGCAAACAACTACTGAGAGGTTTTCGATGAAGTGTGCATTGTTTATCGAATCGCTTTCAAATGGAATGTTCAATATCAACACAATTTAAAAATAACTATTATGCAAATAGATATTTTCATATTATAGAATAATCTTAGATAAATCAGAATATTTTGAAATACGAAAATATGATCACATATTATTATAAAACCGCTAATAAATAGTGCATTTTTAGATAAAATTTCCAAAAAAAAAAGTAAAATAAATTCCGAGAAAACAAAGAGTTTTACGAGATAAAATGTGTCCAAGTTAAAAATTATTAAAAATGATGTAACGAAAGATCCGATAATTATCTATACAGGGTGATTGATAAGTTTGATAAAGCTCAGTAGGTCTGTTATATTAAAAGGTACCAAAAAATGTTATTTAGAAAAATTCTAGTTGCCCCTAAAATTAGTTAAAATGTTAGGGTAATTCGAGGATAGATGGCCCAGAAGGTGAGATGGCGCAACGGTTTTATGATCCGGTTGAGACAAAAATATTATTCCGAATTTTTCCTTTGGTGCTGGTGAACTTCGAAATTAGCAATAAAATTATTTTAGTCAAGTTATCATGAAAACATTCTAGTTTTGTTGTAGAACCTTAAAATGGCGAATATTCAGTTTATTAGCTGCACCATCTCGCATGACGAGGATAGATGGTTCACTTTTTTTTGAGGTGAGATGGCTCGATATTATTTTTTTCCCAGTATGCCTACCAATTACAAGCGCACTGGAAGTTGTTCCAGGGCTAGTTGGAACAGTCAATGAAAACAGAGTGGGAGTTAATGAGGCTGCTAGAAATTTTGGGGTACCGGCCACTACCCCACGAAGAAGGAAATCAACACGAAACAAAAAGAAAGGTCCTCTTGGACCCTCTTCTACAAACGTTTTATTTTGGATACTCACTCAATACATGTTCCTAACACAATAAAGTTTATTTTTGAAAAGAAACGGCAATTCTAATTCGACTCATAAAAATATTAAAATGAAATTTCACATATCCTCGAATTACCCTACAGGGTTTTCCATAACTCGGTGCCAGAACAGGGTGATCAAAAAAATGTATCAATTTGTTTCTTTACGTAAAAGTACAAATTAACAGAGAGAAGTTCGAAAAAAAAAAAGAAAAATATAGAATATTTTTCACAATAGGGATTAATAGAAGAAAAAAATACGAAACTAATTGTTGTAGATTATAAATTTCAAGCAATAACGATAAAATTATAATTTATCACCCTGTACAAAATTATTGCTAGTTAACAAAAAAAAATTTGGTCCGAGGCAACATACATGTATGGTCGTTCTAAATACAGTTAATTATTTATTAATTGCATGAAAATTAAATGTACCTACGTTAGATAGAAATTCAACGATTTTCGAACACCATAATTTATTATTACATTAACATTTGCTTTATCACATAATTGATATCCATTATCATTCCCAATATACTTCAGTTATTTAACATAATTTAAAAATAGATTTTACGTAGGTAGACGTAATCTTTTACGTTTTTCCAACTTTTTAAGGTAATACTGTTCATAAATTAATGAATCGTTTAACAACAAAGTTTTGAAAAATATTTTTCAAAAACAGTGACCGTTCAAATAAGAAGAAACAACCACTTCTCGGACTATATCTATTGGTAACACGTTTAATAATAAATACGACAATTTTACAGGTAACTGTAATAATACTTTATTGAAACTTGGTTTATTGATAATTTTTTTATAAATAAAATTTCAATCTTACCTTTCATTTTTGGGATGAACCGTAAACGTCTGTTTGCTCAAATCCAAAATGGAAGCTTCACTTTGCGGTTCCGCGGATATTCCGGCGCGTTGTTTTCTAGGACGCATTCCCTTAGGACTAGTGGGATTTTGTACGCGAATTACGCTTTGGAATTTATCCAATTGCGAACGTAAATCGCATATTTCGTTTTCGCGTTGTTGTAATTGTCGATGTAATTCTTGTAGTCTTTGTTCGCGTAATAATTCGAGATCGATATGTTCGATTTGACGAGATAATTCGTCGATTATTCCGTCTTTTTGGACGAGCAACGCCTGCAAAAAAAAGAGAAATCTATGAAATAAAACCACAGAAATAATGTATTATTAAATTTGGGTGTATGTGTGTATGCCGACTATGCCGCCTGAAAAAATTGAAATCAAGTATATTATCGAGTTGTGAGACTTTCTATATTTAATAATAATATTAAACCTTCTAGCAAAAACCAACAAAAATTATATATAGGTTAAATATATTATTAATTCATCGACATGTTAGAGATAAGCGGTAATATTTTAAATCCGCAAAAATTGTGGTGATAAACATATAAACAGGAACCTTCTATTTCCTTCTAGTTCATAAATAAATATAATGATTTAAATAAAAAACGATCAATCTTAACACCGAATGACAAATAAAACATTTTTTTTTACCACGAACTTACATCATCAATATTGACAAGGGAAGATAAAACACTCAGTTTTTTTGGAAGAAAATTTTTTATTAGATCCATGTTTATACTGCATTGTAAAAATTAAAAGTGGGATACCACAAGGAGCAGTATTAGAGGCAGTCCTATAGCTACAAGTTACTAATAACCACCGGAATCTAACTGGAAACCTCTACAGAACACACTGGAAATGGAGGAAAATAGCCACTGCTATTTGCTATTCCCACTTCGACCTCGTTCTTATCTCTTCTTCTACCACTTATTAATTAAATATGAATTAAGAATTCACTATTGGGATGTAAATTCCTTTCCTGGCCAAAGCGTCTGAGCTTGACATGAACATGAGACGTAAGTCTGTTATCTTTCATATGATTTCCTGTAATTAAACAGTAGCAAAGAGGTTTCATTCTTCTTTCCTGTGAACATGTGCTATTGAAGCAAACATATCTTATCTTGAAAAAGTGCATTCATGTGAATGGTAAGTTATTTCGCTTAAATGTATGTTAACTATTCTTTTTTTTCCGCTTTCATATTTTTATTATGTAGCAATGTCGTTCCAGTGCCGGGAATATATATCGATATGATTTTGTTTTTTTTTTGGTTCTTTCATATTTCTTTTCAGATTCTCTTTGAATATATTTGAAGATATCACAAACCATGAAAAAAAATTTCAAATAAAAATATTGAAAATTTTTCGAGTTATAACGTTTTTTCGGTAAAAACACTTTTTCTGAGGGGCGGAAAAAGACATCATTGCGATTTCCGGCCCCCATATTGAAATTTTTTCGAATTTTTATGTTTTTCGGTAAAAAGCAATTTTTTTTGGGGGGGGGGGAAGGTGGAAAAAGACATTATTGCGATTTCCGGCCAAAGTTGAGATCCTAGAAAAGAGTTGAATATAAAAGTTGTAGATCTTGGAAAATCTACAACTTTTTTATTTTCACATATCCTCAAAATTAGCTCGAAAAGCGCAAAAAAATGCATTTTTCGTTTTTTATTTTTAGTTTCGTCAAAAATTGTTCGATTTTGATGAAAATTTGGTAGAAGGTAGCTTTCATAGTCACAAACCATGAAAATAATTTTCAAATAAAAATATTGAAATTTTTTCTAATTTTGACGTTTTTTCGGTAAAAAACACTTTTTTGGGAAGGTGGAAAAAGACATGATTGCGATTTCCGACCAACAATGAGTTTCTAGAAAAAAAAGTTGAATATAAAAGTTGTAGATCTTGGAAAAATCTACAACTTTTTCATCAGTATCTTTTTCACATAACCTCAAAATTAGCTCAAAAAATGCAAAATACTGCATTTTTCGTTTTTTATTTTTAGTTTCGTCAAAAATTGTTCGATTTTGATGAAAATTGGGTGGAAGGTAGCTTTCATAGTCACAAACCATGAAATAAATTTTCGAATGAAAATATTGAAATTTTTTCGAATTTTTATGTTTTTTCGGTAAAAAGCACTTTTTTGGGGGGGTGGAAAAAGACATTATTGCGATTTCCGGCCAAAGTTGAGTTCCTAGAAAAAAAAATTGAATATAAAAGTTGTATATCTTGGAAAAATCTACAACTTTTTTATTAGTGACTTTTTCACATAACCTCAAAATTAGCTCGAAAAACGCAAAAAATGCATTTTTCGTTTTTTATTTTTAGTTTCGTCAAAAATTGTTCGATTTTGATGAAAATTTTGTAGAAGGTAACTTTTATAGTTACAAACCATGAAAAAAAATTTTAAATAAAAATATTGAAATTTTTTCGAATTTTGATGTTTTTTCGGTAGAAAGCACTTTTTTGGGGAGGTGGAAAAAGACATTATTGCGATTTCCGGCCAAAGTTGAGATCCTAGAAAAAAAGTTGAATATAAAAGTTGTAGATCTTGGAAAAATCTGCAACTTTTTTATTAGTGACTTTTTCACATATCCTCAAAATTAGCTTGAAAAACGCAAAAAAATGCATTTTTCGTTTTTTATTTTTAGTTTCGTCAAAAATTGTTCGATTTTTATGAAAATTGGGTGGAAGGTAGCTTTCATAGTCACAAACCACGAAAAAAAATTTCAAATAAAAATATTGATATTTTTTCGAATTTTGAGGTTTTTTCGGTAGAAAGCACTTTTTGGGGGGGTGGAAAAAGACATTATTGCGATTTCCGGCCAAAGTTGAGTTCCTAGGAAAAAAAATTGAATATAAAAGTGGTATATCTTGGAAAAATCTCCAACTTTTTTATTAGTGACTTTTTCACATAACCTCAAAATTAGCTCGAAAAACGCAAAAAAATGCATTTTTCGTTTTTTATTTTTAGTTTCGTCAAAAATTGTTCGATTTTGATGAAAATTTTGTAGAAGGTAACTTTTATAGTTACAAACCATGAAAAAAAATTTTAAATAAAAATATTGATATTTTTTCGAATTTTGATGTTTTTTCGGCAGAAAGCACTTTTTTGGGGAAGTGGAAAAAGACATTATTGCGATTTCCGGCCCACAGCACAAACCATGAAAAAAATTTTCGAATGAAAATATTGAAAATTTTTCGAATTTTTATGTTTTTTCGGTAAAAAGCACTTTTTTGGGGGGGTGGAAAAAGACATTATTGCGATTTCCGGCTAAAGTTGAGATCCTAGAAAAAAAGTTGAATATAAAAGTTGTAGATCTTGGAAAAATCTACAACTTTTTTATTAGTGACTTTTTCACATATCCTCAAAATTAGCTCGAAAAACGCAAAAAAATGCATTTTTCGTTTTTTATTTTTAGTTTCGTCAAAAATTGTTCGATATTGATGAAAATTTTGTAGAAGGTAACTTTCGTAGTCATAAACCATGAAAAAAAATTTCAAATAAAAATATTGAAATTTTTTCGAATTTTGATATTTTTTCGGTAGAAAGCACTTTTTTGGGGGGGTGGAAAAAGACAGTATTGCGATTTCCGGCCAAAGCTGAGTTCTAGAAAAAAAAGTTGAATATAAAAGTTGTAGATCTTGGAAAAATCTACAACTTTTTTATTAGTGACTTTTTCACATATCCTCAAAATTAGCTTGAAAAACGCAAAAAAATGCATTTTTCGTTTTTTATTTTTAGTTTCGTCAAAAATTGTTCGATTTTGATGAAATTTTTGTAAACAGTAACTTTCATAGTCACAAACCATGAAAAAAAATTTCAAATAAAAATATTGATATTTTTTCGAATTTTGATGTTTTTTCGGTAGAAAGCACTTTTTTGGGGAACTACTTAGTTCATTGAAAGGTTAAATTTAGGGGTTGCAAAAGTCAGAGCACGCAATTTTTTTTATTGATGTCAAGAAGTTAAAACCATGTTTTTTTTGTAGCAACCCTTGTCACGTGACCGCCATCTTGTAAAAAGAGGGTGCGAATGGTTTGAAACTTTGTAAAAAATGACCAGAAAATTTTAGGAAATTATTAGAAGAATATTTACCCCAAAAAATCGTGCATACAAAGCTGGAAACCTCGAGTCAAAAAAATCTCAACTTTCCACGAAATAAATTTTTTTTTTTGGAAAAAAATTGTTTACCTTATTGCGATTTCGAAACAACTCTCTAAACAATTTATTAAAACCCATGTCGCTGATCACAAGATAACAATTATACTGAAAATCTTCCGAGAGACGAAAATAAAATATTTATCTACTTCAATTAATATTATCATCGATAGCATTTGATGTGATTAAAGATATAAAACGATGACGTTGAAGAACGAATAAATAGACTGGTCCATGAATTAATTTTAGCCCAGAAAATACACATAACATTTTTTTGTTGCCGTTTCAATATTTAGTAGCACATTTAAAAAGCACATGTCAGTAGAAATTGTGTTTATTCCAGGAATTCGTATCAAAATTATATATAGTGATTTTTTTGCTCTAAAAATAATATTAATTATAGAAAAAGGTTAAAATAGCGTGGAATTTTAACATATTTCTGTTTAATTTATGTTTATAACAATAAATAAAGTATAACAATGTATGGACGGTGGTCTACTGGACTTGGTCCAATTTCAACACGAATTATAATATTAATTTCAAGTTACTTGACTATTTCGCAACAAAAGGAGACATTGATTCATTTTGCACGCAATGGAGTGTACAGAGTGTACAGTTGTGTGCTATAATTGAAATTGGACATCTCGTTAAAAAGACATAATTTTTAATGGGTTTATTCTCGCTATTGTAACCTCAGATGATGATAATATACGGAGATGTGTAACTGATAATGATGTCTCAGTTATATGTGGTATTTTATGTATAGAAATGAAACAAGAGAAGAAAAAGAGAACAACGAAATATATAAACATTTTTATTTGGAAAAATACTGAAAATTTGCAAAATGAGGATTTTTATATGAGGGATTTTAGAGTAATGAATTTTTTTTTAAAAAACGCACCATCATCGGTTACAAACCATAAAGCTGCTAAAAATGATATAAAATTTCAGTAGAGCGTTCTTAAAACACCAATATACGAGAAAAAAAATTCAACGATGCTATAACCAGAAAGGTTTTCATTTTATAAATTGTCAAAGTAAGAGTACCTAGTGGAAATTTTTGGAAAAACAAATTCTGAAGTTAAAAAGAGTCTCGAACTCAAAAAATTCAAGAGGTGCAACGTTTTTATGTCTACCAATCAATTCAGGAGAGAATTTTACATAAAGAAATGAATTTTGAAGAAAGAAAAGCTGTGAAATCGCAAAAATTTCCCCTTGGGAAAATTTTTCGAAGTAAGACAAAATGTGTATCTAAAAAAACACTGTAAATTTGTAAAATGAGGTTTTTAGAATTATTAATCGATTGGTAGGCGCTCAGTTTTTTTAACAAAATTGAAATTTCATAAAAACCATAAAAATTATAATAATAAGCTGAAATTTTAGCAGACAATGGAGGCGCCACCCTTTGGGTCCCCAAACTTTTTTGTAGCTAAAGTGTAATAAAAAAACGCCCCCGAGTCTAACATTAATTTTGAACCATTTTTGTATGATAATATTTGTTGTTGAAATGTTTGGTTAGACGATTTAAATGGTAACTTAAAAATATTAAATTACAACTAAAAATATGTTACACCCCCTGTATATTATAGGTAAAGAACGTTTCACAATATTTCGTTGACTCGGCATCTGGCCTTAGGGATTTAACAATAAAAGTTTATAAATCCATCATTGTACAGTAAACAGTAACAGATCCGTAGACGGTAAAATATTTAAATACTAAAACATAAATAAAATTTATTTTATGAAAAAAATCACTGGATTCCTTAAAACAAATTTAATTATTATTTAACTAATTGGAATTGAACAAATTATACTGTTGAAACATACAGGACAGGGTGGCCCACCATAATATACGCTTTGATTTATTTAATAATTTCAAATAAAAAAGATGTAGTTAACAATGGCCACTAGTATTTATAAAATATATCAATATGTACAAAATAATAATATAAATATGTAAGTAGCAGTGCTACCACAAAACGAACTATTGTAAGACTGGAACGGAAAAAAATAAAAAATAAAAAAAAATAATAAAAAAGAAAAATAAAAATGAAAAACAAATAAGAAAAATATAGATTTATACCAAAAATATATTATATATAAAGCAAAATAAAGATGGAAAAATAATAATAATCAGTATCCATTTAAAAACAAAAAATATATCGGGCAAATACTAACAATATTTAACTAACATGAATTTTTAATTGTAAAATTGACAAAACAACCTACAATATAGCTGGCCTGTTGGCTCTGCCATTGCCAAAAATTGAGGAAAAAAAACAATGGCCACATTTTGAAAATATTTTGTACTATAGAGGGTATATCTAGACAAAAAAAAATATTATTTTACCAGCCAAACATTTCAGTTTTAAAATAATCATACTATTAGCACATTGCGTGCCACTTGTATGTTAGGAAAATTCCCCACGTGTGTTTATTTCTTAATTGTTGTTAAAAAGTGGCAAAAATGTTAGGTTTGGTTGTTTTTAGTTTGTCTTTAGCTTTCCCCCAACCATTTTCCCTATGTCAGTCACATATGACTGACGCGGCCCCCCAGGAAATTTTTATGGATTTTTTACGTCATTCAAATATACCCGACGCATTTATTCTAATTTTTGTTTTTCTTTTGGTTAAAGGTTTTAAAAATAAGTGTTAAAAATTGACTAAAAAGTGTTGGTAAGTGACCAGATACTATTAGTAAGTAACTGAGTGCTAAGAATGAGTAAGCGCAAAGCTTTGACCGACCTAGAGCTAGAAGGAATTACCATTGAAATTGACCTTGACGAAGACACTGTATCTGATTGATTCAGACGATTCTGTTCGCGATCCGGACTACATCAGATGAAAGTTTCTTTGAAGAAAATTTTGATGAAGTAATCCAGGAAGATGAAGATGATGATCAGTGGGAAGATGACCAAAATTATGACGTTGCACCTTTAAACCAACTAACGCCACCTGGACCGACGCCACAAGCAATTTACCTTTACTGGCCGAACAGGAGTACAAAAAAACATATGGAGCACATACTGAACCACTCCTTAATGAAGGCCGAACCCTGGATATTGATAATTTTTACACCAGTTACTCCCTTGCAAAATCATTGTTAGAGTACATTGTTGGTACCTTACGTGCTAACAAGAAAAGAGGTTATGTTAGCAAAACTAAAAAGGGGGGAAGTAATTTCGAAGGAGCATGAAAACGGAATTGTTGTCCTAAAATGAAAGGACACTAGAGATGTTCGAATGCTTTCGACGAAACATAGACATACCAAAACCAAACCAAAAATATAGAGATGGTGACCCAAAACCTTCCACCGGCCACGATGACTTGCCTTTACCAACGGTCGCAACCACTCAACCGCAACCGGGTACCTCTACTGATTCAACAAACGATCAACCATCAACCATTCACACTCCAAATTCGCCCACAAACGCAACAAACAACCAAACACAATCAAAGTAACCCAAAAAAGAAAGAACGTAAAGCAACAACAAACCCCTTGGGAATACTTGCCTATAACAAGGGTAAAGGTGGGATTGATCTATCCGACCAAATGGCCTCATAAAACAAAAGTAGTAAAAATCCGAATTTGCCCAAACCAAGTATGCCGAAATGTTCTCCACAGGCCACTCTTTAAGATCCCTTAAGGAAATACAGTCATCGATGATTGACACGGCCTGGTATGAAACAGTGCACGTCAATCATATATGCCCGACGCGGTCTGACGGAAACATCAGTGACGGGCATATATGATTGACGTGGCACGCAATGTGCTAGACATTATCTTTTCGCTTTTCGAAGAAACGAGTGTTATTGTTATCGGATTAACGACTACCTGCTGTAGGTTTTGGTTTCAAATCAATCATATTGGCGTAAGTCAAAACGAAATATCTTGGAACGAAGTATATATTATGTACGGACAAATATTTTAAAACAAGATTGCGATTAAACTTATTAGACGATTTTACCAATTGAAACAACTAAATATGAATCTATTCAAGTCGCGATCGTGACTCGATAAAAAACGATTAACTAATCACGCTTTCAATGCACTGGTTTCAGTATAAAAATCCAGTTTTTTTTCGTAGATATAAATATTAATAGAACAACAAATTAATTATATATATGTATATAACGGCTAACATTAAATTAATATATACTTAACAAGGTTTTCAATTAAAATCTCATTGATAGAGAAAAAATTGAATGAGAACTTTCTAATAAGTAAGAAAATAATTTATAAAAAATTACCTGTAATTCCCCGATACTAGCCATTTTTTCGATCACGTGATTGCCACCGTTACTAGCCACCACCGTAAAAGTGGGGTTATGGTTCATCGGCGTTACCTGATGGTGTATCGCGGCTTCCTCGTCTACGCCGGACGAGAAGCACAGAGAACCGAAACAGACGCGCATATATCAGCCTCGAGTTACTGGATAGCGATTTCCCTCTCGAAACGCTCCTGGAATTTTGCCAAAAACGTGCCTTCAAATTATCTGAAACAAAATAATAATACATACTGAGCAATTTTTTTTCCGATATCAAATGGTATACAGGGTAAGACATGGGTGCTATAGAAAATATGTGAGAACAAAAAGTTATGAAATATTTTCTAAAAATAGAAGAGTGATTTTGGGACATTATAAATAGAAAAATAGGAATATTTTTGAGAGGCGAAAAATCCTCTTTTTATAGAAAATTTCATGCTGAATCGAGTGCCGTTGACTAGAAAGAGCTAGATATAACGGTTATACTGCTATAATCAAAAATATGGAGTCATGTCATATCGGTCGACCAAGAATCGATAAAAAATAGAGGAGTGATTTTGGGACATTATAAATTGAAAAATAGAGATACTTGATAAGCGAAAAATCTTCTTTTTATAGAAAACTTCATCCTGAATCGAATGGCGTTGACTAGAAAGAGCTAGATATAACGGTTATACTGCTATAATCAAAAATATGGAGTCATGTCATATCGGTCGACCAAAAATCGATAAAAAATAGAAGAGTGATTTTGGGACAATATAAATTGAAAATAGGGATACTTGATAAGCGAAAAATCTTCTCTTTATAGAAAACTTCATCCTGAATCGAATGGCGATGACTAGAAAGAGCTAGATATAACGGTTATACTGCTATAATCAAAAGTATGGAGTCATGTCATATCGGTCGACCAAGAGTCGATAAAAAATAGAGGAGTGATTTTGGGACATTATAAATTGAAAAATAGGAATATTTTTGAGAGGCGAAAAATCCTCTTTTTATAGAAAATTTCATGCTGAATCGAATGGCGTTGACTAGAAAGAGCTAGATATAACGGTTATACTGCTTTAATCAAAAATATGGATTCATGTCATATCGGTAGACCAGGAATCAATAAAAAATAGAAGAGTGATTTTGGGACATTATAAATTGAAAAATAGGGGTACTTGATAAGCGAAAAATCTTCTTTTTATAGAAAATTTCATGCTGAATCGAATGGCGTTGACTAGAAAGAGCTAGATATAACGGTTATACTGCTTTAATCAAAAATATGGATTCATGTCATATCGGTAGACCAAGAATCAATAAAAAATAGAAGAGTGATTTTGGGACATTATAAATTGAAAAATAGGGGTACTTGATAAGCGAAAAATCTTCTTTTTATAGAAAACTTCATCCTGAATCGAATGGCGTTGACTAGAAAGAGCTAGATATAACGGTTATACTGCTATAATCAAAAGTATGGAGTCATGTCATATCGGTCGACCAAGAGTCAATAAAAAATAGAGGAGTGATTTTGGGACATTATAAATTGAAAAATAGAGATAAGCAAAATATCTTCTCTTTATAGAAAACTTCATCCTGAATCGAATGGCGTTGACTAGAAAGAGCTAGATATAACGGTTATACTGTTATAATCAAAAATATGGAGTCATGTCATATCGGTCGACCGAGAATCGATAAAAAATAGAAGAGTGATTTTGGGACATTATAAATTGAAAAATAGGGATACTTGATAAGCGAAAAGTCTTCTTTTTATAGAAAACTTCATCCTGAATCGAATGGCGATGACTAGAAAGAGCTAGATATAACGGTTATACTGCTATAATCAAAAATATGGAGTCATGTCATATCGGTCGACCAAGAATCGATAAAAAATAGAGGAGTGATTTTGGGACATTATAAATTGAAAAATAGAGATACTTGATAAGCGAAAAATCTTCTTTTTATAGAAAACTTCATCCTTAATCGAATGGCGATGACTAGAAAGAGCTAGATATAACGGTTATACTGTTATAATAAAAAATATGGAGTCATGTCATATTGGTCGACCGAGAATCGATAAAAAATAGAAGAGTAATTTTGGGACATTATAAATTGAAAAATAGGGATACTTGATAAGCGAAAAATCTTCTTTTTATAGAAAACTTCATCCTGAATCGAATGGCGTTGACTAGAAAGAGCTAGATATAACTGTTATACTGTTATAATCAAGAATATGGAGTCATGTCATATCGGTCGACCAAGAATCGATAAAAAATAGAGGAGTGATTTTGGGACATTATAAATTGAAAAATAGAGATACTTGATAAGCGAAAAATCTTCTTTTTATAGAAAACTTCATCCTGAATCGAATGGCGTTGACTAGAAAGAGCTAGATATAACGGTTATACTGCTATAATCAAAAATATGGAGTCATGTCATATCGGTCGACCAAGAATCGATAAAAAATAGAGGAGTGATTTTGGGACATTATAAATTGAAAAATAGAGATACTTGATAAGCGAAAAATCTTCTTTTTATAGAAAACTTCATCCTGAATCGAATGGCGATGACTAGAAAGAGCTAGATATAACGGTTATACTGTTATAATAAAAAATATGGAGTCATGTCATATTGGTCGACCGAGAATCGATAAAAAATAGAAGAGTAATTTTGGGACATTATAAATTGAAAAATAGGGATACTTGATAAGCGAAAAATCTTCTTTTTATAGAAAACTTCATCCTGAATCGAATGGCGATGACTAGAAAGAGCTAGATATAACGGTTATACTGTTATAATAAAAAATATGGAGTCATGTCATATTGGTCGACCGAGAATCGATAAAAAATAGAAGAGTAATTTTGGGACATTATAAATTGAAAAATAGGGATACTTGATAAGCGAAAAATCTTCTCTTTATAGAAAACTTCATCCTGAATCGAATGGCGATGACTAGAAAGAGCTAGATATAACGGTTATACTGTTATAATCAAGAATATGGAGTCATGTCATATCGGTCGACCAAGAATCGATAAAAAATAGAGGAGTGATTTTGGGACATTATAAATTGAAAAATAGAGATACTTGATAAGCGAAAAATCTTCTTTTTATAGAAAACTTCATCCTGAATCGAATGGCGTTGACTAGAAAGAGCTAGATATAACGGTTATACTGCTATAATCAAAAATATGGAGTCATGTCATATCGGTCGACCGAGAATCGATGAAAAATAGAAGAGTGATTTTGGGACATTATAAATTGAAAAATAGGGATACTTGATAAGCGAAAAATCTTCTTTTTATAGGAAACTTCATCCTGAATCGAATGGCGTTGACTAGAAAGAGCTAGATATAACGGTTATACTGCTATAATCAAAAGTATGGAGTCATGTCATATCGGTCGACCGAGAATCGATAAAAAATAGAAGAGGGCTTTTGGGACTTTATAAATTGAAAAATAGGAATATTTTTGAGAGGCGAAAAATCCTCTTTTTATAGAAAATTTCATGCTGAATCGAGTGGCGTTGACTAGAAAGAGCTAGATATAACGGTTATACTGCTATAATCAAAAATATGGAGTCATGTCATATCGGTCGACCAAGAATCGATAAAAAATAGAAGAGTAATTTTGGGACTTTATAAATTGAAAAATAGGAATATTTTTGAGAGGCGAAAAATCCTCTTTTTATAGAAAATTTCATGCTGAATCGAGTGGCGTTGACTAGAAAGAGCTAGATATAACGGTTATACTGCTATAATCAAAAATATGGAGTCATGTCATATCGGTCGACCAAGAATCGATAAAAAATAGAAGAGTGATTTTGGGACAATATAAATTGAAAAATAGGGATACTTGATAAGCGAAAAATCTTCTCTTTATAGAAAACTTCATCCTGAATCGAATGGCGTTGACTAGAAAGAGCTAGATATAACGGTTATACTGCTATAATCAAAAATATGGAGTCATGTCATATCGGTCGACCAAGAGTCGATAAAAAATAGAGGAGTGATTTTGGGACATTATAAATTGAAAAATAGGGATACTTGATAAGCGAAAAATCTTCTTTTTATAGAAAACTTCATCCTGAATCGAATGGCGTTGTCTAGAAAGAGCTAGATATAACGGTTATACTGCTATAATCAAAAATATGGAGTCATGTCATATCGGTCGACCAAGAGTCAATAAAAAATAGAGGAGTGATTTTGGGACATTATAAATTGAAAAATAGAGATAAGCAAAATATCTTCTCTTTATAGAAAACTTCATCCTGAATCGAATGGCGTTGACTAGAAAGAGCTAGATATAACGGTTATACTGCTATAATCAAAAATATGGAGTCATGTCATATCGGTCGACCAAGAGTCAATAAAAAATAGAGGAGTGATTTTGGGACATTATAAATTGAAAAATAGAGATACTTGATAAGCGAAAAATCTTCTTTTTATAGAAAACTTCATCCTGAATCGAATGGCGTTGACTAGAAAGAGCTAGATATAACGGTTATACTGCTATAATCAAAAATATGGAGTCATGTCATATCGGTCGACCAAGAATCGATAAAAAATAGAGGAGTGATTTTGGGACATTATAAATTGAAAAATAGAGATACTTGATAAGCGAAAAATCTTCTTTTTATAGAAAACTTCATCCTGAATCGAATGGCGATGACTAGAAAGAGCTAGATATAACGGTTATACTGTTATAATAAAAAATATGGAGTCATGTCATATTGGTCGACCGAGAATCGATAAAAAATAGAAGAGTAATTTTGGGACATTATAAATTGAAAAATAGGGATACTTGATAAGCGAAAAATCTTCTTTTTATAGAAAACTTCATCCTGAATCGAATGGCGATGACTAGAAAGAGCTAGATATAACGGTTATACTGTTATAATAAAAAATATGGAGTCATGTCATATTGGTCGACCGAGAATCGATAAAAAATAGAAGAGTAATTTTGGGACATTATAAATTGAAAAATAGGGATACTTGATAAGCGAAAAATCTTCTCTTTATAGAAAACTTCATCCTGAATCGAATGGCGATGACTAGAAAGAGCTAGATATAACGGTTATACTGTTATAATCAAGAATATGGAGTCATGTCATATCGGTCGACCAAGAATCGATAAAAAATAGAGGAGTGATTTTGGGACATTATAAATTGAAAAATAGAGATACTTGATAAGCGAAAAATCTTCTTTTTATAGAAAACTTCATCCTGAATCGAATGGCGTTGACTAGAAAGAGCTAGATATAACGGTTATACTGCTATAATCAAAAATATGGAGTCATGTCATATCGGTCGACCGAGAATCGATGAAAAATAGAAGAGTGATTTTGGGACATTATAAATTGAAAAATAGGGATACTTGATAAGCGAAAAATCTTCTTTTTATAGGAAACTTCATCCTGAATCGAATGGCGTTGACTAGAAAGAGCTAGATATAACGGTTATACTGCTATAATCAAAAGTATGGAGTCATGTCATATCGGTCGACCGAGAATCGATAAAAAATAGAAGAGGGCTTTTGGGACTTTATAAATTGAAAAATAGGAATATTTTTGAGAGGCGAAAAATCCTCTTTTTATAGAAAATTTCATGCTGAATCGAGTGGCGTTGACTAGAAAGAGCTAGATATAACGGTTATACTGCTATAATCAAAAATATGGAGTCATGTCATATCGGTCGACCAAGAATCGATAAAAAATAGAAGAGTAATTTTGGGACTTTATAAATTGAAAAATAGGAATATTTTTGAGAGGCGAAAAATCCTCTTTTTATAGAAAATTTCATGCTGAATCGAGTGGCGTTGACTAGAAAGAGCTAGATATAACGGTTATACTGCTATAATCAAAAATATGGAGTCATGTCATATCGGTCGACCAAGAATCGATAAAAAATAGAAGAGTGATTTTGGGACAATATAAATTGAAAAATAGGGATACTTGATAAGCGAAAAATCTTCTCTTTATAGAAAACTTCATCCTGAATCGAATGGCGTTGACTAGAAAGAGCTAGATATAACGGTTATACTGCTATAATCAAAAATATGGAGTCATGTCATATCGGTCGACCAAGAGTCGATAAAAAATAGAGGAGTGATTTTGGGACATTATAAATTGAAAAATAGGGATACTTGATAAGCGAAAAATCTTCTTTTTATAGAAAACTTCATCCTGAATCGAATGGCGTTGTCTAGAAAGAGCTAGATATAACGGTTATACTGCTATAATCAAAAATATGGAGTCATGTCATATCGGTCGACCAAGAGTCAATAAAAAATAGAGGAGTGATTTTGGGACATTATAAATTGAAAAATAGAGATAAGCAAAATATCTTCTCTTTATAGAAAACTTCATCCTGAATCGAATGGCGTTGACTAGAAAGAGCTAGATATAACGGTTATACTGCTATAATCAAAAATATGGAGTCATGTCATATCGGTCGACCGAGAATCGATAAAAAATAGAAGAGTGATTTTGGGACATTATAAATTGAAAAATAGGGATACTTGATAAGCGAAAAGTCTTCTTTTTATAGAAAACTTCATCCTGAATCGAATGGCGATGACTAGAAAGAGCTAGATATAACGGTTATACTGCTATAATCAAAAATATGGAGTCATGTCATATCGGTCGACCCAGAATCGATAAAAAATAGAAGAGTGATTTTGGGACATTATAAATTGAAAAATACGGGTACTTGATAAGCGAAAAATCTTCTTTTTATAGGAAACTTCATCCTGAATCGAATGGCGTTGACTAGAAAGAGCTAGATATAACGGTTATACTGCTATAATCAAAAGTATGGAGTCATGTCATATCGGTCGACCGAGAATCGATAAAAAATAGAAGAGGGCTTTTGGGACTTTATAAATTGAAAAATAGGAATATTTTTGAGAGGCGAAAAATCCTCTTTTTATAGAAAATTTCATGCTGAATCGAGTGGCGTTGACTAGAAAGAGCTAGATATAACGGTTATACTGCTATAATCAAAAATATGGAGTCATGTCATATCGGTCGACCAAGAATCGATAAAAAATAGAAGAGTAATTTTGGGACTTTATAAATTGAAAAATAGGAATATTTTTGAGAGGCGAAAAATCCTCTTTTTATAGAAAACTTCATCCTGAATCGAATGGCGATGACTAGAAAGAGCTAGATATAACGGTTATACTGCTATAATCAAAAATATGGAGTCATGTCATATCGGTCGACCAAGAATCGATAAAAAATAGAAGAGTGATTTTGGGACAATATAAATTGAAAAATAGGGATACTTGATAAGCGAAAAATCTTCTCTTTATAGAAAACTTCATCCTGAATCGAATGGCGATGATTAGAAAGAGCTAGATATAACGGTTATACTGTTATAATCAAGAATATGGAGTCATGTCATATCGGTCGACCAAGAATCGATAAAAAATAGAAGAGTGATTTTGGGACATTATAAATTGAAAAATAGGGGTACTTGATAAGCAAAAAATCTTCTTTTTATAGAAAATTTCATGCTGAATCGAATGGCGTTGATTAGAAAGAGCTAGATATAACGGTTATACTGCTTTAATCAAAAATATGGATTCATGTCATATCGGTAGACCAAGAATCAATAAAAAATAGAAGAGTGATTTTGGGACAATATAAATTGAAAAATAGGGATACTTGATAAGCGAAAAATCCTCATTTTATAGAAAAGTTCATTCTAAATCGAATGGCGTCGACTAGAAAGAGCTAAGTTGAACGGTTATACAGTTATAGCCAAAAGTATGGGGAGTCATGTCATATCGGTCGACCAAGAATCGATAAAAAATAGAAGAGTGATTTTGGGACATTATAAATTGAAAAATAGGGATACTTGATAAGCGAAAAATCCTCTTTTCATAGAAAATTTCATCCTGAATCGAATGGCGTTGACTAGAGAGAGCTAGGTATAACGGTTATAACTTTAGGTTAGAGATAACGTAATAATAACTGTAAGAGGTAAGATCTGCCCTTAGTCACGGGCTCTGATTTTGCGCAACTGTAGTTCAAGTGCCAAGATAAGTTTATCGACTTATACACGTTATCTATTTATATCGATTATTCTTACGAGAAAAAAAAGATAAAAATGTACTTACTTGTGTGAATTTCCACAAACTTGGCCTTCTCGCTGATAAATCCCTTAAAATCCACTCGAATCTCACTGATTTTATTTTAAAAAAAATCCCCCAACACTTTCTAACGAACTAAAAAGCACACGATATTTCTTTATTTTAGAGAGACGGAACACTTTAAAAACCGATTAAATAGAGAACAATAAAATCACTGAACAAATCGAAGGGAATTATGTGTGTATCTGATTTTTTAGATACTTATGATTATCGTAGATGGAAGAGACGTGAGCGGAGGGGAGCGGTTTGTTTTCGTCGCCATTGTTGTACTTCGATCGACCTGAAAAAAAGGAAAACAATCGTTTAGTAACTTTTAACCTTTACAAAATCATTATTGGAAAATTTCTGTCGATTGTATGAATGATTCAATGTTATAGAATTTTTTTTCAATTTTTTTTTTCGGGCATGCCCGAGAAGTAGTTGTTGCTTCTTAGTGGACGGTCCGCTCTTTGGAAATTAATTTTTCTAATTTTGTAAAGCGTTTAATAGTATTGAACTATTATTTTTTGACGTCTATATACATCACGCTTTACTAATATGAGAATTATTTACAGTTAACTGTAATTAAGTAAATACCTAAAAAATAATGCTTATAAGGTGTTAATTGATAAATATAAAAAAATTGCCCAAAAAGCCTTTCGTTTATTATTATTAGACATTTTAATTCGATTGCTTTTAATACTTTCTGATTTCGAACTGATGGTGATTGCAGAAAAATATTGAAGCGTTTGAGTTAAAAAGATATTGAACGTTTAGGAGCCCCTTTAGTGTTGGTGTAGTGGTAGTGTAAACAGTGTTTAGTGTCAAGTATCGTCAACGGTTCCAAAATTCCCATATTAGTTGAAATATTACTTCGAAATCAATAAAAATTGGAAGTTTGCTTTCAAAACCTTATTACTCAACAAATTTTAAAATCAATTCATTTCCTTCACTGAGAAATGTTTTTCGTGTTAAACAAAATGACTGATTATATTTCCCAGATATGTGCAATCAATCAAAACAAGTGTAGCCAATTAAAATTGTAGCGATGCGTCTGCAAAATTTTCAATGCAATTCATTAATTTTATTTTTGATTGATTGATGAGCTACGAATATTAATTATTCAACAAATAAGTTTTACTTTTCGTTTATTTGTCAATACTGATTTTTAAATAAATTAAACATGGATCATGGAATGGTTAAAATTAAATTGGGACACCCTTTTTGGGGGTAATGAGAAAATTGAAAAACACACAAAATTTTTATGTGTGACATATTAAATGAAAGGCCCTGTTGTTTTCCATATCCGGAATATTACAAGAAATCCTAGGGCTGATCAGTAGCTGGGAAGTTTTCTATTAATTTTGTTACTTACCTACGCCGCTGAATTAAACGATATTGTATCTAATCGAATTATATAATTATCTGGCTGATAATTAGATTTTTTATTTTGATAAATACTACTACGAGAATTCAAAAATTATTTATTTTAATTTAAGGTTATAACGAAAAGTATTTCAAATACTCCCATCTCACATTATTCCTCAAATTCTCCATTATAGTTTATTTCAGAAAGGTATAGAGTAATAAAACCTCATTAGGTATGCAAATGACCCAACGAATATTTAAGCCACTTTCATAGTTTGGCATTGATAGTACCACCCGGGTTGGGGTCAATATATGGGTTTAGCCTATTGTTATCCATTCACAAACACTGAAAATAGTGTGCCAAAGGCGTGCCGGTAGGATACTCGTAAAAAGGAAAAATATACCTAGATATAACGGTTATACAGTTATAGCCAAAAGTATGGAGTAATGTCATATCGGTCGACCGAGTACCGATAGAAAATAGAAGAGTGTTTTTGAGACATTATAAATTGGAAAATATGAATATTTGAGCAGCGAAAAATCCTCATTTTGTTGAAAATTCCTTCCCGAATCGAAAGGCGTTGACTAGAAAGAGTTAAATAAAACGGTTATACAGTTATAGCAAAAAGTATGGAGTCATGTCAGTGGACCTGTATAAAGTTTTTAAAAATTAATTATAACGCAAAGTAGTTCAAATACTCTCATCTCACACTATTTCTCAAATTTTCCAATAAATTTTTCACCAAAAACACTTGAATCTTAAACGTATTTATCGCTTTTATAATAAAAATTTGAACAATAAATTGAACTTACCGATACGTTTCTTGAAACACTACTAACCTTACTTTTATCTTTAAATAATAAATAAGCTACGTTCAATTTCCTACTAAAATAGCGATTCCTTTCGTTAGCAATAGTATGATAAAAATAATTATCCGAGAAACAAAAACAATATTATTATTGTTATTAGATTTCAAGAGTTTTATTGGTTGTTTTTCATAATATATTGTATGACACTACATTTTATGGAGTTATTCAAAAATGTAAATTAATACCGAAAAGGAAGTATAGTCTGTTCATACGCATTATTCGAATGAAATAATATTTATTGTCTGGAGGATTTAAATATTAAATCTTAAACTTGTATAAAAATAAATTCATGAGGTGTATAATCGTTTTTGCGTCCTACTAGAGCTGATATACTAACAGGTGCCGTGGCTTAGTTGGTTAAAGCGACTGTCTAGTAGTGATGAGTGATATCGTGATTTTTAATCACGTTCTGAAATGATATCGTGATTTTTTTAATATCAGTTATTTTAAAACGTGACGTGATCACAACATTTTTGATATTCGGTTTTGAATATACAATGGGAAAAATTGCATCTATTTTCATTTCGTAAGATTATCTATTTGCTATGTGCACAGTTTCTTTATAATAATGAAATATTTATGATAATGAATAAAACAAAATTCGATCTTGTTGACAAATTTTAGTCGAATGAGAGCGATGAAGGAAATCGCAATAATGTCTTTTTCCACCCCCCCAAAAAAGTGTTTTTACCGAAAAAACGTTATAGCTCGAAAAATTTCCGATATTATTATTGGAAATTTTTTTTCATACTTTGTGACTTAAAAGCAACCTTCAACCAAATTTTCATCAAAATCGAACAATTTTTGACGAAACTAAAAATAGAAAACGAAAAATGCAGTTTTTTGCATTTTTTGAGCTAATTTTGAGGTTATGTGAAAAAGTCACTAATGAAAAAGTTGTAGATTTTTGCTAGATGTACATCTTTTATATTCAACTTTTTTTTCTAGGAACTCAACTTTGACCGGAAATCGCAATAACGTCTCTATCCACCCCCTCAAAATAGTGTTTTTTACCGAAAAAACGTCAAAATTAGGAAAATTTTCAATATTTTAATTTGATAATTTTTTTCATGGTTTGTGACTATGAAAGCTACCTTCTACCAAATTTTCATTATAATCGAACAATTTTTGACGAAACTAAAAATAAAAAACGAAAAATGCAATTTTGCGTTTTTCGAGCTAATTTTGAGGTTATGTGAAAAAGTCACTAATGAAAAAGTTGTAGATTTTTCCACAATCTACAACTTTTACATTAAACTTTTTTTTCTAGGAACTCAACTGTGGCCGGAAATCGCAATAATGTCTTTTCCCACCCCCCCCCCAAAATAGTGTTTTTTTACCGAAAAAACGTCAAAATTAGGAAAATTTTCAATATTTTCATTTGATAATTTTTTTCATGGTTTGTGACTATGAAAGCTACCTTCTACCAAATTTTCATCATAATCGAACAATTTTTGACGAAACTAAAAATAAAAAACGAAAAATGCAGTTTTTTGCGTTTTTCGAGCTAATTTTGAGGTTATGTGAAAAAGTCACTAATGAAAGAAAAAGTTGTAGATTTTTCCTAGATCTACGACTTTTATATTCGACTTTTTTTTCTAGGAACTCAACTTTGGCCGGAAATCGCAATGACTTTTTCCACCCCCCAAAAAAAGTGTATTTTACCGAAAAAATATCAAAATTCGAAAAACTTTCAAAATTTTCGTTCGAAAATTTTTTTCATGGTTTGTGACTATGAAAGCTACCTTCTACCAAATTTTCATCAAAATCGAACAATTTTTGACGAAACTAAAAATAAAAAACGAAAAATGCAGTTTTTTGCGTTTTTCGAGCTAATTTTGAAGTTATGTGAAAAAGTCACTAATGAAAAAGTTGTAGATTTTTCCAAGATCTACAACTTTTATATTCAACTTTTTTTTCTAGAAACTCAACCTTTGGCGGAAATCGCAATAATTCAATATACAGGGTGATTGATTAGTGATATATAGCTCAGTGGGAATGTTATCATAGAAGATACCGAAAAAAAGCAATATATAAAAATTGTAGATAGCTTTAAGGCTCGTACAGACCAAAATACAAAGTTCGCGAGCTGCTTGTGAAGAGCTCTCGAACCCGCCCGATCTGCTCTCGAACACATACGTCCCTCCCACCCGTGTACAGTTCGTCGGGTTCGCTAGAGTGCTTCAAATATTAAAAATAATAGTTAACGTCGTTAACTTACATGTAGTTTGGCAAGTCTATCTGAAGCTACGGGGCATCGGTAAAGGGCGAGGAAACATGGCCGATATCTGTCATAAACTTACCAATAGTGTACGGTACCTATTTTATAAAAGTATTAAAAATAATAATTATTATTATATAATAATTATATATAGAAACTGATTTATGCTTTGCTTTAAAGGTAAGGTATTTTTCAAAACACGCTACCTATTTGTTAAAAACAAATAATGTTAAAAATCGTACTTGAATTCAATATGGATACGAAATAATAATATACCCAGTAAAACTGAAAATACGAAGGTAAATATTGACATTATAAACGCCACTGGATAATCAATGTCAATCAATTGTCGAAGTGAGAGGGAAGAAGACACGCACGCGCTTGCCAATAGGAGGTCAGGTGGTTACCTAGCAAATTATTTTATAAAACGTCACTTTTTTGGTGTTAACATACATCATAATATATATAGAACGGCTTGGTTGATAAATTATTATGTCTTCGAAGCCGAATGGTATAGAGGTTTGGCTTGTTTTGAAAATTTTTGAACTTGAATAATGTAGGGAAATACCATACACTACATTTGACATGTACGAGTTTTAAAAATCATACTGGCATAAATAATTGGAATTTGAACTTGAAATTTTGAATAGACACTCTCAAAGAATCAATAAATAAGGAAAAAAATCAACAATATCGTTGGTACGATATTTTAGATACGAGGGTATGTGAAAAATAAAAAAAAAACTATTGTAACCAAATATTTTCATACTTTTTCATGGACAGAATCGTGATCTAACAGATCGAATTAGTGGGTTTTGATATATTTTTTAAAAGTATATTAAAGCATATAGTTTGAATTTTGAAAAGAAGAAGCGAAAAAACTTCCGTAGAATGGAAATCTAAATTCACACGTTTAAAGAAGTTAAATATTTACTTAAAAATCAACTTAGATAATTCCAAAACAAATAAATCCAGCGTGCTATTATTTACATCAAATATTTAATCCTAAATACAACATTGTAACGATAATTTTTCACACATTGTTATTAAGATGATTATTATAGAAGTTTGTTTAGATTTATTCTCATACCAACATATATATCCTTGAACGTTTGTCTATTTAGACGTTAATAACATTGTCAAACAAAATATATCGATATAAATTTATACCCTGAATGTTGTACTACAAAGCGTCCCAAATTGGATGTTTTTGCAGGGTATTTCGATAATTAGAGGAGATAGAAAAAATAGTGTATGCAACTCGCATTACTGACTATTACAAACCAAAAGATGGGTTTTTTATATCGAAATCTAAAAATTGTTTATCCTGATGATTCTGATCAGGATATTGGAACAAACTTATTGATTTATTGTATTTTCATCGGTTACTAGGTGAAGCTAATAAAAAGGCACGATAAAAACAAAAAATAATATCGATCGTAACCTTCACTGATGCATTGAAAATAGGTGTTTGGCACCGAATGTTATTTCTGTACACGTAATCTTTTGTTTTGACGATCGTTTGTTTAAATTTTATTAGAGAATTTATTTCTACCGCACAGCAATTTGTTACGTTCTATAATTAAATCGAAATTTTAATGGGTACTCGTTATAATTATTATTTTGCAGAAGATAAATAAAGCACGTGTTCGTCTCTCCTTTTTAACTCCCCCAAGGAGCTGTGAAATCTGGTCGTTGATGGGGAAGCCGAGTAGCAGTTTCTCCTCGGGTCTTACGAGGGGGAATACGTGAAACAAGGGACAGCTCAACGGATTCCTGTGGAATGCAGAAATCCGATATCAGGATCTTCAGCTAGGGATGGAGAACTATCGATAGTCCCGACTATTGATATTTATCGATAGTGCTATTTTTACTATCGATTATTATCGATTCTTTTCGATAGTTTTACAATCGGTAACATAATTGTACGATTTTTGTCAAAATGTTAAAAATATACATAAATATATATATTATTTCAAAACAACGTATCAACTTTGTCAAAAATTGTCGGAAATTTTGAAAAATTGTCGAAAATTTTGAAAAATTGTCAAAAAGGATCAATAATTGTCAAAAATGGTCAATAATTGTTAAAATTTTGAAAATTGGTCAATAATTGTCAAAATGGTCAAACATTGTAAAAATTTTGAAAAATAATTGTCAAAAATGGTCAATAATTTTGAAAAATGGTCAAAAATTTTGAGAAACTGTCAAAAATTGTCGGAAATTGTCAAAAATGGTCGATAATTGTTGAAATTTTGAAAAATGGACAATAATTGTCAAAAATGGTCGATAATTTTGAAAAATTGTCAATAATTGTCAAAAATGGTCAATAATTGTTAAAATTTTGAAAAGTGGTCAATAAATTGTCAATAATTGTCAAAAATGGTCAATAATTGACAAAAATGGTCAATAATTGTCAAAAATGGTCAATAATTTTGAAAAATGGTCAAAAATTTTGAGAAACTGTCAAAAATTGTCGGAAATTGTCAAAAATGGTCGATAATTGTTGAAATTTTGAAAAATGGACAATAATTGTCAAAAATGGTCGATAATTTTGAAAAATTGTCAATAATTGTCAAAAATGGTCAATAATTGTTAAAATTTTGAAAAGTGGTCAATAAATTGTCAATAATTGTCAAAAATGGTCAATAATTGACAAAAATGGTCAATAATTGTCAAAAATGGTCAATAATTTTGAAAAATGGTCAAAAATTTTGAAAAACTGTCAAAAATGGTAAAACATTGCCAACATTTTGAAAAATGGTCAATAATTGTCAAAAATGGTCGATAATTTTGGAAAATTGTCAATAATTGTCAAAAATGGTCAATAATTGTCAAAAATGGTCAAACATTGCCAAAATTTTGAAAAATGGCCAATAATTGTCAAAAATGGTCGATAATTTTGAAAAATTGTCAAAAATTTCGAAAAATGGTCAAAAATTGACAATAATTGTCAAAAATGGTCAAACATTGCCAAAATTTTGAAAAATGGTCAATAATTGTCATAAATGGTCAATAATTGTCATAAATGGTCAATAATTTTGAAAAATGGTCAAAAATTTTGAAAAACTGTCAAAAATTGTCGAAAATTATCAAAAATGGACGATAATTGTTAAAATTTTGAAAAATGGACAATAATTGTCGAAAATGGTCGATAATTTTGAAAAATTGTAAATAATTGTCAGAAATGGTCAAAAATTGTTAAAATTTTGAAAAGTGGTCAATAAATTGTCAAAATGGTCACAAATGGTCAAACATTGTCAAAATTTTTAAAAATGGTCAATAATTGTCAAAAATGGTCAATAATTTTGAAAAACTGTCAAAAATGGTCAATAATTGTCAAAAATGGTCAAACATTGGCAAAATTTTGAAAAATGGTCAATAATTGTCAAAAATGGTCGATAATTTTGAAAAATTGTCAATAATTGTCAAAAATGGTCAATAATTGTCAAAAATGGTCGATAATTTTGAAAAATTGTCAATAATTGTCAAAAATGGTCAATAATTGTCAAAAATGGTCAAACATTGCCAAAATTTTGAAAAATGGTCAATAATTGTCATAAATGGTCGATAATTTTGAAAAATTGTCAAAAATTTCGAAAAATGGTCAAAAATTGTCAAAAATGGTCAATAATTGTTAAAATTTTGAAAAATGATCAATAATTGTCAAACATTGTCAAAATTTTGAAAAATTGTCAATAATTGTCCAAAATAGAATTGGAAAAATAGTCAAAAATGGTCAATAATTGTCAAAAACTGTCAAAAATGGTCTATAATTGTCAGTAATTGTCAGATATTGAAAAAAAGATGGAAATTTTTAATACTTTTAATAGCAAATTTCTCTTCCAAAAGTGAAATTTTTTCTTTTAAAATGTTCTATAAACAATGGGGAGCTTTCTAATAAGAAAAAAGACAAAATTCCGAACCTTACCGAATCCGTCTTAGATTTTGACAGTTTAAAATAATGGTTGTACTCACACGCAATACATTCTCTTTCTCTCCCGTCTCTCTCTCTTTCTCTTCCTTTTTTTCCCACTCTCCCATCTCTTTCTCTCTCTCTCTCTCTTCCATATCTGTATCTGCCATCTCTCTCCATCTCATCTTTCTTTCTCTCTCCCATCTCTCTCCATGTCATCTTTCTTTCAATTTCCCATCTCTCTCTCTCATATCTCTCTCTTTCCCTCTCTCTCCCTCCCCCATCTTTCTATTCCTCTCCTCCATCTCTCATTCTCTCTCCCATCACTCTCTCTTTTTTTCCTATCTCTCACTTTTTCTCTCTCCCTCTCTTCCATCTTTCTTTCTTTCTCTCTCTCTCTCCCATCTCGCTCTCTCATCTTTCTCTTTTTGTCTCCACTTTCTCTCTCTCCCATCCCCCTCCCTCTCTCTCCCATCTCTCTCTCTCTCTCTCTCATCTTTCTTTTTCTCTCTCTCCCATCTCTCCTCCCCCTCTCTCTCTCTCTCTCTTTCCCCCCTCTCTCTTTCTCACTCTCTCCCTCCCATCTCTCTCTCTCTCTATCCCATCTCTCTCTGTCCCATTTTTTGATAGCATTTTTACTCCATATCAACTTCCAAAATATATCTATATTCTCCACCTAAACATCTCAACTATCGATAGTACCGAAAACTATCGATTTTTTTCCATAGTCAATAATATCGATAGTTCTCCATTTCTATCTTCAGCGTGGAGAGTGGACTGTTGAGTCCCGATGAGTTCGTTGATAGTCGGTCGTTTGCCGGAGTCAGCGGGGTTGTCGGAGCAATAGTTTGCTCGTAGAAACCTGCCTGATATAAACCGTATTTAGTGGAAGGTGGTTGATGAGGTATATTTACTAGATGTGGGGGCTTGCCTTAAACAGCTGGCCAAGTGGAAGGAGACCTCATGTCAAGATGGAACAGCATATGCCGAGGACTGCGTGGTGTAGAGGAGGCTATAGACAGACAGGAGAGGAGAACGTCTGGGGCACCCATACCCTCAACCTCCTCAACTGTTAAGAGTTTTCGGGAAAAATCCTGGAAAAAAAGTAGAGAAACCCCATCCTTCCTGAACTGGGTAAACCCGGAGGAAGGGACGATCCACTGAGGAGTGGACTTAGTGGAGCAGGGACTTGCACCGGAAGAAGCAAGAAAGAAAACCTGCTGAGTGTAAAAACACGGAGAGGAGAAGAACATCCCTCCTATTGGAGAAAAACGAAAGCGGGAAATGGCGACAGCCCAGTCACCGCAACTACTGGAGAAAAGGAAAAAGGAGGGCAAAATAGCTATCCCTTCTTCAGCTGCAGCAAAAATAATAAGAATGGCGGTTTCTCCCCTGGGCGTACCCTGAGACCACTCTCAGCGCGGACGACCAAACCTTGCTGGAGAACCGAATAATAGAAGAATTGTATGCTGGATGGGAGCATAAGCTCCAATTTATTGGCATACATTTCAAACCAGGAGTCGTTCTAATCGACTGTAAAACACCACTGACTGCAGAATGGCTCCAGTTGATAATACCTCAGCTAAAAAGCTGGAAAGGAGTAGAACTGATGGTGTGCCAGGGAGAAAACATCCCAAAAATGCATACCGCTACGATCTTTCTCCCAAGAAACAAAGGCATGGAGGAAGGAAAACTTCTTCGCTTGATATGAAGGTTTGATAACAGACCAGTGGAAGGTCCTCAACCTTAAAGAAGAGGACAAGGCCTAGTTTTGTGGGCAGGAATAGACAATCTATCCTGTCAAAAAGGGAAAATCCCCGTACATGACCTCTGAGAAGAAGAGGAAAGAAACCCTGAGAAGGTTTCTATCTCCTCCAAGACCAGCGACGACTCGAGTAGTGTAGAAAGTCTACACATCTCTAAACTCCTTGGGGAGGAGAAGGAGGAGCACTGGTTAAACATAACTCTGTATTGCAGGCAGACTTTTACTCAGAACTGATAGTAAATCAACTCTTGTTGCTTTGAATAGTCGCAAGGTAGCATCCAGATTGGTAGAGAACTAATTGAACTGGCAGACCGCAGTAAAGTAACATTAGTATTGGTGCCGGGATATAACGATATTTCTGGAAAGGAACTCGGGAAAAGAGGTTCAGCAACAATTTATGTAGGACCAAAACTAGTCCTTGGAACCACAAAAAAAGTGGACCGAGGATAAGTACCATAGTCAAGCAGCCATTAACGCACTGAGCACTTGTGTTATCAGTTCCAAAATGGTGTGGGAATGTCTAGGCAAACTAAATGAACTAGGCGAAAACAATATAGCCACCTTATTGTGGATTCCAGGACACACTGGGATAGAAGGAAATGAAATAGCAGATGAACTATGCAAAGAGGGGAACTGGAACACCCTTTTGGGGGCCGGGACCCTTTTGAGATATCAGCTCCAATGGAATATTGGAAGAAATAGGCAAAGCCGAAAAAAAGAGAAGATCTGACCATTGGAAAGATCTAGTAGGATTTAGAAAAATTCAAAAATTCTTCTGGATGACTACAACCTGTTGAGATCAAATGAATGCACAGTCAGTAAACAGCAGTCGGTAGGTGAGAGTGTTCAAGTCCATAACTTTGTTTCAATTTAAAGAATCCTATTTTGTTTTATTTACGAATTTATTTTTATTTTGAAAGCCGTTATGGCCAAAAGAAATCAAAACATATTATTTTAACGCGAAACATTAATTGTTTAATTTAACAATTAATTTTCGATTTTAACAACATAAAACGTAAGCATATTGTTTCAATATGTAGCGACGTTTACTAGCCCCCATCAAATAATTATTCAATACTAAATCGCAGTTCGCACACCTCGCACATAACTAACAAATTTTGGAAGGAGAAGGGGCGAGGTTTCTGGTTTCTTACATTGGTTCTGAATCCAGCTGTCCAGATCAATATTTGATATTCATTGAAGTGAACTTATAGAAATGTTTTGTTGGTGGACTATTTAAATTTGACAATACATTAAATCCCTACGTTCCGTTTGTGTTTGAATGCATCTGTATATATATCAGTAAAACCATAAAACGAAATCACTCCATAAAAACACTTCTAAATTGGACATTCGCCTGCGGGTACGAACAACTGTCTCTATCAACTTATCTATGTGTAAATGTATTCTTTGAAATTCTTTTAAAATGAATAAATTCTACGTTCAACTCGAAACCACCATTCTGGTATAGTCATTATCCTAATTAAACCTATTTAAACTCTTGATCTGTAATAATAGTTCGAGGTAACTGAATTTCATTGGTTCTTATACAGGGTCCTTCAACATTCAACATATTGCTTAATTACTAAATATGTAACGGCCTGTTTCAGTTACAGACGGTACTTTATTTGGCTCAATTTTTTGAAGGCCAACTATTTATGTGGCTACACTAAATAAATATGCCGTTGCCGATTTTGTTAAGGGGGAAAAAGCTTAAGTTATTTATATACCCAGCGAATGGAGGAGAGAATGAGAATGAAATTAATTGTCATTTTATTACGCCTGTTTTGTGGGAACAACAGATAAAACACACAGGTTTAAGCTGTAGGGTGAAGAGGCGCATTTATGAAAAATTGGGGATCCTTGTTTAAGGCAGAAATGGAGTTGAGGTTGTAGTCTTAACTAATAATAATGAGCCTTATTCAAAACTTTCCTGTGTGTCTAAAAAAATAACGTTACAGTAAGCTACACCTCTTCAATCTAATTATTCTAATAATATGCCAGTCACATTGTGAATAATGAACAAGTTCATAAGATTATCAGCATTGACCTTTAGAGAACAATTTAAATAATTCCCTGACAACGATTACCATACCTCTCTCTATTACTATCATATTACTATTATGCAACTTACTAATCATTTCAGAATTACGGCAACAATGTGGAAAATAATTTTGAAAATACAAATTTGGTCCGCTTTAAAATCACCCTATATAAGTATGAACATAATTTTCACATTTCTGAGATACGAGAGGTACCTACTAACCTTCAAATCTTTTTTTATTCTTCTAAAAAACAAAATTTGACTTTCGTCTATGAGGTCAATTATTTACCGCACAAAATCTAAAACCACCAGTGGCGGCTCCTCGAAGGAGGCTAAGGAGGCTCGGCCTCCTCACCAATTTATCCAGCAAATAGCAATTATCGACCATTTTTGACAATTATTGACCATTTTTGATAAATATCGATCAATTTCGAGAATTTTTGAACATTTTCCAAATATTATTGACAATATTTGACCATTTTTTAAAATAATGACAATTTTTAACCATTTTCGACAGTTTTTGACAATAAATGTCCATTTTTGACAGTTTTTAACAATAATTGACAATTTTTAAAAAATTTTGATCATTTTTTCAAAATTTTTGACAATTATTGACCATTTTTTTTAAATTTTTGAATATTTTTCAAAAAACTTAACAATTTTTTACAATTATCAACTATTTTTCAGAATTTTGAGAATTTTTGAACATTTTTGACAATTTTTCGAATATTTTGACAGTTTTTATCGATTTTTGTCAATTATTGACCATTTTTTGACAATTATTGACCATTTTTGAGAATTATTGACTATTTTTGACAATTATTGATCAAGTTTGAGAATTTTTGACAATTTTCAAATATTTTGACAATTTTTCACGATTTTTGACAACTATTGACCATTTTTCGAAATTTTTGACAATTTTTCTAAAAGTTTTGACAATTACTGACCATTTTTGACAATTATTGGCCATTTTTAACAATTATTGATCAATTTTGAGGATTTTCGAGAATTTTTCACAATTTATCAAATATTTTGACAATTTTTAACGATTTTTGACAATTATCGACCATTGTTCGAAATTTTTGACAATTTTTCTAAAAGTTTTGATAATTATTGACCATTTTTGACAATTATTGATCAATTTTGAGAATTATTGATCATTTTTGACAATTATTGACCACTTTTGACAATAATTTATCAATTTTGAGAATTTTTGACCATTTCTGACAAGTTTTCAAATATTTTGATAGTAATGTTGACCATTTTTCAAAATTTTAACAATTATGGACCATTTTGACTGTTTTTCAAAATTAGTGACAATTTTTAACCCTTTTTGGCCAGTTTTTTACAATAAATGTCTATTTTTGACAGGTGGAAGAGAGGGAGAGAGAAAAAGTGAGAGATAGGAAAAAAAGAGAGAGTGATGGGAGAGAGAATGAGAGATGGAGGAGAGGAATAGAAAGATGGAGGAGGGAGAGAGAGGGAAAGAGAGAGAGAGGAAAGAGTGAGATGGGAGAGAGAAAGAAAGATGAGATGGAGAGAGATGGCAGAGACAGATATGGAAGAGAGAGATGGCAGAGACAGATATGGAAGAGAGAGAAAGAAAGAGATGGGAGAGCGGGAAAAAAGGAAGAGAAAGAGAGAGAGAGAGAGACGGGAGAGAAAGAGAATGTATTGCGTGTGAGTACAACCATTATTTTAAACTGTCAAAATCTAAGACGGATTCGGTAAGGTTCGGAATTTTGTCTTTTTTCTTATTAGAAAGCTCCCCATTGTTTATAGAACATTTTAAAAGAAAAAATTTCACTTTTGGAAGAGAAATTTGCTATTAAAAGAATTAAAAATTTCCATCTTTTTTTCAATATCTGACAATTACTGACAATTATAGACCATTTTTGACAGTTTTTAATAATTATTGACCATTTTTGGCCTTTTTTCCAAAATTTTTGACAATTATTGACAATTTTTCAAAATGATCGTCCATTTTGGACAATTACTGACAATTTTTCAAAATTTTGACAATGTTTGACAATTATCGACCATTTTCCAAAATTTTAACAATTATTGACCATTTTTGACAATTATTGACCATTTTCGACAATTATTGTCCATTTTTGACAATTATTTACCATTTTTGACAATTTTTGACCATTTTTCGAAATTTTTAACAATTTTTCAAAATTATCGACCATTTTTGACAATTATTGACCATTTTTCAAAATGTTGGCAATGTTTGACCATTTTTGACAATTTTTGACCATTTTTCGAAATTTTTGACAATTTTTCAAAATTATCGACCATTTTTGACAATTATTGACCATTTTTCAAAATTTTGGCAATGTTTGACCATTTTTGACAATTATTGACCATTTTTGACAATTATTGACAATTTTTTAAAATTATCGACCATTTTTGACAAATATTGTCCATTTTTCAAAATTTTAACAATTATTGACCACTTTTGACAGTTTTTGACAATTTTTGACAGTTTTTCAAAATTTTTGACCATTTTTGAAAATTATTGACCATTTTTGACAATTATTGACCATTTTTCAAAATTTTAACAATTATTGACCATTTTTGACAATTATTTACAATTTTTCAAAATTATCGACCATTTTTGACAATTATTGTCCATTTTTCAAAATTTTAACAATTATCGACCATTTTTAACAATTTCCGTTAATTTTTGACAGTTTTTCAAAATTTTTGACCATTTTTCAAAATTATTGACTATTTTTGACAATTATTGACCATTTTTCAAAATTTTGACAATGTTTGACCATTTGTGACCATTTTGACAATTATTGACCATTTTTGACCATTTTTGACCATTTTTGACAATTATTGATCAATTTTGAGAATTATTGATCATTTTTGACAATTATTGACCACTTTTGACAATTATTGATCAATTTTGAGAATTTTTGACCATTTTTGACAAGTTTTCAAATAGTTTGATAGTAATGTTGACTATTTTTCAAAATTTTAACAATTATGGACCATTTTGACTGTTTTTCAAAATTAGTGACAATTTTTAACCCTTTTTGGCCAGTTTTTGACAATAAATGTCTATTTTTGACAGTTTTTAACAATAATTGACAACTTCTAACAATTTATGACCATTTTTTCAAAATTTTTGACAATTATTGACTATTGTTGACAATTATAGACCATTTTTCCAAATTTTTGACTATTTTTGACCATTCTTTCAAAAATTTTGACCATTTTTTCAAAATTTTTGACAATTTTTCAAAAAACTTAACAATTTTTTACAATTATCAACTATTTTTCAGAATTTTGACAATAATTGTCCATTTTTGAAAGTTTTTGACAATTTTTCAAAAATGTTGACCATTTTTACAAAAATTGGAGAATTTTTTACCATTTTTCAAATATTTTGACAGTTTTTGAAAATATTTAACAATTATTAACCATTTTTTCAAAATTTTGACAGTTTTTAACAATTATTGACCATATTTCAAAATTCTTAATAATTTTCAACAATTATTGACCATTTTTGACAATCATTAACTAATTTTCGACATTTTTCTAAAAGTTTTGACAAATTATTAACCATTTTTAACAAAAGTTTTCGACAATTTTTGATAATTATTGACCATATTTGACAATTTTCTAAAACTTGAGTTTTTGACAAAATTTTCAAAAATTTTGACCATTTTTCAAAAATTTTGACAATTTTCAACGATTTTGTCCAGCCTCCTCTCTTAAAAGGTTCACGAGCCGCCACTGAAAACCACTTGAATGATTTTTATCTAAAAATAAACCTACTTTGCATTTTAAATGATCCACTGTTTGTAACCACAGAAATAACCTTGAAACAACCAGTCGGAGAGTTATAATACTCGTGTTTCCTTATGACTCCAAACACACACACACGATTTGATGGATGGAGAAGAAAGATTTTATTTCAGAATGTACTTTGTAACATTGTAACGGAAATTAATTTTATCATAATTCATACCCACAATATATACTACACGTGTGTATGTTTATGAATAGTTTTGGAAAACGTAGAATTTATTAAATTTTATGGTCATTCGGTTTTAATAAATCAAAAAAACTATTAGTTTTTTTTTCTATAATGGTTTATTTACCAAAATAATTTTATATGAAAAAGGACCACATTTTCTAATTTTTCTCAACCAAATTTAACCTTCAGTCGGGCGCATTTAATCTCACAGATTCATACCGATGAATACGCAGGCTAGCGGGCAGTGCAACTAGGGATAATCGATATACATCGATGCATCGAAAACATCGATGTTTACAATGCGATAAATCGAATCGATCCGATGTTTTGAAAAGCTATCGATGTTTTTTCATAAAACATCGAATCGATGATAACCAGTTAAGGTAAGTTCATATGGCAACGAATCACGAAACACGAATAACGAATGGTTGTTTCTATAAAGTGGTAAAAAGTTACCATTTTATCATTTTATACAAAAACGTTTTGGGGATTTTTAAATATTTCTAGTTAGGTTAATGGTTAGGACTGTGGAGTTTATTTTTTCTGTTTGTTTCGATTTATCGAATCGAAAAAATCATCGATGTTTTTTCAAAGTGGACACCCCTAGGTGCAACTCATCCCAACGACTTGCGTCTAGCCTGACCGTTTAATTGTGTAGCCCGCATGCACGCGTGCGCATTTCAAGATCAGCAAGGAAAATGGGTGAATGGAATGATAATTTTTCCTTCCCATTCTTCAAAAGTTAACCAATGATCTGTTTTAACCAAGAAAAATTATAAAAAAAAACAAGTATCAGTTTCTAATTATTCTAACCTAAAAATTCAAAAAGACAAGAAGAAGCAAACTGATCATGAAATGCGCATGCGGGCTACAAAATTAAACGGTCAGGCTAAATGCAAATCATCCTAACTAGTGATGAGCGATATCGTGATTTTTTAATCACGTTGTGAAATGATATCGTGACCGAGAAGCGAAGCTTCGAGGTCTTTAATGGATCCGAGACATTAATACACTTTTCTACCGTGGCTCATATAGCATTTTTTTCACTACTTCACTACTGGCATTTTATTTTTTCAAATATTAGTTTGTCGACTCCCGTTTCACATGACTTATGACAGCTGTGGACAAGTTAACCTCACATTCTATTAAATGGATTGAGGTTTAGTTATAATCAAGTAGGCTCTGTATTTTTCTACCTTGGTTAATAATGAACATCTTTACTACCTCAATAAAAGTCAATAAAGTTAGGTTTAGAGGCTAGTAGTGAAAAATTACTATTTCCACCTCCCCAAAAAAGTGTTTTTTACCAAAAAAACGTCAAAATTCGAAAAATGTTCAGTATTTTATTTCGAAAATTTTTTTCATAATTTTTGACTATGAAAGCTACCTCCTACCAAATTTTCTTCAAAATCTAACAATTTTTGACGAAACTAAAAATAAAAACGAAAAATGCAGTATTTTGCGTTTTTCGAGCTAATTTTAAGGTTATGTGAAAAAGTTACTAATAAAGAAGTTGTAGATTTTTCCTAGATCTACAACTTTTATATTCAACTTTTTTTTTCTAGGAATTCAACTTTGGCCGGAAATCGCAATAAAGTCTTTTTCCACCCCCCCCAAAAAAGTGTTTTTTACCGAAAAAAAGTCGAAATTAGGAAAATTTTCAATATTTTCATTCTAAAATTTTTTTGATGGTTTTTGACTATGAGAGCTCTCTTCTACCAAATTTTCATCAAAATCGAAGAATTTTTGACGAAACTAAAAATAAAAAAGGAAAAATACTGTTTTTTGCGTTTTTCGAGCTAATTTTGGAATTATGTGAAAAAGTCACTAATGAAAAAGTTGTAGATTTTTCCTAGATCTACAATTTTTATATTCAAGTTTTTTTTCTAGGAACTCAACTTTGACCGGAAATCGCAATAATGTCTTTTTCCACACCCCCCCAAAAAAAACTGTTTTTTACCGAAAAAACGTCATATAGTTTGTGACGAATTTTCGTCGAATGGGAGTGATTAAGAGTTCAATACTACGTTCGATTTCGAATACTTCGATTCACTCATTCAATTCATTGTCGTTTTCGCAGGCTGTGATCACGACACGCTTTAGATTTGCTTATAGGAACTGTGACTTACTGTGATTTGTTCGTATCAGTGAAAAAGTAACAGTTCGTTAAATATCTCTCATCACTAATCCTAACGTAGTGTGCATTCAACAATCGCAATCGTGCTGTTCTATAGGGATGGCAATTCTTTCTGAAAAAGATCGATTTTTAAATCGATTCGAATCGAAACCTGATGAATCGATACATAAAAAAATCGAGGTCTAAAATATCCATTTAAAAAAATCGATTTTTTTCAAGTTTGTATTTTTTACAATGTAAATATAAATCGATCTTTTTTATTGAAAAACAACAAGAAAGGTACCCCTAAATAAACAATCTCTCTCCGAGATCTCTTATCAGTAAAATTGGGGATTTTTTTTAAGTTCAGGGAATTCGATAATAATAACAATAATTTTTTTATTACCATATTATTGTCACAAAGTATCGGATTAGGAATGTATGAGATTAATGGAAAATAATCATCGATCAAATAAAAATTGATTTTTCTTTATTCAAAATTAATGGATTTGTCTAAAGAATCGATTTTAATAAAAAAAAAATTTAATTAAAATTTTGAAAAATGGCCAAAAATTTTCAAAAATGGTCAATAATTGTTGAAAAAGTGTCAAAATTGGTCAATAATTGTTGAAAAATGGCCAATAATTTTTAGAAAATGATCAATAATTCTTGAAAAAATTGGAAAAATGGTCAATAAATGTTGAAAAAGTGTCAAAATTGGTCAATAATTGTTGAAAAATGGTCAATAATTTTTAGAAAATGATCAAGAATTCTTGAAAAAAATTGGAAAAATGGTCAATAAATGTTGAAAAAGTGTCAAAATTGGTCAATCATTGTTGAAAAATGGCCAATAATTTTTAAAAATTGGTCAATAATTGTAAAAAATGGTCAATAATTATTGAAAAACTGTCAAAATTGGTCAATAATTGTAAAAAGTGATCAATAATTTTTAAAAAATGATCAATAATTGTTGAAAAATTTGGAAAAATGGTCAGTAATTGTTGCAAAACTGTAAAAATTGGTCAATAATTGTTGAAAAATGGTCAATAATTTTAAAAAAATGGTCAATAATTGTTGAAAAATTTGGAAAAATGGTCAGTAATTGTTGCAAAACTGTCAAAATTGGTCAATAATTGTAAAAAATGGTGAATAATTATTGAAAAACTGTCAAAATTGGTCAATAATTGTGAAAAATGGTCAATAATTTTTAAAAAATGGTCAATAATTGTTGAAAAACTGTCAAAATTGGTCAATAATTGTGAAAAATGGTCAATAATTGTTGAAAAACTGTCAAAATTGGTCAATAATTGTTGAAAAATGGTCAATAATTATTAAAAAATGATCAGTAATTGTTGCAAAACTGTCAATAATTGCTGAAAAATGGTCAATAATTTTAAAAAATGATCAATAATTGTTGAAAAATTTGAAAAAATGGTCAGTAAGTGTTGCAAAACTGTCAAAATTGGTCAATAATTGTAAAAAATGGTCAATAATTATTGAAAAACTGACAAACTTGGTCAATAATTTTTAAAAAATGGTCAATAATTGTAAAAAATGGTCAATAATTTCAAAAAAATGGTCAAAAATTGTCAAAAAGTTTGGAAAAATGGTCAATAATTGTTGAAAAACTGTCAAAATTGGTCAATACTTGTTAAAAAATGGTCAATAATTTTTAAAAAATGATCAGTAATTGTTGCAAAACTGTCAAAATTGGTCAATAATTTTTAAAAAATGATGGACGATTTTTGTCAAAAACTGACAATGATTGTTAAAAAATGGTCAATAATTTTGAGAAAAGGCCAATAATCGTCAAAAGGTGTCAACATTTTGAAAATAGTCAATAAATAATACGAGAGCCGTTTTCGGAAATCCACTCCTTAAACACACGTAATTTTTACAAAATCGATTAATATTACTCGAAAAATCGATAATTAAAAATCGATTATAACAAAATAATAATCGATTTATATAAAAATCGTTTAATTTTTCAAACATCCCTACTTATAGAGTTCCCTATAAGCTTTTTTGAAAAAAAAGCAACAGTGTCTGTCGAGTCTACTGGGATCCGAGTGGACACAAAAAAAAATCGAAAGTCGATTTTCATGGTTAAATATCGATTCACGGAATCGATTCAGTACAACATATCGGTTTAAAAAATCGATTTATTCGGTCTGAGAAATCGATTATTCGATTAATCGATTTCAGATCGCCATCCCTACTGTTCTAGAGTTCTAGTGTAAAGGTGTACTTTGCAGTGAGCGTTTTAATCTCATAGATTCATTGCGCCCGTTCGGTATATTTTTTTACATGAAGTAAAAATATAATGCAGATGTAAAAAGTGTATTCATCAATATTATCAAAATGTAACAATTATATTATGAATTTGAAAGTATCATTGCGCCCACTTATGGTGTTTTTTGTTCCTTACTAGAAACCTTGTGCAAGAATGGATAGACGTCAAAAACTATACAATCCAGACAACCCCGATGATGCCAAATCCTTTTTCTATTTGTTAATTAATATGGTTTTGTATGTATTTTTTGATAATGTCCTTTATTAAAACAATCCAATATTATTCAGACCTTCAGTTCAATTTTTACTCTAATTAAATTGCGACGAAAAAAAAATTAGCATATGAATCTAAGAGATGCATTGCGCCCGAACTCGGGAAATTTCGACTATTGCGCCCGACGGAGGGTTAAATATGTACCTAAATCAACAAAAAAAGTTTAGCAACAAATGAAATATTAGAATAAAGACCATCACCAAAAATAGTTATTTATTGTTTAGGTGTATTAGATAGTGTTTTATTCACGCAGGATTAATTTTATTAAGTGGATAAAACGCAACTAAAACACGAATGCATTACAAAGTTTTGACCACAAAAAAAATTTGACATTTCACTTTGAAACCGATGACAAATACAAGCTTGTTATTAATGGAAACGAAGTGAAAAAATATGACCAAACAAAAAAGGAAGCGTTTATTAATATAAATGTTAATATTAATAACTAGAATGTAATTGATTTAAGATTGTATTTTCCGTTATTCCACTAGTTGATAAAGTGGTACTTTATATGCTTCATAAGTGTGGATAAAACTACCAATTATAAATGTGATTGTGGATAAAAAAACGTCACAGGGAAAATACACTATAAATAGAATTGAAAGTATGTAAAATTCAATAAACAATTTCCTTAGTAATAACTGCTTACTTACATACATAAATTGAAATTATACACATTAAAATGAACTGATAAGTAGGTAGGTTAAAAAAATATTACAAATTAAAAATAAAACTACGTATTTACCTGTAAATAGTTAAAAAACGCTTTAAAATAAATTCCATTTTACTAGAGCTGTTTATCGAAAAAAAGTAACCACAAACACAAGTCAAAATTAGAAAACGATTATACAACCGGAAAAAACAACAAAAAAAAAACACGTGTTCCGAAACTCGACCCGAGTGTCAAACAGTAAACAAAAGTTACATACACTTTTCAAGCGAACGGATCATCGATAGAGAAGAAGTTTATTTTATTATTTAACTAACTACTAACTAAAAACTAGACGTTGCTTTTTTTTATGATTAAACTTTCACATCGTTCCATTCATAGTAGAAGTAGAAAATAATGTTCAAACGTGTTTTTGTTTAGAAGATGAGCGTAACTGACAGTGCCGAGAACCGCCGGTCGACGTTCCCTAGACCGTGCGCCGGATAACGGCGTTGCCAAATCTAAAACTAGTTAATCCCCAAAAATAATTTTTTGAATTTGAAAACTTCTTTAGGCGCGTTTATGCAACACACAATACTTTTGGTTATGCAACACAATCAACAATGAAGCGTATATAGTGTTGCATAAATCATCGTCACGCTTTTTCTATGAGAGCTATATGTATACTGTGTATATATGAGTACTTTTTTTTGTAAAAAATTCCATTTACGATGAGCTTACGATAAAATTTTTAAAACGGATTCATTTATTGGTGTTTTCATGTTATCTCCATTGATACCTAGAAATCTTGTGAAGCCCTTTTGGCTACAAAAAATAAATAAAATAAATTCATTTATATCTAATAAATTAGGTATATGTTTTAAAGTAAATGAACGACGATGAACTTGTTAAATAAACAATATATAATATAAACAAAAAATGTAAATGTAATTTCTTTCTAAGGATGTGATATTAAAAGCATATTATTAATTTAGTTAGTCAAAGAGTCGAGGGTAGATAACTATCACTTTATCTAGTGCACCCTCAATATATTATCCTGTCAGTTTTTAAACTAAAATCATATTTAAAAAAATTTCAATGTCCTTTTTCAATCCTCTAAATTCTAAGATTCAAGAATTTTCTTTTTTTTCTGAATATTCCTGTAATCCAACAAATATTCAAACACGTGGCAACGTTTTATAGGCGAATTAGATCGTCAGATATGTCCCCTCTTTCTCGCACTCGCCATTCGAGGCATATATTCCATCTTTAACTCCAACATTCCGCTAGGATGTGATGGTGATCGTATTTTCACAACAAGTGGTTCCATTTCAAAACTTATATACAGGGTGTTGTCGGAAAATTATATATAATAGTAAATTAGATAAAAACAAAGAATTTTTAATTGTATAAACAATCGTATGAGGAAACACAAAAGTTACCTTTTTTTTAATAAACAAATTGTACAATATCAGCACTGGCAACATCGCTTACAACTTTACGCAAAATATTCATCCTTGTTCATGCTTATGAATTAATTATTTGTGACTTACGTTGAGGTTTTTGATAGTTTTGACATTTTGTCAATCTATATGAAACAATAGAAAAAAACAATTCGGTGACGCTACTGAGAAAAAATAAAACAAATATATAAAATATAATATACAGTTAAATCCATAACTAATCCATTCCCTTATAACTCTTTCCTAATGGGTTTATATCTGCATAAAGACAGCTGTCAATCATAGTCAATGGATTTCCTTTAATTTTGCCGCTGTTGTGGAAAATGATATTTCCTTTGTTCGGCGTAAAGCCGACGGTGACATTTGCTTTTTGAACCGAAAACGTATGAAGCAACCCTCGTATTTTTTGATAAACGAAGCAAATTACACAAATTACAACAAAATAAAAAGATTTATTTCAAGTGCGATTGACAATACAGCCAGTTTTACAATGAAAAACCACTTTTAACGGGCATATTACGTTGGAGGAAAAATATTCTAGGCGCCAGTATTCTGCAGGTTGATGCACTTGAACGTCTTTTTATACAAAAGCATTTACGTGGAGTACTAGCAATGTGGTACTTTGATCAATTTATGTTTGAACTGGATGGTACGGTAATTGCTCTCCGCTAACACTCACTGCACCAGTTTTTTTTTATTAAATGTGGTAACAAGGAAAAAAGGACGATTTAAAGGAGTCAAACAGGATAAAAACGATATAATATTTTAATTGTTACGTTATGGAAGAAATTTTTAACCGAATTGGTAAGAAATTCTATATATATAGTTAATTAAAAATAAAAAATTCTCTGTATTTTATTCTCAAATTATACAAAAAAACGAGATAAAAACCTCAAAAAATCAAAAGTTTTTAATATAATTAATATTCAATTAAAACTGGTCCACTCAGTATAAAACTATTTTAGTCGCGACATCTATTAGTTGACGCGGTAGCTATAAATGACGGTCATCCCTTCGATAAATTGTGAGATCAAAAAATTAACGTCTGCTAAGGGTGCGCCATCTATGAATGGAGAAATTTTAATGGGAAGCTATTAAACTATTGTCTCTGCAAAAATTTCAGTATGTCGGTAGCGTAGAGATTCGTATCGGAGCCCGCAACGTTGCCGGATTTTGAAGTCGTATGTGATGTTTCAGAAATTATGCCAAAATTCGTCAAAAATTTGGAAAAATGGTCAATAATTGTCAAAAATTGTCAAGTAAAAATTTTGAAAAAATGGTCAATAATTATAAAAAACTGTCAAAAATGATCAATAGTTGTTAAAAATTGTCAAAAATGGTCAATAATTGTCAGAACCTGTCAAAAATGCTCAAAAGTTGTCAAAAATGGTTAATAATTGCCAAATATGTTGGAATTTTTGAAAAGTTGTCAAAAATTCTGAAATATGGTCAAAAATTTAGAAAAATGGTCAATAATTGTCAAAAACTGTCAAAATTTTGAAAAAATCGTTAATAATTGCAAAAAAATGGTCAAAAAATTTGAAAAATTGTCAATAATTGTCAAAAATTATGAAAAATGAACAATAATTATCAAATACGGTCAATAATTGTCAAAATCAATCAAAAATCGTCAAAAATTATCAAAAGCTGTCATAAATGGTCAAAAAATGTCAAAAATTATTAAAATATCGAAAAATGGTCTAAAATTGTTAAATATTTAATAAAATAGTCAATAATTGTCAAAATTTTTGAAAAATTGTCAAAAATGGTCAATAATTGTAAAAATTTTGAAAAAATAGTCAATAATTATAAAAAAATGTCAAAAATGGTCAATAATTGTTGAAAATTGTCAAAATTTTTGAAAAATGGTCAATAAGTGTAAAAAATGGTAAATAATTGTTAATAATTTTAAAAAATGGTCAAAAATAGTAAATAATTGTTAAAATTTTGAAAAGTGGTCAAAAATTGTCAAAATTTTGAAAAAATAGTCAATAATTAAAAAAAAATGTCAAAAATGGTCAATAATTGTTGAAAAATGGTAAAAAGTGTTGAAAAATTGTCAAAAATGGTCAATAATTGTTAAAATTTTAGTAAAATTGTCAAAATTTTGAAAAAATGGTCTATTATTATAAAAAACTGTTAAAAATGGTTAATAATTGTTAAAAATTGTCAAAATTTTGGAAAAATTGTCAAAAATGGTCAATAAGTGTCAGAACCTGTCAAAAATGGTCAATAATTGTTAATAATTTAAAAAAATGGTCAAAAATAGTAAATAATTGTTAAAATTTTGAAAAGTGGCCAAATATTGTCAAAATTTTGGAAAAATAGTCAATAATTATAAAAAAATGTCAAGAATGGTCAATAATTGTTGAAAAATGGTCAATAATTGTTAAAATTCAGGAAAAATAGTCAAAATTTTGAAAAAATGGTCTATAATTATAAAAAACTGTCAAAAATGGTTAATAATTGTTAAAAATTGTCAAAAATGTTCAATAAGTGTCAGAACCTGTCAAAAATGGTCAATAATTGTTAATAATTTTAAAAAATGGTCAAAAATAGTAAATAATTGTTAAAATTTTGAAAAATGGTCAAAAATTGTCAAAATTTTGAAAAAATGGTCAATAATTATAAAAAACTGTCAATAATTGTTGAAAATTGTCAAATTTTTTGAAAAACGGTCAACATTTATGAAAAAATTGTCAAAAATGGTCAATAATTGTCAGAACCTGTCAAAAATGGTCAATAATTGTTAACATTTGGAAAAATGGTCAAAATTTTTGAAAAATTGTCAAAAATTATCAATAATTGTCAAAACTGTCAAAATTGGTCAATAATTGTCAAAAATTGTCAATAATTGTCAAAAATTTTGATTAAATGGTCTATAATTATACAAAATTTTGGAAAAATGGTCAATAATTGTAAAAATTTTGAAAAATGGTCAAAAATGGTCAATAATTGTCAGAACCTCTCAAAAATGGTCAATAATTGTTGAAAAATTGTCAAAAATGGTCTAATAAGACAAATATTCCGAGGGTCTTGAACTTTACCGAATACGTCTTAGATTCTGAAAATTAAAAAAAAAATGATTGTAACCACACGCAAATCACTTTCTTTCTCTCTCTCCCATTTCCCTCTCTCTTCAATATCTCACTCTTTTAATCTGTTTTTTTATACAAAACAATTCCGATGTTTCACATCAGCCAGGCGCCCCGAGACGGCTCACACATTTTTTTATTCATATTTTAAGAAATAATAACAAATACTGTCTTACTTTAACACAAAAAACGGTTAAAAAAACTCAATAAATCATTAAATTCCATCTGTACTTTCCAATTAATCGCTCAGTTGACGGCTTATTTAGTCGAAATGCGGCGCCGACGGCTCGCTTTTGTACACCAAATTTCGTACCGACACGAAGTGACCCTTCTGTAACAACAATTTGTTAAATATTTTCTGTCGTACAGCTGGCAACATAGCGTTTTGCGATTTTATTAACATTCACTCATGTCATCCCCCTTACAGAAAACTACTTTGTTTCACCGTAAGTTGTGTGAACATTCAAAAGAGAGCAGCACTTTCTGGACAACTCGCCAATTTTCAACAAGCACGAATTTGAAGGCAACGTTAACCGTCTTATTATTGTTATAGGAAACGCTTGAAGCATAGTACTTTAGTAATACGAATAGATGGCGTACAAAACGTAGCCATATTTTGTCCAAATAGTTTGTTTGACGAGATTATTAGTTTATTAAAAATTTTATAAAATGTGAACCGCATATTTTTCTATAAAAGGACATTTTAAAATCAATTAAATTTAACAAGTGAGAAGTTACCTTTAGAGTATTGTTTTATAAGGTTAATACTAGATGTCGACACTGGTAGTAGATATTTTGTAGGATTTAACTCAAAGAACCAATAATTATTGGAGTTTCGTGTTTTTTGACTCTTTTTCAGTAATTTGCATAAATATTTCAATATGAAAATAAATACAGGATGGAAAAAAATATCATGCAGTTTTTGGAACATTGTACATCATTTTTTAGTTCAGTTTTTGTTAGCATAGACATGAAACTATTCGGCGAAAATCGGCCAGTGGCGTCACACATAATTTTTCGTATTTGATAGATTTGTTTAAATAAAATTACATTTAATATTATGTCGTATGGAAAATGTCTTTCGTCTGCCACTGTAAAACGTTTCTCGTAATTTTATTCGATGTTAATAATGTTCGAGACGAAAAGTGCAGTTTTCCCTGTTAAAAAATTCATCTCAGCTACAAACTCAATGATACAAACTCTAATGGGAATATTTTCTGCTTTTAAGTAATTACCCCAATCGCATAACAGCTTTTTAAATGTCATAAATTCAACCAAAATAAAAGAAATTTTATTTGAACGTCAATTAGGGGAAAGTTTCCACTTTAATGTGACTGGAAACGTTCTACATTAAACCGTTACGACATTTTTTAATTCGATCAAATTTTATATAAGGAAAACGGTAAATAAAGAAAAAAACAATGACACAGGTAAGGGGGGGGGGTCGCCTTAAAACGGAAAATTCAGCATCCGGCTCTGTATACCGCCATAGTTTATTGGATTAGGAGGAATTTCAATAATGGAAATTCTATAAAAATGAAGTGAAATTTACTGTTGAGATCTGATAAAATTAATTTTTATATTAAAAGAAAATAAAAAGAAAGTGAAGTTATTTTATTTTCTAAATACGTTTGACGTTTGACGATAATCAACATTATTGAATACGACCTATTATTCATATTTTTCTATTTTCTACTCAATAAGTATTGTATTATTATTGGAATAAACTACCTTTAGTAACGCCACTGTCACGTTACTTTCATTCAGCAAACTTTTCTTTTTATTGTATGCAAATTAGGATGATTTGGGGTGTGACTGAAAGGCGCAATTTTTAAAAACTATCACCACTATACAACCCTCAAGTTGTCCATCCTATTTTATTACCCCAGAACATTAGTATACAACACTATAGAGGTGAAATAAATTTTTTAAACTGATAACTGACTTTTTGGATGTTAAATCTGTTAAATCAAGTACTTGTGTTGTATATATATATATATATATATATATCTATATATGTAACCACATCATCCTTTTACGAAATCTAAAACAATTTTCGCCAATCTAGCGTACACTAGCGACACTAACAAATCCGTTTTCTCAATTTGTTTTGTCGAGTGCAGTTAAAACAGTAGCGTACCTACACGTCGCAAAAAATTGAGGGTTTTTATATTTTTTCAAATTTCAACTCAAAAAACATTCCTCAGTAGATATACTAAGCGAGTCCTAGGCCAGCGCAAACGCGCATGCTCTCCTGAAAAGCTCTCCAAACCCACCCACCCCCAGACGTGGCACGTGACGTGACCCCCCACCCTCAAATTTAGGCAATTGGTCCACGTCATGTGCGACGTCAAGGTGGCGGAGATAACGATCTATACAGAAGGGGAAAAAGGAAAGGAGGGTAAGAATGGGGCGATAATCCTGAAGGATATTGGGGAAGTCGATCAGGAGGGGGGGGGATCGAGAGTATTAAGAAGGGGTTGGGAGAGATGATAGGGGAGTGGGTGGATAGACTCGGAGGGGAATTCTGGAGGAGGTGGAAAGGGTGAGAGGAGCTAGGGTGGTGGAAGCGGGGAGGGTAACAAAAACCATAAAGATGGTTTAGATAGATTGGGATAGACTGGAGTGTGAGAGAGGTGTGAAGTGGAAGATGATGTGGGGCATGTGTTTAGATGCTGGAGGAACGAGGAAGTGCTGAAGAAGTTGGAGAGGAAACTAGGGGAGGCGGTGTACTGGGAAAACATGGTGGAGATGATGTTGAGGGGGGAGGAGGAATGGATGGAGGTGAGTGGAGTAGTAGAGAGCATGGTTAGGAGTGATAGTAGGGAGAAGACAACGGTGTGAGCGGAGAGTGTGCGAGGGACCACCGCCCATTTCGAAGTATGTTAGGGAAGTGATTTCGAGGCGGGGGTAACGGCGAGTTTGAGGTGGCTTTGTTTGGTAGGCATCCCCTTGGGGATGAGTCCAACACTGTTTGGGTCCTGGACCCATCTCGACCCCAAAAAAGAGGGCTACATCAGACGTCACGTGCTTCGTCAAACGTCACGTTCCACGTCAAACGTCACGTGCCACGTCTTGGAGGTGGGTGGGTGGGTTTTGGTGAGATATTCAGGAGGGCATGCGTATTTACGCTCGCTTAGGATATCTACTTTCCTCCATCCATATAAATAAATAAATTATTTCGACGTTTAGCAATTAAACATTATTTAAAATCTTTATAAATCAGTGGTGTGCTTAGTTTAATATAAACAGGGGCTATTTAAGTAAAAATGCCAGAAAAACGTTTGACCATGAAAAAAATATATAAAAGCGTTGAACTCGGCGAGATATAAAAACATATTTTTGAAATTATTATTAGTTTTATTTAATTTCTAGAAGTTGCAATCAAAAAATCAAAAAAATTTTGCAATGCTGCCGGATTTATTTATTTTCCAAAGTTTTATGTTTTTCAAAAACTTAAAACGGGATATTTTGTATATAATATATTTTGGATTTGTTGTTTATAAATAAAATGTCAAGGTACACGTCACTGTTTGTGGATGGAAAATATTCGAAGCACGCTGGCAAATCAGATTGGCAACTGATTGCGAGAATCTAGTATAGACTGGCGGGTTGAGATCACATCTCAGTGTATAAGCCAGAGCTTCAAAGTCGACTTGATTCAATTGCATTTAGGGCGGAACAACTCCACAATACTTCCTGTATCATCAGAAAGTAGGCGATGTGAAAGAGAAAAAACTCATTCTGAAGTGTATCGAATTTTATGGTAAATTTATATATATATATATATATATACAAGGCGGATTATAAAGATGGATTTATTGTATTTTATTCAAAATAGTTGCAGGATAATATAAAAATTTGCTAGAGCCAAAAGAAATTATAATTCAAGAAATCGAGAAATTTTCCCACTCCTGCTATCCCCTTTAGTAAGAATTTCCAGAAAAATATCCAAAAGAAAATGCATTTTTTTAAGTCATATTCGTAATTTATGGAGTAAAATTTTTCTCACAAAGTATTTTGGATTTTGAAAATATGGTTTTAAGTAGAAAAAAAAAACAAAGTGGACTAAAAAAATCATAATTATCGTATTATTTGGAATATCAAACTGATATTTTCGATACACACTTTAAAAGGATCAACTTATATGGAAAAAAATTTACGATACCATATCTGCAGTATTTTGAATATGAGGGAACGTTAAAGTGAAGTAAAAATATTTTTCTACTTCTGTTTTATAATATACTTACTAAAAGACTAAAATCTGTATCATAATGATATTCATTATGATACAAATTTTCATTATGATACAGATTTTTAAGTCAATAGGAATGCGACATTCGCACAATATTTATAGCCCGTTCAGTATTAAAACCGTTGCACGTCACATCTGTCATAACTGTACTATGTTGCCAAGCCCTTGAAATAATATGAGAATCTAGTATATGTCAAATGAAGTTTATCAAATATTCTAGGTTAGGTTTAGTTATTGATGGTTATTGCGTGCAAAGAAACTTCGACTTATTTCAGTGACATACAGAGATGTTACATATAAAATTTTAATTTGTATGTTAACCGTACAGCACTAAGAAATTCTTATTTTAAAAAGTATGGAATTATTTTTAGCACTAAAAAGGTATGTATGGATTAGTTAACACTTTTATTTGTATGTTTATACCACACACTTAATTAGTTAGAAGTTATGGAACTATTCTAGTATTTAAAATGCATGTATATATAATATCAAGGAAAAAATATTATCTAATATAATTTTTAGGTTACAATTACCTAAGTACATGTTGGCTTCTAAAATGTTGTCACTACAATATGAAAGATTGATGTAAGGTTTACAGACATCCTATAAATAAAAAAGTTCTGATAACCTGGATCTACCTCCTTTTTAAAGGTAGGCAATTTTATTTTATATTTTGTTGAAATAAATCTTAATTTTTTTTTAGAAAAGCCGGGCTGTGAAGCTTTAGAGTGTAGGTCATTCTCAACAAGGAAAATCATCCTGAGATATATGATCATTGATCATAGCAAAAGAAAATTGTGCAGTAAGCACCACCACAGCTCAGAAAAGGAGAGCAAATCCATTCTATTCTCCGAGTGAAGGTATATGCAAATGATCGACTAAATCGTAGCACTGAAATCAATACATATTATAATTATCAGTATATTGGTGAATTATTTATCACTCCATCATCTTCTAATCAATCCAAATGTATATTTACCATTTTGTTTTAGTTCTCCAACATCTACCGCAACTGAAAGTATTGCTAATAAATGATTGATCGAATGAGACCTTTCAATTCAATAAAAACTATTAAATTAATTCTTTGTAGTTTTTATAAAACTTTGTGATATACACATTTACCTTTAGAAAATGCTGCCTGAATTACTTATTTTGAATATCATGATTAAAATAAAATAATAAATAATGCCACCCCAATTTTTATGGAATTGTTTTATTAAAAAGAAACATTGCAAATTTATAAATTAGTTACTACACCGAAAAGTTTGTAATACTATTTTTTTAAATAAGGTAGAACAATAATTGTCAAATAGAAATCTTTCAAATTTGAGAGGTTCTCGGACAAACCAATTCCAAGCCCCAACTTCTGGAATGCATCTATCGGCTTGCTTGGCAGTAGCCAGTATTACCTGAATAGGATTCTTAAAAAGATGGTAGGTAATACTTTGTGACTATACTGTTCTATCATATCCACATTGTATTTTGTTGGGGGTTTGTTTCTGAAAAAAACATTTATTGAAAGGGCAGTATTCAAATAACCAATTCTTTTCTTTTCAAATATATCTATATTATTATTTTTGTAAAAATAAAAGTAAAACAGCATTGATTGTCTATTAGGTATAATTTGAAGTAAGAATTTTGAATGTATTAAACTAGTTGTGTAGTCTTCTGAATTCTAACATATAATTTGCTATATCACTGTTCAAATACAGTTTGTATCTACTTACTAGGCTGTAATATAAATAAGCTCAGATTCAACATTTGTTGATTGAATTCTATATTGTGTCATTAACCTAATATTATCGAAAAGCATTGTCCATAATTTATTAAAGGATCAGAAAGATTCAATAGTAAGTAATTGGTTTTCAAACCATTTAAAAACATGTTCTTCATTCATTTTCCCATGATAATAACTCAACTGAGATTCATATAAAAATATACTTTCTGCTCCATCAATACAACCATCTTCATTCTCAGCATGAAATACAAAATATCTAGAATAAAAACAATTTTGCATTCTAAAATTTTACATAATCATTGTAACATACCTTTTGACATAAACCATTTTGGAAAATTCAGGATTCATTAATAAAAACAAAAAATGTATACAGTGGTTTATTTTTGTTGAAAGTTCCATAAGTCCTCTTTGTGGATGTGTATCATATTTTAGTAAACTACTCAGGAACATTCTACATTTAATAATTATTGTTCTTCCTCCAATTACTGCAGTAACATTCCTAAAGTGACATGATTATCTATAAAAAAAATGTTCACGTATAATTGCCAAGTATTAAGAATAATGTAACAGAATATAATAAATACAGTTGATTGGGTATAACATTAAACTTATACTTACTTGCTTCATAAACGCTGTAAATAGTATCAGGAGTAAATGCATCAACTATTGCAGTATTATTAAGTTTCATTTATACGTTTTTTTGGATGTGACTTTAACTTTGGTAACTTATTACTGCTTGTGAAAAATTACTCACAGTACTTTGCAGTTTTTGTCACAACATAACCCCAAAAATGTCAAGACGTCAACTGAACCAGAAATAAACCATTTTAATCGCGGCAACAGCGCGCATTTTTGCCAACATAAAAAGTTTTTATTAAGACTGACGTTAGTTTGAGTTTAATATTTAATTAACCTACGAGCTGTATTTGATATGAAATTAATTACGAAACCTTTCTTTAAACATATATTTATATTCTTTAATACAATGCGACCTACAAATTTCAATATTTATTGAGTTTAGAGAGGCTTAACATAGTGATTGACAGAGGATTGACAGCAGCAATCGAATGATATGATATAAACGAACGTCTCTTTTTCGACACTTTGATGACGTGCAACGGTTTTTGTACTGAACGGGCTATAATATAGCCATGGATACCTGGTTGACATTTCTGAAATTAATTATATTAGGTGACACTTAATTTGACAGCTGTCAAATAATTTTGATTTTCAAAAGTAACTATATCTGATAATTATTAATTAAATAATTCTTAATAATCGGAGTAGAAAAAATATTGTATGCAACTTTCATGTAATGGCCATTAATACACTCGCATATTATATACGAAACTCGCCTGCGGCTCGTTTCGTATCCTACAACATGCTCGTGTCTTAATGGCTATCATTACATGATCATTGCAAAAAATACTATTAAACCATGTATTGAAACATTTTTCTAAATCATTATTCAAATTTAGAGAAAAAAAAAAAAGAAAAATAAATTTTCACCAGTTTCCACAGGATAATCAAAAATTCAGTTCATTTAACGAACATTTAAAAAATCTATATATAATTTTTTAACTTCTATGCTTTTCCTTCTGTCACACCCTGTATATTAATCAATTTCTATAATTTTTAAATAAAAACGAACAAAATTCACCTACAGTTAAGAATATTTCCCCAAAAGAATATCGAAATTGAACAAAAACCGTTATCGAACGTAAGTCTTAACTTAACGTCGTACGCGTATACGATGGCTGCTGGTGTTGTGTGTGCCTGAGGTATATGAATAATGAATAAACTTATCGTTTAGTTCATATTTTTGATGGGGTACAGCACGGCAAAATGTAATTTGCATTTGTAAGAGATATGGCGAGATCAAAGCAAGCTCACTCTCCTTCTCGCTCTCCCACCACCACCACTCGCCTTCTTTTGCTTTTCTCTATGCACTGGAACTTTTCCGCCCCCTTTTTCCGCTAATCCATTCTAGGATATCGTCGTTTTTTTAGTACTTTCCTTCTTTTTTTTCATACAGTTAAAAGAGATATTTTCTTAAACTCTCTTAATTGTTTTATAATGTTATTTATTTAAATAGTTTTTACTTGTGGGATAAAATCATACAAACTAACTACTATGGCTAATTATTTATAGAAACTCTAACACACTGTATTAAACTTAATTTATATACACGCTCTACTTAATGTCTACTAATTTATTTACACTCGGTATAATAGTTCTAATTTATTTTTACCACTTGAATATTACACTATTTATCTTCACTATTTTATTCACTGTTGGATTACTAAGAACTTTTTACTGTCTGTTTCACTAATTCTTCAGAACTAACTGTTCACGCATTCATATATAGTCCTTCTCAACTCTCGAAAATTCCAGTACCTTCCGCGCTCGTCCTATGCAGAAACAATGCGTTTTACTCGAAAGTTCTCGAAGGGGGCGCAGCCACCAAAATTTACAGTCGACGGACAGGGCCGGCTTTGAGTTGGTGATCTCGCAACAATAAACATTTTGCGATCTTTTCTTCAATCGGCATGTGCTGATCACTCGACAAATGCGAGGAGCACTACGTATTCTCCAGCCCCTGCAATTGATTTTAGACAAACTTTTATCTTTCCCTATTTGTTAATTATTGAAGTAGAGACTTGCTGTATTTTTGTTAAAAAGAAATATTCATCTCAATTTCATTATTTATTCATTGATGGTAACTTGGAACGAAACGTTCGATTCCCAATAAGATTACGATACATTTAATTCATCAGTAAGTGTATTATCCTATCCACAATTGTGTACCGAACTGGATGAAATTAAATGTTAGTAGATCTTAACACGTCAACCTTCAGGGAATTCGTTCTATCTATTTATACCGGACCGATAAAACTAATTTATATTTATTTTTTCTTTGTAGAGTTTTTTGTTGAGAATGGCTGCATACAGGCTGGAATTAGCACCAAGGAACCAACACCCATAGTCATTCCAGAATTACAGACGTTATCAAAAACTCGCTTCTTGAAATGTTGGCCACAATTAACGACAAACAACCATAACATATCCAGCTAAACTGGGATGAGTTGGAAGCATGCACTCAGGAAGGAACGTTGGTGTGGTACAAAGACGGTTTTAAAACTAACATAGAAACAGGAGCTGGAGTCCATGGTCCATGGTGCAATGTCCACGCATCGTTGGGGAAGTTTGTATCTTTATTCCAGGCAGATATCTACATTATCGGCCAAAAGATCCTCATACTCTCAGTTAATCAGGCAGCACTGAAATCTGGACACCCTAGCAAAGCAAACTGCATTCACTGGTCCTGAACCAGTATTTGGAATATCAAAAGCTGCTGCACGTGGTTGTACATCAAACAAACTGAACATCAGACGTACTGGAGACACGTGCCAAAACAGGAACACAGCAAACTTTTGGTCAAAAAACCCCCGGAGTCGCTGACTAACGAAATATTAAACCTCAGCAGGGGCCAGATAAAGAAAGTACAATTGGCATATATAGGGACGAACCTATCTGTCGGTAGTGCATGGAAGAGGAGGAAACAGCCTCTCGCATTATCTTAGAATGTGAAGCACTGTCTCATTGAAGATATAGACTCCTAGGACTAGAATATCCAAGGGGGGATTTCTCCAAGAAGGACCTAGTGAAAAGACTGTTGAGCCTGATAAGGGCTAATGGTCTCTTCACATAAACGGTATAACCAAGAGCATAAAAAGCCTAAAAGCTGAGGTGCCTCTGACTGGTGGTGCCAGTCAATCAATCAATCAATCAATCAATCAATCATTCAATCAATCAATCAATCAATCAATCAATCAATCAATCAATCAATCAATCAATCAATCAATCAATCAATCAATCAATCAATCAATCAATCAATCAATCAATCAATCAATCAATCAATCAATCAATCAATCAATCAATCAATCAATCAATCAATCAATCAAACAATCAAACAATCAATCAATCAATCAATCAATCAATCAATCAATCAATCAATCAATCAATCAATCAATCAATCAATCAATCAATCAATCAATCAATCAATCAATCAATCAATCTCTTTTTCTTCCCCATGAGTCCTTTATTTTATTGTTTAAATCCATTTTATACTATCATATCCAGCTTCTTCAACTCCTTCTTACACAGATTCCCTTTTTTCGTCCTTGTTTTCCATCTCTCCCTTTTTCCTTCCTCTTCCTTACTTTTTAAACATAACCTCTTAAAATTACAACAATTTGTCTTTCTAGTGACTTTGTTCTTCCTCAAAAATTTCTCATTTACTTTAGAAAGAACTAGAAGAGAATCTCTATGAATTATTGGATAAAAATAGACTTATTTAAATTATTTCTTCCTGTATTTTTAACAAACAATATAAATATATTTTCCATGAATATATTTGTATATAATATGGAATATTCGCGAATATCCAAAAAATATAAATTTTCGTTTCAAATGCATTGAAAAACATATCGACAATGGGTAGGTATATATATATAGCTATATATATATATATATATATATATATATGTGAAGAGAGACGAAATTTATTTTCGGTATTCGATACTAGATTGGTGTGTATGTGATTGGAATTGATTGAAAACAGATAACGTTAGGATATTGGTTTTATATTCACTTTTTGATAAGTTGCGCGATTTTCCATTTTTCCTTTGCATTTTGATGGATTTTGACGGAAATCGTATTTTAAGTTACCAGCATCTTTCGATTTGGAAAATTCATACAGAAGTTTTTATTTAAAAACGAAAATATGTATTTAATTTTACTCGATTGCGATTATTTCATTTCTAAACAGTGTAAGCAACAGCAGATTCCACTAGCACCAGCGTTGTAGAATGATGTTGGATGACAATGGGGAGTACTTCTGGGAACTATTCGTGCTGAGACAGGAAGAGTTTCCAGAAGGATGGAAGGTGATACTGCTGAAGAAGGCGGGTAGAGAGGGGAAGCGGGTGAGGGACTACAGGCCCAAGTACGGGAATGGATGGAGGAGGAAATGGAGAGAAGGTGACAGAAGTATGAGGGTGTGCTACTAGGAGCGATTGGGAATATGAGAGATTGGATGGACCGGAAATTCGGGGAGGTGAACTACTTCTTGAGACAGGTGGGTCGAGAATAGGGTACCTCCACAAGATTGGGAAAAGAGAGACTGGAGCATGCGAGAGGTGTGAAGTGGAGGATGATGTGAAGCATGTGTTTAGATGCTGGAGGAACGAGGTAGTGCTGAAGAAGTTGGAGAGGAAACTAGGGGAGGCGGTGTACTGGGAAAACATGGTGGAGATAATGTTGAGGGGGGATGAGGAATGGATGGAGGTGAGTGGCGTAGTGGCGAGCATGATTAGGGGGATAGAAGGGCTCGATATGGCATGAGAGGTAGGGAGAAGACGATGGTGTGAGCGGAGAGAGTGCGAGGGACCGCCGCCAGTCTCGAAGTTTGTTAGGGTAGTAATTCCGAGGCGGGGGCAACGGTGAGTTTGAGGTGGGTTTGGTTGGTAGGCATCCCCTTGAGGATGAGTCCAACACTGTTTCTCGATCCGAAAATAAAAAAACTAGCACCAGCGTATACCTAAAGTAACATATAAGAAAGAGTATTCGTAAGCATAAATATATTTAGTTTTGATATTGATGATATTACATGTCATATTATTATTAGAAAAATTTACATTCGAAATCCCATGTCTAACACCAATGAAATTAATATCTGAGCATCTTGGGGTTATACTGAATCCAAAGCAAAAAGAATCATTGAAATTGGTTAATAAACAAAGAAGTTGTACATAAAACAATATACATCGTATCTCAATTTATCGTTTACAGGCAATATGTTGCCTAATTTAAAATGTAACATGTCTATCGACCTGTTTCGATTTTACAGAATAAATCCTTTTAATTAGCGCTCGTCGTCACTAGCCACATCCAATTAAAGTTCTGTGATCCCAAACTCTTCTACCCCGAACGTAAGACAATTGACGTCTGCCAACGGACGCTTCCATTTTTTGCACAACGCCACGTGAAACACCCCTTTCTGTTATTGACCGCCTAAGGGGACAGATCATCTTTCGCTATCTTTCATATCTTAAGTACCTATCTTATGAATTTTGCTGTGGTAAGTTCAAAATCATAATCTATAATTAATAAGCTTCTTCTAAAGTACTGTCTGATATAATTTTCGTATGCATTCTTTATTTTTTTACAGAGATAGACGAAATTAAATTCAACACGTGGTCATAAACTGTTCTTTTATACTAATATGGTAGTTTTAAACCAAATATTCTTTTATAATTCACTGTTTTACTTTCATACAAACATTTTCAAGCTTTTTCAGTTGCGAAATAACTCTTTTAATTATAAAAAAACACTTTTATAAATTACCGTTAACCTATAAAATATTCTTTCGTAACGCCAGTGCCGGTTTCATATATTTCATAAGCACGATATTTTTTCATATAACTAAATAAATAGCTTTTTGCTATGATTAGTTTCTTTCGGATCATTAGTATATTTTTTTTATTTAGCCGATAATTGCTATTTTTACTGTTTAAACATGGGACATATAATGTTGGAAAGCTTCCAGTAAATTAAACCAATTTTTTGACTTTCAAATAACTGCCTTCCTTTTCTTTAACCTGAAAAGCTGACCAACATAATGTGCCATAACAATCAAGTTCCTACATATCCCTGATCCACTTGAACTTCTAGGTAAGCACAGCCCCTAGGCTGGGATAGAACCCGAGAATATAACCCTAGGCGAGAATATAACCCTAGGCTAGAATATAACGCCGAGGATATAAACCGAAGAATTTAACCGGAGAATATAACCCCAAGAATATAGCCAAGGATACAGCTCTAGCTCAAACTACCGTCCTAGAACAGAACTCATCAGTTCGGGTCAAGACCTGACTTCTTCTCCAGGAAACCACTTCATCTAAGCTAAGTACCTCTAAAAGTACAAATTCCTCTATTAAATTCCGTTGTTCATTTCCTGTGGCAGAATAAATTGTAAATTTGTGTTGATTCTATTTTTATTTTTTTTCTAAATCCCCAACTATAAAAGTTGAGGGAGATATCGCCCGGGGTAATTTTTAGTCGTTTTTATTATTAACTTTCATTTAAATTCTACAAGGCGTTTCTACCTTTTCCGCCTTAGTTTTTTGTAGTTTTCATCGTTAAAAAGGTAGTGGCGCCCTCAATTTTTGCAACCCTTCTGTTATCCTTGTGCGACAAAAACTTGGGGTCGAATCGCCCTTGAGAGGAGTCTCTAGCCGGAGCCCTTCGAGCTGGTGCCCTGTGGGGTACAACTTTTACCCTTACAATTTGGCGCCTTTACAGTTACAAAAAGATAATCCAATACTGTAAAAATTGTTGTGAATGGCATCAAAATTCCTACCTAATGACGTATCAAAAACTTTATTTCACTTAACAGTCCTTTGGCAACCACTCCTCACTTTCTATTTTTTAATGGTATATTTTCGTTGAAAATTGCTTGTCACTCTATTTGGAATACATCGATGTAACTTACTTGTTGGTGTTTGACCATTTTATGTCATCATTTGAATTATGTTGAGATCGTAAAAAATCAGCAAGTTGATTTATTGCGCTTCTAAAGTTACAGTTCGCAATTCTTCTTGCAACGTGCAATATTCTTGATCGAAAGCATGCGCAGTAGAGGATAATTTGGCAAGTCTCTTGCCATTTCAAGATCTTGTCCAAAATCGATCTGGTTCGATTTGTATTGCAGCTTGCATGAAATTCTGGGGGAAAGGTTGTTACCAACAAAACAAAAGTTCCTAGACGAGATGGGAGGTGATGTATGACATGTGAATCTTAATACAAAGATAGTTTATCAACATCATATGACACACTAACCTAACCTTACAAATAAACTTCAATTTTTTCGGTTGGTATCATTGAAAATTGCATATTGCAATTGCGAAATGTAAAACCATTGTCAATAGTTGCAAGCAAGACCTTGCAAGGTCGAAGTGACGATGCCATACATTGCAAGCAGAATTGCGAACTGTAAAACGGGCTTAACACGTATACAGTCCACTTTAATCAACAAACACCCAAACAGTTGGTGGCTGCCAAAGGATTGTTAAGTGAAATAAAGTTTCTAATCACGTCATTAGGAAGAAATTTTGATGCAATTCACAAGTTTTTACGGTATTAGATTATCTTTTAAATTAAACGAGTATATCGTTTACTGTTGCGAGGTTACCAACCCAAAGCCGGCCCTGTCTCTCGATTATAAATTTTGGTGGCTGCGCTGGGGATTCGAGAACTTTCCGGAATAAGGTTTTGTTTGTGCATAGGAAGAGCGCGGAAGGTACTAGAATTTTCTAGAGTCGAGAAGGTCTATATATACACGGTTATTAGAGCGAGTTAACAGTTAGTTCGAGAGAATTAGTGAAACGGGCAGTAAAGAGTTGGTTCACAGACAGTTTACGGAAGTTCTTAGTAATCGGACAGTGAATGAAATAGTGAAGATAAATAGTGTAATATTCAAGTGGTAGAAATAAATTAGAACTATTATACCGAGTGTAAATAAATTAGTGAACATTAAGTAGAGTGTGTATATAAATCAAGTTTAATAAATAAATCAATATAGCCCGTTCAGTACAAAAACCGTTGCACGTCATCAAAGTGTCGAAAAAGAGACGTTCGTTTATATCACATCATTCGATTGCTGCTGTCAATCCTCTGTCAATCACTATGTTAAGCCTCTCTAAACTCAATAAATATTGAAATTTGTAGGTCGCATTGTATTAAAGAATATAAATATATGTTTAAAGAAAGGTTTCGTAATTAATTTCATATCAAATACAGCTCGTAGGTTAATTAAATATTAAACTCAAACTAACGTCAGTCTTAATAAAAACTTTTTATGTTGGCAAAAATGCGCGCTGTTGCCGCGATTAAAATGGTTTATTTCTGGTTCAGTTGACGTCTTGACATTTTTGGGGTTATGTTGTGACAAAAACTGCAAAGAACTGTGAGTAATTTTTCACAAGCAGTAATGAGTTACCAAAGTTAAAGTCACATACAAAAAAACGTATAAATGAAACTTAATAATACTGCAATAGTTGATACATTTACTCCTGATACTATTTACAGCGTTTATGAAGCAAGTATGTATAAGTTCAATATTGTACCCTTTCAACTGTATATTTATTATATTCTGTTACATTATTCTTAATACTTGGCAATTATACATATTATATATTTTTTTTATAGATAATCATGTCACTTTAGGAATGTTACTGCAGTAATTGGAGGAAGAACAATAATTATTAAATGTAGAATGTTCCTGAGTAGTTTACTAAAATATGATACACATCCACAAAGAGGACTTATGGAACTTTCAACAAAAATAAACCACTGTATACATTTTTTGTTTTTATTAATGAATCCTGAATTTTCTAAAATGGTGCTGTAGGCTGTTCATGTCAAAAGGTATGTTACAATGAGAATGTAAAATTTTAGAATGCAAAATTGTTTTTATTCTAGACATTTTGTATTACATGCTGAGAATGAAAATGGTTATATTGATGGAGCAGAAAGTATATTTTTATATGAATCTCAGTTGAGTTATTATCATGGGAAAATGAATGAAGAACATGTTTTTAAATGGTTTGAAAACCAATTACTTACTATTGAATCTTTCTGAACCTTTAATAAATTATGGACAATGCTTTTCGATAATATTAGGTTAATGACACAATATAGAATTCAATCAACAAATGTTGAAGCTGAGCGTATTTATATTACAGCCTAGTAAGTAGATACAAACTGTATTTGAACAGTGATATAGCAAATTATATGTTAGAATTCAGAAGACTACACAACTAGTTTAATACATTAAAAATTCTTACTTCAAATTATACCTAAAAGACAATAAATGCTGTTTTACTTTCATTTTTACAAAAATAATAATATAGGTATATTTGAAAAGAAAAGAATTGGTTATTTGAATACTGCCCTTTCAATAAATGTTTTTTTCAGAAACAAACCCCCAACAAAATACATTGTGGATATGATAGAACAGTATAGTCACAAAGTATTACCTACCATCTTTTTAAAAATCCTAATGAGTTAATACTGGCTACTGCCAAGCAAGCCGATAGATGCATTCCAGAAGTTGCGGGTTGGAATTGGTTTGTCCGAGAACCTCTCAAATTTGAAAGATTTCTATTTGACAATTATTGTTCTACCTTATTTAAAAAAATAGTATTACAAACTTTTCGGTGTAGTAACTAATTTATAAATTTGCAATGTTTCTTTTTAATAAAACAATTCCATAAAAATTGGGGTGGCATTATTTATTATTTTATTTTAATCATGATATTCAAAATAAGTAATTCAGGCAGCATTTTCTAAAGGTAAATGTGTATATCACAAAGTTTTATAAAAACTACAAAGAATTAATTTAATAGTTTTTATTGAATTGAAAGGTCTCATTCGATCAATCATTTATTAGCAATACTTTCAGTTGCGGTAGATGCTGGAGAGCTAAAACAAAATGGTTAATATAAATTTGGATTGATTAGAAGATGATGGAGTGATAAATAATTCACCAATATACTGATAATTATAATATGTATTGATTTCAGTGTTACAATTTAGTCAATCATTCGCATAAACCTTCACTCGGAGAATAGAATGGATTTGCTCTCCTTTTCTGAGCTGTGGTGGTGCTTCCTGCACAATTTTCTTTTGCTATGATCAATGATCATATATCTCAGGATGATTTTCCTTGTTGAGAATGACCTACACACTAAAGCTTCACATCCCGGCTTTTCTAAAAAAAATTTAAGATTTATTTCAACAAAATATAAAATAAAATTGCCTACCTTTAAAAAGGAGGTAGATCCAGGTTATCAGAACATTTTAGAAGCCGACATGTACTTAGGTAATTGTTACCTAAAAATTATATTAGATAATATTTTTTCCTTGATACTATATATATATATATATATATATATACATGCATTTTAAATACTAGAATAGTTCCATAACTTCTAACTAATTAAGTGTGTGGTATAAACATACAAATAAAAGTGTTAACTATTCCATACATACCTTTTTAGTGCTAAAAATAATTCCATAGTTTTTAAAATAAGAATATCTTAGTGCTGTACGGTTAACATACAAATTAAAGTTTTATATGTAACATCTCTGTATGTAACTGAAATAAGTCGAATTTTCTTTGCACGCAATAACCATCAATAACTAAACCTAACCTAGAATATTTGATAAACTTCATTTGACATATACTAGATTCTCATATTATTTCAATGGCTTGGCAACATAGTACAGTTATGACAGATATGACGTGCAACGGTTTTAATACTGAACGAGCTATAGATAGTAATTAGCGATAGTAGTGTGTATAATTTTATCCCACAAGTAAAAACTATTTAAATAAATAACAAAAACATTACAATACGATACGGTGTATATACTTCAAATTGAGAACCTCCTTTTTCAAAAATCAGATAAAAAAAATTATTTTCAATAATTCAGTACTTAGGTATATAACAGAAGCGAGAGAGGCAAAGTCGATATGACAAACGATTTAAACGTATTCACTTGGGGGAGGCGGTACGGGAAGTTCAAAGCGATTTTTTTTGATACCTTTTTATTTGCTTTCAATATATCGTATTCGCCTATAGCCGTGTATAATTATCTCAATGTGATGTGCGGGCATGAGAGTGTGTAAAGAGTAAAACACTATTAAGCGAAAATCGGGAGTAATAAACAAAGTAAGAGCATCAGCTCAAAAAGACTGGGAAATTGATACGTAATTCTGTCATCGTCACCAGAGTAAATCCCCCTTTTTTTTGGTACAGGACAGTATCCGTCAATAAATACGAATTATTGTTGTATAAAATTCCATCAGATCCAACAATTTGAACGCATTTTACAGCTGGGATTCCCCCAAAGCAACTGATGGTGAGGAGAATTTTGGTCCGGTCCTGTAGTTGTAACAGCTCCGAAGATCTTTATTAGGTTATCTTGAGTAGCTTTGATTTTAAATTCCATACCAATTCTCTTCGGATTTGGATGACGGTTTTTATCAGGGTTGAAATTCTAAACAATATCGAACGAGGGTGCATCAAAGGAATTTATAAATTTTAAATATTTTTAATTGAGTTAAATATAAAAAGATCTGGAGTCTAAATTATGATTGACAATTAAGGAAATCATAAGTAAGGGGTTAACCTATCGATATGGATCATCTTTAGCTTACTCCTTGCTGACAATTGGATGAGGTAGGATGGTGTGTAGAGGGCTTTCCAGTTTCGTTGCAGTTTCTGGCACAACCTTTTTCTGCGCTTGGAAACCTCTCGATGAGTATATTGTTCATGAGTTAAATTATGCACCTTTTCCAATTTTTCTTCCAAGCTTTCTATGTATGTAGGGGGTGTACGTTTTTCTGCTTCTTCACCAGGAGGCAGTAAAAATTATCCTTTTTAAGATTTTTTTCTATTATTAAAATTGATATTTTCAAGTCCCATATTATTTTGTAGAAATCCAGTTATATTTATGTCAAAAAATAACCTCGGTGGTTTATAGAAATTAAAAAATATGTAGTATATCTGTAAACAATTCTCTATAAAATAAGGCCATTTAATCTCGGATGAAATTATATAGTATCATTTTTTATATAGTAGCAGCTCGGTTTCCATATATAAAAGCATTCCGTTATTTTCACTTTCTTCAGTGGCGTGCATTAAATTGTTTTGCTTCATCAGAAATAAATCTAGGATACTTAAAAACTAAATCAATAGACAAACAAGCTTTAATCAGCGTTTAGAAACAATAAATAAAATTTAGAACGATCTGTTCATAATAGGTCTGCAATCAAAAACTGTCAGAAACGATCAGATCGGTCATAGCAAACAACGAGTTTACTTTCGCGTAATTCCTATCACTGATTGCAATGGTCGACTATTATCTGATCCTTTCTGACAGTTTATGATTGCGGTTGGAACATACGGAACGGAAATTGATTTCCCATTATTTTCGCACATGTTTCTGTTTGTACCTTCATTCTACCATTCAAATCTTCAATTGTCTTCTCAACATTTTCTTCATACATCTTCATTACTTCTTCATTTGTCTGTTCACGTAGTTTAATATATCCCACTTCCTTGATTATATTTTCATTTTGTCTGGTTACTTCTGTTCGAATTGCTCCTGGTAAATTTTCTTCAATATTTCTTCCTAATTCCCGAATTTCTTCTACCGCATACTTTTCTATTTCTTCTCTGATTTTAATTCCATTCTCTTGGATTTCTACCCGCAATTTCTTATTTTGGTCTTTCATTTCTGCCATCTGCTTTCTAAATTGCTTATTATTGCTAAGTTCTAAATTTTCCTCTCTAATTTTCCTCATCTCCCTCAAACTTTCTATCTTCACCCCGTCTATTTTCTTTTCCAACTTGCTCATTTCCTGTTCCATATTATCAAATTTTCTATTTATATTGTTTATATCTGTCTTAATTTCTCCTCTCTGAGTATTAAATAATTGTAGCAACATTTCCATCATTCTATTTTGTTCACTACTACTTCCAGCACCTTCATCTCCTTGATTTTGTCCTCCCAACTCTTCTGATTCTGCTCTTTCGCTTCCCTCTCTCTGCTCATCATGCTCCTGATTATATCTCCCTTGTTCCAAATATTGCACTTGAAAATAACCCCTTCCATGTCTCTTTTCTTCTCTTTCTTCCTCTGATCCTTCTTCCGTTCGTATTTGTTCACCATCTCTAAGCGTCAGTCTTCCTTCCATTTTTCTTTTATTTTAATCATTTTACCAATATGAATCTATTGTTAATAAGCCAATTTTACTGAGCCCCAAATTTTTTAAATCTCACGTTATGGCTGGTGGTTATTGGCCCCACGTTGGGCGCCAATATTGTTATGATTTTATTTATAATTGTTTGTTTTATTTTATATTTTTAACTTACCCTTTTTTAATCTAGCTCACCTCTAATTCGGGAACATGAAAACTCCTATGTACCCTCTTTGGGTTATGGCGCCAAATAAATTATGAAATACCTTTATTTTTATTATAGAATTATTGAAGCTTGCTTCTTATTGCTTCTTATTGCTTTTGAGAAGGCTAGTGAACTCGTAAAACGTGTAACCGTTACGAAAATTCCGTCACGCAACAGTGTTGCCATATTTCTGAAAAGGCTAGTGAACTCGTGAAACGTGTGATGTTACGAAAAAGCGTTCGTCACAAGATAACTCATTCAAGCGACTGTGCGCAATCTCTCTTGCGGCACTGAGTACACCTATAGGTGTGAAAAATTGTCCAAAATGGTTAATACTTGCCAAATATGTTAAAATTTTTTAAATATGGTCAAAAACTGTCAAAAATTTGGAAAAATGATCAAAAACTGTAAATATTAAAAAAAAAATGGTTAATAACTGCCAAATATTTTCGAACATTATCAAAAATGGTCAATAATTGTCAAAAATTTTGAAAAATGTTTAAAATTTTTGAAAAATTGTCAAAAATGGTCCAAAAGGATCAATAATTGTTAAAATTTTGAAAAATGGTCAAAAATTGTCAACATTTTGAAAAAATGGTCAATAATTGCCAAATATGTTAAAATTTTTGAAAAATTGTCAAAAATGGTCAATAATTATCAAAGACGGTCAATAATTGTCACAATTCGTCAAAAACTGTCAAAAATAGTCAATAATTGTTAAAATTTTTGAAAAATTGTCAAAAATTTTTAAATGTGGTCAAAAATTATTGTCAAGAATTTGGAAAAATCGTCAAAAGTTGTCAAAAACTGTCAAAATTAAAAAAAAAATGGTTAAAAACTGCCAAATATTTTCAAACATTGTCAAAAATGGTCAATAATTGTCAAAAATTTTGAAAAATGTTTAAAATTTTCGAAAAATTGTCAAAAATGTTCAATAATTGTCAAAACCAATCAAAATTCGTCAAAAATTGTCAAAAATGGTCCAAAAGGATCAATAATTGTTAAAATTTTGAAAAATTGTCAAAATTTTGAAAAAATGGTCAATAATTGCCAAATATGTTAAAATTTTTGAAAAATTGTCAAAAATGGACAATAATTATCAAAGACGGTCAATAATTGTCACAATTCGTCAAAAACTGTTAAAAATGGTCAATAATTGTTAAAATTTTTGAAAAATTGTCAAAAAATTTTAAATATGGTCAAAAATTTTCAAGAATTTGGAAAAATCGTCAAAAATGTCAAAATTTTGAAAAAATGGTTAATAATTGCCAAATATTTTCAAAAATTGTCAATAATTTGGAAAAATGGTCAATAATTGTCAAAAATTGTCAAAATTTTTGATACATGGTCAAATTTTTCGAAAAATTGTCAAAAATGGTCAAAAATTGTCAAAATTTTGAAAAAATGGTCAATAATTATAAAATACTGTCAAAAATGGTCAATAATTATCAAAAATTGTCAAAATTTTGAAAAAATGGTCAATAATTATAAAATACTGTCAAAAATGGTCAATAATTATCAAAAATTGTCAAAATTCTTGAAAAATGGTTGAAAATGGTTAATAATTGTCAGAACCTGTCAAAAATGCTCAATAATTGTTAAAATTTAAAAAAATGGTCAAAATTTTTGAAAAATTGTCAAAAATGTTCAATAATTGCCAAAACTGTCAAAATTGGTCAATAATTGTCAAAAATGGTCAATAATTGTCAAAAGTGGTCAATAATTATTAAAATTTGAAAAAGTTGTCAAAAATTGTCAAAATTTTGAAAAAATGGTCAATAATTGCCAAATATGTTAAAATTTTTGAAAAATTGTTAAAAACGGTCATTAATTGTTAAAGACGGTCAATAATTGTCAAAATTCGTCGAAAACTGTCAAAAATGGTCAATAATTGTTAAAATTTTCTAAAAATTGTCAAAAAAATTTAAATATGGTCAAAAATTTTCAAAAATTTGGAAAAATCGTCAAAAACTGTCAAAATTTTGAAAAAATGGTTAATAATTGCCAAATATTTTCAAAAATTGTCAAAAATTTGGAAAAATGGTCAATAATTGTCAAAAATTGTCAAAATTTTTGATAAATGGTCAAATTTTTCGAAAAATTGTCAAAAATGGTCAAAATTTGTCAAAATTTTGAAAAAATGGTCAATAATTATAAAAAACTGTCAAAAATGGTCAATAATTATCAAAAATTGTCAAAATTCTTGAAAAATGGTCAAAAATGGTCAATAATTGTCAGAACCTGTCAAAAATGCTCAATAATTGTTAAAATTTGGAAAAATGATCAAAATTTTTGAAAAATTGTCAAAACTGTCAAAATTGGTCAATAATTGTCAAAAATGGTCAATGATTATTAAAATTTGAAAAAATTGTCAAAAATTGTCAAAATTTTGAAAAAATGGTCAATAATTGCCAAATATGTTAAAATTTTTGAAAAATTGTCAAAAATGGACAATAATTATCAAAGACGGTCAATAATTGTCACAATTCGTCAAAAACTGTTAAAAATGGTCAATAATTGTTAAAATTTTTGAAAAATTGTCAAAAAATTTTAAATATGGTCAAAAATTTTCAAGAATTTGGAAAAATCGTCAAAAATGTCAAAATTTTGAAAAAATGGTTAATAATTGCCAAATATTTTCAAAAATTGTCAATAATTTGGAAAAATGGTCAATAATTGTCAAAAATTGTCAAAATTTTTGATAAATGGTCAAATTTTTCGAAAAATTGTCAAAAATGGTCAAAAATTGTCAAAATTTTGAAAAAATGGTCAATAATTATAAAATACTGTCAAAAATGGTCAATAATTATCAAAAATTGTCAAAATTTTGAAAAAATGGTCAATAATTATAAAATACTGTCAAAAATGGTCAATAATTATCAAAAATTGTCAAAATTCTTGAAAAATGGTTAAAAATGGTTAATAATTGTCAGAACCTGTCAAAAATGCTCAATAATTGTTAAAATTTAAAAAAATGGTCAAAATTTTTGAAAAATTGTCAAAAATGTTCAATAATTGCCAAAACTGTCAAAATTGGTCAATAATTGTCAAAAATGGTCAATAATTGTCAAAAGTGGTCAATAATTATTAAAATTTGAAAAAGTTGTCAAAAATTGTCAAAATTTTGAAAAAATGGTCAATAATTGCCAAATATGTTAAAATTTTTGAAAAATTGTTAAAAACGGTCATTAATTGTTAAAGACGGTCAATAATTGTCAAAATTCGTCGAAAACTGTCAAAAATGGTCAATAATTGTTAAAATTTTCTAAAAATTGACAAAAAAATTTAAATATGGTCAAAAATTTTCAAAAATTTGGAAAAATCGTCAAAAACTGTCAAAATTTTGAAAAAATGGTTAATAATTGCCAAATATTTTCAAAAATTGTCAAAAATTTGGAAAAATGGTCAATAATTGTCAAAAATTGTCAAAATTTTTGATAAATGGTCAAATTTTTCGAAAAATTGTCAAAAATGGTCAAAATTTGTCAAAATTTTGAAAAAATGGTCAATAATTATAAAAAACTGTCAAAAATGGTCAATAATTATCAAAAATTGTCAAAATTCTTGAAAAATGGTCAAAAATGGTCAATAATTGTCAGAACCTGTCAAAAATGCTCAATAATTGTTAAAATTTGGAAAAATGATCAAAATTTTTGAAAAATTGTCAAAACTGTCAAAATTGGTCAATAATTGTCAAAAATGGTCAATGATTATTAAAATTTGAAAAAATTGTCAAAAATTGTCAAAATTTTGAAAAAATTGTCAATAATTGCCAAATATGTTAAAATTTCTGAAAAATTGTTAAAAACGGTCAATAGTTGTCAAAGACGGTCAATAATTGTCAAAATTCGTCAAAAATGGTGAAAAATTCACGGAAAATGGTCATTCTATTGTGCATAAGAAGCAAGCTTCTGTCCGACGACCGTTCACCTTTTTTTTTTAATTATTAACTATATTCATTGTTAAGAGCTTCCAACAATAAAACGGAACGGAACAAACCAATAATATACATTTAATAAATACGTGAATTATTTTTTGCAACATTTTATGATAGATCTAAGCCTTCTTACGTCCCACCCACCACCAAAATTGTCTCTTTTGGATTTTTTTATGGGGGTATTGCAAATCCAATACGCTATTCTACCTCGAAAATGCCTGAAGGTTGATTTCGAAACTTTTTTTGCTCCTCTTATTGATAGAAAAACCCCTGGGATTTGTAAGGACTAAACTCATAAAAATCCGCAGTATATTTTATGGAAATGCTAAAATTTTTGTTTTGTTCTTTTATTTGCCCACCCTCTTAATTTATTGATTAATTAGTTCGGCACCACCAGTCAGAGGCTTAGAGATTTCAGCACCTCACCCTTTAGGCTTTTTATGCTCTTAGTTTTACCGTTTATGTGAAGAGACCAGTAGCCCTTATCAGGCTCAACAATATTTTCACTAGGTCCTTCTTGGAGAAATCCTCCCTTGGATACACTAGTCCTAGGGGTCTATATCTCCAATGAGATAGTGCATAACATTCAAAGACAATGTGAGAGGTTGTTTCCTCCTCTTCCATGCACAACCGACAGTATTTCCTGTCTTCTCAAGGGTGATTCGACCCAAAATTTATGTCACACAAGAATAACAGAAAGGTTGTAAAAATTGAGGGCGCCACTACCTTTTTGACGTCGATAAAGCCTAGCAGCTGTGCTTACCAAAAAATATGAAAGATAGCCGAAGATGGTCTTTCCCCGTAGGCGGTCGATAATGGAAAGGAAAAAACTGCGTTTCGGCGGAAGGAAGATGCCGTTGACAAGTGTCAATTGTCTTAGCGTTCGGAGTAGGAGAATTTGAGATCACAGAACTATAATTGGAAGTGGCTAATGTGGCGGCGAGCGGTAATTAAAAGAATTTATACTATAAAATCGAAACAGGTCGATAGACATGCTATACACTGTTTATAGTATTATTCTATGATATAGTCAGTGGCGGCGCAGATGTATTAACAAGCGATTAAATGAAATTTGTGCTATTAAGAACTTTCAAATAGAATTTAGTGTTTAGAAGTGAGTATTATTTATAGGGACGCCGCTGGTATTCCGGTGAATAATAAAAAGCAAAATAATTATGTAAAAATGTGAGAAATAATAATTCCCAACGAAAATACGGAAGAGAAGTAATCTGCAAATGAAATTCCGTGCGCAATTCAGCTTGCTAATTATTTAAAAACAATTCAGACTTTGTAATTAACAAATGAAGAAATAAAACCGAAAATTCATAAAACAACTTTTGTAATTGAGTTGAAGATTAAATCTCAGTAATCCAAAAATCCCCATCTAGAATTAATTATGAGTAATTTTATTAGTGAAAAAAAGAAAATTTCCATAAAAGTTTTTTAACGAGCTTTGAAGTTTAAATTTAAAGATAATTTTTAGATAAAAATGGAATCTAAATTTATTAACCGTTCTATATAAAAGATAAATAAAAAAGGCTATACTCTGGGAAATACACCTCAAATGAATTTAAAAGAGAAAAGCGGGATAAAATATAAGAAACCAAGTAACCAGAGCCAAATAGTGTATGGTCCCCAGGAGATCCAAGAGATGTATCGCCTGTCTGGATCGTTCAGACGTCGGCATTCATCCCATCCGCATGCAAAAATACCAAAAGAATTACGGGATAAGCCTGGATAACGCCTCCAGCTTGGATAGACGGACACACACACACACACACACAAACACACTACCCCTTTAGATTTATGGAGCTTGCTTAAGTGGAGCCACATTTTTCTTTTTCCATAAATAAGAACAGGAAAAGGGAATAATGTATGGTTAAGTTTTTTTTCAAGGTCTGAGTGTACGAGGGTTTATATTTTGTTTATAGAGCTATTGTTTTTCAAAATATTTTCTACGAAGAGATATGCCTTGTTGGTACATTCAAAATAGAGTTTTTGAAGGCTTTGTTGAATGTAGTGATGAGCGATATCGTGATTATTTAATCACGTTGTGAAATGATATCGTGATTTTCAAATATCAGTTATTTTAAAACGTGACGTGATCATGACATTTTTGATATTCGGTTTTGAATATACGATGGGAAAAAATTGCATCTATTTTCATTTCGTAAGATTATCTATTTGCTATTTGCACAGTCTCTTTATATAATCCTATGATAATGAATAAAAGAAAATTCGATCTTGTTGACAAATTTTAGTCGAGTGAAAGCGATGAAGGAAATCGCAATAATGTCTTTTTCCATCCCCCCAAAAAAGTGTTTTTTTACCGAAAAAACGTTATAACTCTAAAAATTTTTATTGGAAGATTTTTTTCATAGTTTGTGACTATAAAAGCTACCTTGAAAAAGTCACTAATGAGAAAGTTGTAGATTTTTCCAAGATCTACAACTTTTATATTCAAATTTTTTTCTAAGAAGTCAACTTTGGCCGGAAATCGCAATATTGTCTTTTTCCACCCCCCAAAAAAGTGTTTTTTACCGAAAAACGTCGAAATTAGCAAACTTCTGAATATTTTCATTTGAAATTTTTTTCCATGGTTTGTGACTATGAAAGCTACCTTCTACCAAATTTTCATCAAAATCGAACAATGTTTGACGAAACTAAAAATAAAAAAGGAAAAATGCAGTTTTTTTCGTTTTTCGAGCTAATTTTGAGGTTATGTAAAAAAGTCACTTATGAGAAAGTTGTTGAGTTTTGCAAGATTCACAACTTTTATATTCAACTTTTTTTTCTAGTAACTTAACTTTGGCCGGAAATCGCAAGAATGCCTTTTTCCACCCACCAAAAAAGTGTTTTTTACTGAAAAAACGTAGAAATTAGGAAAATTTTCAATATTTTCATTTGAAAATTTTTTCGAGGTTTGTGACTACGAAAGCTACCTTCTACCAAATTTTCATTATAATCGAACAATTTTTGACGAAACTAAAGATAAAAAGCGCAAAATACAGTTTTTTGCGTTTTTCGAGGTAATTTTGAGGTTATGCGAAAAAGTCACTAATGAAAAAGTTGTAGATTTTTCCAAGATCTACAACTTTCATTTTCAACTTTTTTTTATAGAAACTCAACTTTGGCCGGAAATCGCAATAATGTCTTTTTCCACCCACCAAAAAAGTGTTTTTTACCGAAAAAACGTAGAAATTAGGAAAACTTTCAATATTTTCATTTGAAATTTTTTTTCGTGGTTTGTGACTATGAAAGCTACCTTTTACCAAATTTTCATCAAAATAAAACAATTTTTGACGAAACCAAAAATAAAAAACGAAAAATGCAGTTTTTTGCGTTTTTCGAGCTAATTTTGAGGTTATGTGAAAAAGTCACTGATAAAAAAGTTGTAGATTTTTCCAAGATCTACAACTTGTATATTCAACATTTTTTTCTAGGATCTCAACTTTGGCCGGAAATCGCAATAATGTCTTTTTCCACCCCCCCAAAAAGCGTTTTTTACGAAAATTTCAAAACATTTATAGTTATTAAGTGAGAATTTCACAAAATTTACCGTTTTTTAGTGGAAATTCCACTAAATTAACAGCCTTTAAGTAGTAATTTTGCCGAATTTACAGTTTTTAAGTGAGAATTTCACCAAATTTACAGCCTTTTTAACCCAATTTACAGTTTTTAAATGGAAATTTCACCAAATTTACAGATTTTGAGTGAGAACTTTACCAAATTTACACTTTTTAAGTGAAAATTTCAACACATTCATAGTTATTAAGTGAGAATTTCACAAAATTTACCGTTTTTAAGTGAGAATTTCACCAAATTTACAGCCTTTTTAACCCAATTTACAGTTTTTAAATGGAAATTTCACCAAATTTACAGATTTTGAGTGAGAATTTCATCAAATTTACAGTTTTTAAGTGAAAATTCCACTAAATTAACAGCCTTTAAATAGTAATTTTTCCGAATTTACACTTTTTAAGTGAAAATTTCAAAACATTCATAGTTATTAAGTGAGAATTTCACAAAATTTACCGTTTTTAAGTGAAAATTCCACTAAATTAACAGCCTTTAAGTAGTAATTTTGCTGAATTTACAGTTTTTAAGTGAGAATTTCACCAAATTTACAGCCTTTTTAACCCAATTTGCAGTTTTTAAATGGAAATTTCACCAAATTTACAGATTTTGAGTGAGAACTTCACCAAATTTACACTTTTTAAGTGAAACTTTCAAAACATTAATAATTATTAAGTGAGAATTTCACAAAATTTACCGTTTTCAAGTGGAAATTCCACTAAATTAACAGCCTTTCAGTAGTAATTTTGCCGAATTTACAGTTTTTAAGTGAGAATTTCACCAAATTTACAGCCTTTTTAACCCAATTTACAGTTTTTAAATGGAAATTTCACCAAATTTACAGATTTTGAGTGAGAACTTCACTAAATTTACACTTTTTAAGTGAAAATTTCAAAACATCCATAATTATTAGGTGAGAATTTCACAAAATTTACCGTTTTTAAGTGAAAATTCCACCAAATTAACATCCTTTAAGTAGTAATTTTGCCAAATTTACAGTTTTTAAGTGAGAATTCCACCAAATTTACATCCTTTTTAACCCAATTTACAGTTTTTAAATGGAAATTTCACCAAATTTACAGATTTTGAGTTAGAACTTCACTAAATTTACACTTTTTAAGTGAAAATTTCAAAACATTCATAATTATTAGGTGGGAATTTCACAAAATTTACCGTTTTTAAGTGAAAATTCTACCAAATTAACAGCCTTTAAGTAGTAATTTTGCCAAATTTACAGTTTTTAAGTGAGAATTCCACCAAATTTACATCCTTTTTAACCCAATTTACAGTTTTTAAATGGAAATTTCACCAAATTTACAGATTTTGAGTTAGAACTTCACTAAATTTACACTTTTTAAGTGAAAATTTCAAAACATTCATAATTATTAGGTGGGAATTTCACAAAATTTACCGTTTTTAAGTGAAAATTCTACCAAATTAACAGCCTTTAAGTAGTAATTTTGCCAAATTTACAGTTTTTAAGTGAGAATTCCACCAAATTTACAGCCTTTTTAACCCAATTTACAGTTTTTAAATGGAAATTTCAGCAAATTTACAGATTTTGAGTGAGAACTTTACCAAATTTACACTTTTTAAGTAAAAATATAGTTATTAAGTGAGAATTTTACAAAATTTACCGTTTTTTAGTGGAAATTCCACTAAATTAACAGCCTTTAAGTAATAATTTTGCCGAATTTACAGTTTTTAAGTGAGAATTTCACCAAATTTACAGCCTTTTTAACCCAATTTACAGTTTTTAAATGGAAATTTCACAAAATTTACAGATTTTGAGTGAGAACTTCACCAAATTTACACTTTTTAAGTAAAAATTTCAAAACATTCATAGTTATTAAGTGAGAATTTCATAAAATTTACCGTTTTTAAGTGGGAATTTCAGTAAAATTATAGTTTAGACTTAAAATTGATTAGAATTTACAGTTAGAATTGAGAATTTCACCAAATTTAGTGCTTCGCGACTGGGGATAATTTTATCAAAATATTCGTGCCCTCAAGAAAATTTCCGGAAATAATTTAAGCTCTTGTGATATAAGTGGAAAATTTTCCCCGTGGGTATCCAACAGCGAATTAAACTGGAAATTTTTTGACTTTTATAACGACAGAATATTTTTTTGACACCCTGGTTTTTATTTGCAAAAAAAAACAATTTTCTACCACCTGTAGTTACTCAAAACTTATGTAAAATAAAAAGAATATACTGTGTTGTGTCTTAAGATGGTATTTTCGTGCAACTACAACGAGTAGATAGAAATCAACAATTTAAAGGTCTAAATTGCTGACAAAACTGTGACGCGCTGTAAATTTGTTCATGCAGCGTTTAGAAAAAACCTTTAAAATTATGATTTTCTACCACTTGTAGTAAGACCAAGTTTTAGGTCCTAAAATGGCACTTTTGAGCTCTTAAATCAGTAGAAAGTTTGTAAACTGCTTCCATACACTTGACTTCGATTTCCTTAATCTCTTGGCGAAAATTGACGATGTTGGAAACCGAAAAAAAAATCTTAATTATTTCACACACAATTTGGTGTGGAATTTTCACTAGTAATACCACTAAAGGTCAAATTAAATCCGGAATTTATTAGATTGCGTTTGGCAAGAGAGTTTCCGGACAAACTGTATAAATGTTTTATCACAATAAAGTATATTTTCGTATTCGGACCTTGTAAATTTTTCCCAATTTTATGGTGTCTCGCCTTTATTTAAGTCTAGTATCCAGTTTCAGTAGTCGATATTTTTGTAAAAAAAATAGATCAATTCGTGTAGTTAAAATAAATGAATAAAAACTGACAAAACGAAACCTAAATTGGTCTTTGAATAATGAATAAAGAACAAGATAAGAAAAAGAAAAAGAAAAAAAAAAGAATAATTCCAGTCACACGATACGACAAATAATGAAAAGGACGTTACTACACAAAATCTTTTCTCCAATGAAACTAAGTAAATACATCACAATGCGAAGATCCATTTCATCCGTCTTCCTTCTAATCAAAACAAATCCCACTAACCCCATCTCACTTTAATCTGCTCATAAAAAACTGTTTAGCGTTTAGCTCCATAAACAGTATCACTAGCCTATCCCCCCCTCTCTATTTAAGAAAGCGTTTATAGGAACTGTGTGTAAAAAGCTGTCTTTCGTAACGACAGGACCGGCTTCAGATTCGGATTCACCCAAACATATATAATTTTTTACTAAGAACTTTATAAATTTCGAATGGTTAACAAAAATTAAAAGTTACCTAACCGAAGATTCTGTTTGTGCTATAAAATTTGAAAGAAGAAAGAAAATGAAAGGTTTGAATTTCGGTCCACACTGTATACAAAAGAGAAAATAATTAAAATTTCATCGAATACAGAGATAATAATAATAATAATAATAAAGGCTTTTGTTAACTGGACATTTTACAAAAAAAAGTCATTGTGGCAGCCAAAAGGCAGATTTCAGATATCTACAGAGGACTCATTAGATACCAATGAGTCCTCTGAAGGATCTGAGTAGTAAAAATTTAGAACTTATGTTTTATAACTCATTAACAACTCTTTCAGTTTTTTTTTTAACTTTTCAAAGGTACGCTTTTTAATTTATGTGGGATGATATTATATATAAAAAGAAATCAGATAAGTATCTATTATATACACTTGCAAAATAAAGAATTAAATAACGACTTCTATTTATACTAGAAAGTACTATTCTCGTAGCCTCCACCCATTAAATTAAAGAAGTTGTCATCCAATCAAGGCGCAAGATGCAATTGGGCGGAGCCCATGAGAGTACTATTTTCTAGTATAAGTAGGTAGTAAGTGCGCGTAATTTTTATGTTTAGGTTTCAGATTCCCACGTTTAAATATCCTACTTATTGTCCATATTTATTCGCTTTTGGAGTATTGAGATACAATTTATTTATTTTATCCTGCCTAAATTCCAATGACCGTCTATGGTTTATTGCGGTTTTAGGGTCACTTATGTTACGTAACGATACCATAATGCCAATTTGCAACGCCTCCAACAATGTTGGGCGACAATTTGCTACGGCTACTCAGTTTAGAGAGCACCTCAGGTGTAGATTCTGAGACCAAACCAAGAGTAGTCTTACCGGTTCTCGGGTAATCCTACTTGAAATTTATTTAAGGTACTGAAATTAGATAAAGGTAAATTATGAAAGTTAAGAAAGGTAAGTGGGCGCCACCCTGAATAATACTAGCTTATTTGTTATTCACATCAGCATTATAACGACAAATCCTGTAAGATTGGAAGGGAAAATAAACTTTATGAACAACGTTATTAAATTTACAAGTTGTATATTAACTTTTGTTACAATTTAAAATAAAAAAAAATTAAATGACTAGTTCATAGAGGTTGTTGAAGAAGCGATGAAAAATTCATTTTACTTTCCTGGAGTGATGGTGAGGAGATGGTGTCCTTGGTGTCCTTTTAGGTTACAGTTCCAGGTAGTGTCGGGTCCAGGTAAAGTTCAGGTCCAGGTAAAGTACGGATCCAGGTAAAGTTTCTGGGTCCAGGTAAAGTGCTGGTCCAGGTAAAGTGTCCCAGGTAAAGTTCTGGTCCAGGTAACGTGCATTCAGATGAATGCACTTCTTAAAGATAAGATACGATAAGTTAGAAAGGCTTCAATGGCACATGTTGACAGGACATAAGAAAGAAACCCTTTTTCCACTGTTTAAATACACGAAATCATGTGAAAGATAACAGACTTACGTCTCATGTTCATGTCACGCTCATACGCTTTGACTAGGAAAGGAATTTACATTTCAGTAGTGAATTCTTGATTCATATTTAATTAATAATTGGTAGAAGAAGAGATAAGAGCGAGTACTGAAGTGGGACTATCAAAATAGAAGTGACTATTTTCACGACAGGCGGACCTCTATCGGCCCGTATAGAAACGTTGATTTCGACTCTCGTCCACAGCAAATATATTCAGCCTTGAAACTTTTCTCGGTGTTGGGTATGAGAAAGGACTGGCTATTCGCCGCCCATACGATAATTTATTATTAATTAACTGAAGGAAAGTAAAGTGAACGAAATTAACGTTACACTTACCTGAAATCGTGCTATCAATATGATAAAAATATATTATGGTTTCGCTATATTATATGAAAAACTGGCTCGAAACAATGTTGTTTTATATCTGGGTAAAGTTATATTTAACATTAATATTGTGGATTTCAGATCTTTTTTTTTTAAATTTTTCATATAAGTAAGTAGGCTTTTTGTTGATAATAATTTTATGGAAACAAACACAAGCATGCATCTCAGTCTCCTATTATTAATCAGCCAATATTCGCCATATTTATGTTGTGAAGTTGGATTTCGTCGCTTTAGACAACAATAATTAGACGGACACACGAGACGAGAGTAGTCGAGAGTATCAAAAATCTCGTCTGGATCTCGTCAATTCCGAAGAAATTGAGTCTTGTTCAAGTCTCGTTACCGGTTGTCTCGTCTCGTCTCGCTTATAAGTATAACAGGTATAAAGACAAATTTTTAATTTATATAGTGCATACATATCAGTTTATCTGGAAATTGATTCACAACAATTACTCCTGACCTATCTTGTATATAGGTTTAATAAGGGGGAAAGGTTGATATTTATTTGGTCGTTAACATTTGTTTTCATTTATCTCAAGAACTTCTAAAAGATTTAATTTAAAGGCTTATCATATTAATGAATCCTTAACCATTGTGCCGAATTTTACTATCCTATTGTTTTTGAGGCGATACAGGACGTGTCGATTTAATTTTGGTAAAACCTAACTGTTTTATAATTTTATTCCAAAAAAAAATAGAGGTATAACTTAACTATAACCTCTAACCACATTTTTAAAGATGTTTCTTTATTTTTATTATTTTTACTCGCCTTCTTTTGTATACTTTTGAGTATTGTGAAGAATTTACAAATAACTCGGTTTATGTGGAAAAACTTTGGTTTTGGGATCAATATCAGTGAGCAGTGAATGAAGAATTTCTTTTGGTAACGAAAAACTTACTAAAATTGAATAGATGAGGCTTTTACTTGATGAAGATCCATACTATGTTCATATTTTCTACTTGTGATTTATTGGTAGGTATTAAGGTTTGTTTGTGGCTAAGTTGGAGGATTTGGCTCTCTTGGAAGCGATTGGAGCATTGGAAGAAGCTGAAATTGATGGCAATAATCGTCGTATAGGAAGTTTAAATTGCACTAACACTTTTCTCTGGTCTTTGCTCATAGTTTTCCTAAGTGATAAAGAAAAAATGAAAATCAAATTAATGTCGTTCTACGCTTGGGAAATAAATTTTTGTTTTTTGACACATTTTACATTATTTGTTTCTGCACACGTTCAAAAAAGTAGAAAATATGATGAGAAAATTATCCGCCGGGATATAACCCAAAAAAGAAGATAGAAAAAAGATGGAAAGAGAAGTTCTCAAACTGTTTATACGAATAAATCATCCTTATACGAAAATTTTTCCGCATACCATCCAAGAATTAAGATTAACATTCGTATTCGAATATTTCGTTCGAATTTAATTCGTATGCTAGACGTACTGACATCCGTATAAGTTCAAGAATTGTGTCCCTGGCCTTCGATCGAAATTTAACTTTTGTTCCATCGAAAAAACGTAGACATTAAGTGCATATTAAGTGCTCCGTTAAAAAATCAAAATTTGTGGGGGAAACTCCACAAAAGAGTTTGCCAGAGGCCAAAAATTTTTTTGGGCCACGCTTGTTTTATATAAAAATAATGCTCTTTTAAAAAACAACCATATTTTATTCATTTCTATACATATTAAATATGACAAACCTAAATTAAATTGATAATTAGTTTAAATCTTTTTGAAATTTAAGTGAAACCGTCGATCTTTTGTATTTGCAACAATTTATTACATCAAAACGTAGCTCATTATTCTCATTATTTCGCTTCAAATGCTCTCCTTTAAATCAAAATATAGCGCGGCCTGCCAACCCCTCTACTCATCTCTATTCTAAGCGTGTAATAATCATCGTCGATATTAATCCGGGCTTTTGACCCATCACATGTAAACTTCGGGCGTGCTTCTCTCACGCCGCGAAGATCGTCAGCGCTCGGCAAATTTCGTTTCCATATAACACCATGAGGTCAACGGTGGCCACCAGCCCGCTTTCCAATTTTGGTTTTCATCGAGTACTTGATGCTTGATGCGGAATAACGTTTAGGTACACGGCGGTCTTGAAACGTTTTAGGTAAATTTTATTTGAGAGGAATACTATACTATATTAAGTATAGTAGATATATTTCATTTTTTTGAATGCTTATTTTATTATTTTTTAATGGGAGGTCATTGACTCAATGACCTAATGGAGGAGCCTGCACTGCCAAAATTACTGCAATTTCAGTGAATTCACTGAATATATTGGCATGCGATAAACAATAATAATTAAGCTGTGATAATTTTGTTTTCTTCAATGCTGGGCTTGCTAACATTGAAGTATCTATCGGTAAAGTTTCATTTGTCAAAAAAAATTTCTCAGTTCAAAAATATATTTACTTGAATTAAGACGATGAATCCCCTCCAAAAGATTTTATTGGTTCGAAAATGTCTCTCTTTTACGAAATTAATTTTTTTATCGGTGTCGAATGACTTTTGAAAGATAATTGAAAAATAAAGGGACCGCTGACCAAATTGAAAGTAATGCATTAAGTACGTGGGGCATTTTTGAGGATTTTTTAACCCCCCCTTCCCCCATGGTGAGATGTAGTAAGACTTTTCTCGATTCCCTCCCACCCCTGAGCACCTCACCTAATTAATGGACGCTCCCCTTTCTTTAAATTCTTAAAGGTGATAAGCATATATTAAGTTACAAATTGGCGCCCAACGTGGGGCCGAACCGCCCTTAAAGATAGGTACATGCTCGGCTTTCAATACCACAAATCAGTGCCTAAACTCATATTAATTTATGAATAAAAGTGTATAAAAAGACAAAAATATAAATGAATGTTTTTAAAATAAAAAATCATTTCCAGTTTCCTTTTTTTAACTTTTAATTATCTTTGGGGGCGTCCATTAAGTACGTTAGGCATTTTTGTGGATTTTTTGACCCCCCTTTCCCCTTGGTGAGATGTAGTAAGATCTTTCCTCTCCAGCATCAATTTTGTTACTTGTTTAAAATAACAATTAAGTACCAAGTTTAATTGTTAAATTGATATGATTAATGGCAGACTCTACTTGAAAATGCTTCGTCAAAAATCTCTTGTACTTGATATGTACTTAAATTGCGTTTGGTTCGTTTTGACTAGTAATTGAACATCCAGAAATTTGTCACGCCTAATCGCCATTTTGGGGGGTATTCCCGGCCCCAAAGTTACAAAAATTGGTTTCCCGCCAATATCTCCTAAAATATGGCATTTAGAGAATTTTTATATAGGGGAAAAATGAATATCAGGTCATTATCTACAAAAATGGTCCTTAGGATTTTAATATTTTTCGCAAAAACCGATGTTGAAAAATCCATAATTTTGAGGAGATTTCTGAAAAACCACTAAATTCGAGAAAAAAAAATTAAAAAGGAGAAATTCCCAGCTTTAAAATGACGTATAATCGAGGACAAACTTTTAGACAGTTCGCAAAATATTCCCAACCTCGAAACACAGCAAAAATTTGGAAATGAAAACATCAACCGAAAAATCAAAGGGCAAGAAAGATGGTCAATAAAAATTTCTGAGATCAATAAAGACCTTTAAAGGACCCGTAATAACAAAAAATCAAGAGTAAATGTCTATTATTAAGAAAAATATGAGTAATTTCCCGTCACTCGAAAAAAAAAGTCATTACAAAATTTTTCACCCATTTTATAAATTTGGTGGAAATAAAAAAATGGGGCTTGAAACATCGGATATGATAGCTGTGGATTTCCCCCTTCATCTGAATTTTGAATCGTAAAAAATATGCATTTTTACCCGAAATATTGAATAATTTGTTCGTCCGGTCATGAGTGCAAAAGAGCAAAGAACCCGCTCTTTCGACTCAACATAAGAATCCCGCTTAAAGGCCATTATCTCGAAAACCATCGATTTTTCGGCAAAAATCCTAAGGACCATTTTTGTAGATAATGACCTAATCTTCATTTTTCCCCTATATAAAAATTCTCTAAATGCCATGTTTTAGGAGATATTGGCGGGTAACCAATTTTTGGAACTTTGGAGCCGGGAATACCCCTCCAATTAGGTGTGTGAAATTTCTGGATGTTCAATTACTAGTAAAATCCTATCCAACCTTCATGGACTCGGCACCTCTTTTTTAAGTCTCATCCTAAAGACGACATATTTACATTGTAAATAAATACCTATATTTATAAAAAACAATTTTTATTGGCTCAAATTATAACTTAAAAAATTGCACAAAATAAAAAATAATATTTTATAAAAAAAATATAATTAATATCCTATGCTTCTGAAAGATTTTCAAATATCCTTTCATTTTCTTCCTCTTCTTTATCAGTATTAGGTAAGTATTAGCAGTATTAGCAGTATTAGCCAGGTATTAGGCAACTCTTTATACAGAGAAGTATTTTAGTAACCGTCAGCCTAATTAACAATGAAAAAGTAGATGGCAAAAAGTTGTAGAAAAAAATTATGTTAAAATTATCGATTATGGTAAAAAATTAAATTTTAACAAATTTGTAGAAAATTATGTTAAAATCTGATAATTATGTACCAATTGGTGTTTCCCCAGTGTCACTCATCCGAGTACTAACCGCGCTCGACTCTGCTTGACTGTAATTATCGCATCAGAGGTGTTCCATTAAAGAGCAGGGTCTTAAGAAATTTACCGCTAGATACTTCAAAATTAGCAAGCCTAGTATTGAACAAAATAAAATTATCACAGCTTAATTAATAAGCACTTAATTTTTATGTTTTGTCGATGGACCAAAAGTTAGATTTTGATAGAAGGCCAATCAGATTTTTAAAATATAGCAAACCCTTGGTTTTTTGGTAATTTCTCGAAAATCGTGACTGCACCTAAAAATTTATCATTTGCACACCTAAAAAGCACCTAAAAATCACCTAAAATCCACCTAAAAATCACCCAAAAAATCACCTAAAAATTACCCAAAAATCACCTAAAAATCACCCAAAAATCACCCAAAAAATCACCCAAAAAATCACCTAAAAATCTCCTATAAATTACCTAAAAATCACCCAAAAATAACCTAAAAATCACCCAAAAATAACCTAAAAATCACCCAAAAAATCATCTAAAAATCACCCAAAAAAAACACCTAGAAATCACCTAGAAATCACCTAAAAACCACCTAAAAATTACCTAAAAATTACCTAAAAATTACCTAAAAATTACCTAAAAATTACCTAAAAATTACCTAAAAATTACCTAAAAATTACCTAAAAATTACCTAAAAATTACCTAAAAATTACCTAAAAATTACCTAAAAATTACCTAAAAATTACCTAAAAATTACCTAAAAATTACCTAAAAATTACCTAAAAATTACCTAAAAATTACCTAAAAATTACCTAAAAATTACCTAAAAATTACCTAAAAATTACCTAAAAATTACCTAAAAATTACCTAAAAATTACCTAAAAATCACCTAAAAATTACCTAAAAATCACCTAAAAATCACCTAAAAATTACCTAAAAATCACCTAGGAAGCTTGTGACCTAAATTTCATTGCTTTTTTTTGAGCTCGCCTAATTTTTAAGCATAATTTAGAAATGTCCCCAAACTATTTCGATGTTTATTTTAAAAAAATCAACCCCAACATATTGTTTATAATTATTACCATCAATTCGTCAACTGTTAAAAAGTTTATTACTTCATAAATAGCAGAACCGATCCTGCACGTAGCTCCGCCTCTTCAACAGATTTTTCATCTGAGGTCTCAGTCTACTCTATATATATATATATATATATATATTGAGTAACGCCCATTTAACAATACGCATGCTCTCGAGATGCTGCATTCGCGCCTCCCCTAGCAACGTTTACTCTCGTGTTTCATCTGACAAATGGTCAGAAAGCAGCAGTCGGCAATTGTTTTTCTCGAAGATCGGGTTCGGTGTGTTCTTTCACTTTGACAAGCGATATAATTATTGTGGTTTACGTCAAAGTAAAATTTCTGTTTGTTTGTCCGTAAAAGGGTGTATTGAACTAGAGTGGTATTTTTCGTTATATTTATTTCGATTTTTTTTTGTGAAGACGTGGGGGTTTCCCCCCTATTCAGCATCACGATTTTTGGCGACACACATAAGGTATGAAATTATATTTTCTAGTTTATTTACGCCTAATGCAAAGTTATTGTTTGGGAATTATCTTATCAATATTTTCCAATTTTTCAAATTGTTTTAAACATTGTCGTAGCTATACGGGGGTGATCGCCTCTGTATCATTATCCACCGGCGCCTATGAGAACTATAATTTTTAAGAATATTTTTCTTAATTTGTTTGATTTTATGTGTATTTTACGAGTATGAGTTTTTAAGGGGGGCACACGACTTATTTTTTCAATTAGGAATATTTTTTGACGAAAAAATGTAAAAATCATAAATGAAGTAACTTTGAAAAATAGTGTTATTTTAGACCCCTCTCTTGACAAGGTTTATAAGGAAAAAAAAATGCGCTCTACGCCACTGGATTTAAATGAAATAATTGACTCTTCACTGTTGATTCCAGCAAAATGAAACTGCAACTGATTTTCCTTTTTTAGAATAGATAACTTTGTTCAGAATTTTTCTAATCATGAAATTATGGCAAGATAATTTTCGAGAATGTCTTTTCCCGTCGGAGGGATGATGGCTACACTTTTTTTGGGAATTTCAAGTATTTTTGATAGTCCACACTTAGTAGACAACGGCCATTGGGCGGGTTTACTAAGTTACCTAAGCCAATTATTGCCACCCTAAGGAATTTTTATTTCTTGTTTCAAGATTTTTAGCTAGATCAACCTAGAGATCAGCTTAGAGAGAGCACAAGCACATTTTTAAATTTCAATTAAGTATTTTTTTAAACGTTTTTAAAAAAAGAGAGATTCTTAAAAAAAAATTAACAATTTCACTTTTGTCGGACTTCGTCAGACCGACACACTCTTCGTGAACATATCTGTTACAAAAAGAACACAACCTCATATCGATTTGCATAGGAAGCAATACCAAGTCTCAACCAAACGTGATTTTTTTGGAGCAGATTTAATTTGTGCAGCTTTCTTTAGAGGAGTTTGTTTGTACCCTTTTCTTTGGAGCGGATTTGGACTGTATCACTTTTTGCTTGGGAGAAAATAAATCTCTCGATACTTCTTAAGCGCTTGAGCCCTGGAATTGATAGCAGGCTTTCTTTTTGCTGATGGAACTTTTATATCAGAGGTAACCAAAAGACCCATGCCTTTGAACGAAATGTCCAAATCATCACCAAGATCTTTCTCCGGAATTTTCTCTGTAGAAGCAGAAACCAATTTTATTAGTGGTTCGTTGTCGCTTCTGTGTAGGTGTTACCATGAAGGGAATGTTCTGACTCTGATGATGAATGATTTTCCAAGTAAACACTATCTTTTTTATTTTTGGGTTTTGATGAATTTAGACCGCTTGGCCCCGGGAATGGGACTTGTTTCTGCGTTCATTTTAGATTCATTTTTATTTTCATCTGTTCTTGTCACGACGCTGGGTGCAAACGCAGATTCAAAATGTACCCTTCATCAATATACAAATTTTTAAACTTTCAGCTTTTTGCTATATAAACTTCTGTCCCTTTAATTGTATTCTGAAGATATAAAATTGATAAAAAAATTTCGAAAATATTTTTATGATGTAGACCAGTTTAAAAAAAATCTACGACAACTAACCTTGTATTTGACATTTATCAAGATAAACAATTCCTTTTTGTCTTTTATCTCGAGATGAATCTGAACCGATGGTATAATTATTCGAGATTCAATGTGGTATTTCCTGCGTCTAATTCATCACCTGTTTTGTCAACCAGGTTATACTTTTCACGCTGACAATTTATTATCACAAAAAAGAAAATACAAACAAAATCAGATAGCGATCTACGCGATTTTTTCTATATATAGGACGCGCTGTATAATACGATTTCCTGAAACTCTTTTGTTTATTTAACCAGCGCGGATCACGAACCTAACGTTTAGTTTTGTGGTTAGAATCATAGATATAAATTATAATGATTTGGATTGAAAATGGCGATTTTACAATCTTTTTTTTTTGTCAATTTCTCCAATTTTCTATTCAATTATGAAATCAGGACATCATTTAATGCGATAATGTTTATAAATTGTTTGTTTGACTCCCCGAATCTTTTTAAAACGTCGCAATTGAGTTTGCACTTAATTTACACCATACAGGATGTTCTCATTTGTTTTAAACGAACGCGATACGTTTGTTTATACATAATAAGGTTATTAAACCATTGAGCAATTTGCGTTATCTAATATTATAAAATATTCTATAATATTAGTGAAAAATTATTTTCAAGAGGGGGTAGTTCACAATAATCACACAAAAAACATCATTTTTCCATAATAAATAATCATTAGAACATTTTACGTTTGCTCCAATACTTTTTCCTCTATTTTGTAAAATAACTGGTAGGGGTGAGTGGGAATGCTGACTTTATGGATTTTGACAAACTTAGTATCATTTGAAAGGGAATTCAATACCCAATAAAATATTATATCATTAATTTTTTCCGGTAGTTTTAACGGTCGCTAGGTGGCGGTGATTGAACAAAATTGTTTTGTTTTCAACTTTTTTTGGGAATTTTCGAATGCGATATTATTATTGTGAACTACACCTTCCAGCGGTGGAGTAGGAAATTTTAAAATTTTTTTTTTCTAAGCTGTACGATAAATAGTTTCTGAGTTACAGTGGTTATTTCTCTTAATTAGACACCCGGTACAATACATGCTTTTTAATGACGTTTCACCGACAAAATCGTACCAAATAGTCCCAACACGTTCTAATTGGAAAAAAATCAATTTCCACTGACACTTTTCCAATCAAAATAGATCAGCAAACCGCAATAAATATTCAATTGAGAGGCTTAACAAACATCATTGTCGAGGATCAAATATCGCATCGACGAGATTTATTGTCGATATATATATATATAGTGCACAAGCTATAGTTGATAGAATTGTGCATAAACAAATAAAATAAATTTAACGGTACACTTCTCTGATATGAAATTATATTCCGAAATCGTTATTATACTGCTTCCATTATTCAGTCGAAAATCTATTCAATCTTGTTGTCGACATCCGGATCGAATATTTCCCTAATCCCGATTGACGAATTTCATATGCATTTATGATTAAATTTATATTTTAAATCACTGTGTTCATTTGAAAAGGACCCACCCTTAATATTTCAAAAATGGGACATATTAGAAAGAAATGCCGAAACACGTCAACTTTTAACTTGAAGAGGACACTTTTGGCGCTAACGTCATAAACGTCAGATTCACCTCCTCCCTACTGGAGATACTCCTTAAATTTTTTCAAATGGCATTAGGTTTCAAGTCATACTTTATTTAAAAGGTCTGGTAAATCTCTATTCAATCATTTTGTTTTGCCTTTGATACCAGCCTTCCATTGTTATTTAATCGTTGTTTAAAATTGGCTCTCTTTCAATTTTTCGTATACCCCCCGTATTGTGTTATGATAGAAAGACTCTTTAAAGAATGAAAAATTTACAAATAGTGAGAAGACAACTGTTAACAAGAAAAAAACTGCTATTTAATCATGTGTTCAAAGTTAACACCGTTAACAATCAGGCAATAAAAGTTATCCAAAAATACCATAAAAATTTTACATTTTTCTTTAATTCCTTTTTCAGTTATCTGTTTTATTGTGAATATATGTAGTCCTGTGTACTTCTGCCGTTTCTGAATCCGCTCTGTATTCCTTCTAGTGTTCTCTCGATCTTCAGTCTGATTCTTTTTTCTATGATCTTTCCCAGTATTTTCATGGCTATATTTAGTCATGTGATACCTCGGTATTCATTGTGGTCTCCTTTTTTGAAGATGACTATTAATGCTTCTCCCAATCCATTGGCAAGTTTTCTTCTTCCCATACTCTGTTGTAAAAATGCAACAATGTATCTCTTCCTTTCTGACCCATGCTTTTCATCCTTTCTGCTGCAATTTTTTCGTATCCGGGTGATTTTCCATTGTTTAACTCGTTGATAACTTTTTCTAATTCTTCTTTATCTATTGTTTCGTTAATGTTGGCTGCAACTCCGTCATTGTCCCCTATGTGTTCCTCCAGTTCTTGCGGTCTGATGAGAAGATCCTGGTAATACTCTCTCCATCTTTCCATAATTTCTCTTTCTTCTGTTAGTATTTTCCCATTTTTGTTTTTTATTAATTGTATATTTTGTTTTTATCTATTCTTAACGACTTTAGCGTTCGGTAAAATAATTTTTGGTTTTCAAATGTTTAGAGGCTGTTATTAATTCTTTTGTTTTCTGTCTTTCTGTTTCGTAATTTTCAAGTTTTCTCTTGTTCTGTTCGCTAGATACTTTTTCCATGCTTTTTGAACTTGCTTCTTATTGCACGACATATGACTTTTGGAAAGGCTAGTGAACTCGTAAAACGTGTGATGTTACGAAAAAGCGTTCGTCACGCGATGACTCATTCTTCGTCTCTTTCTCGGCCGCCCGCTGCGCTAACTCTCTCCCCTCTCTTCCTCAGCCGCCTTCTTCTTCTCTCTCTCGTAGGCTACACAGCGGCACGCCTCTCTCCCTCTCTCATACACGCCGGCACGAGGGATTCCCAAACGGTCGGAAGAGAGCCAGAGAGAGTATCGCGCGTCTCTCTCTCTAATTGCCAAATAAGTTGAAATTTTTGAAAAACTGTCAGAAATTTTGAAATATGGTCAAAAATTGTCAAAAATTTGGAAAAACGGTCAATAATTGTCAAAAACTGTCAAAATATTGAAATAATGGTTAATAATTGCCAAATATTTTAAAAATTGTCAAAAATTTGAAAAAATGGTCAATAATTGTCAAAAATTGTAAAAAACTATCAAAAATGGTCAATATTTGTGAAAATTTTGAAAAAATAGTCAATAATTGTCGAAAAATTTCTCAAAATTTTTGAAAAATGGTCAAATTTTTCGAAAAATTGTCAAAAATTGTCAAAGACGGTCAATAATTGTCAAAATTCGTCAAAAATTGTCAAAAACTGTCAAAATATTGAAAAAATGGTTAATAATTGCGAAGTATTTTAAAAATTGTCAAAAATTTGAAAAAATGGTCAATAATTGTCAAAAATTGTCAAAAACTATCAAAAATTGTCAATAACTGTAAAAATTTTGAAAAAATGGTCAATAATTGTCAAATTTTTCAAAAAATGGTTAAAATTTTTGAAAAATTCTCAAAAATGGTTAATAATTGTCAAAGACGGTCAATAATTGTCAAAACCAATCAAAATTCGTCAAAAATTGTCAAAAATGGTCCCAAAGGATCAATAATTGTTGAAATTACGATAGAATGGCCAATAATTGCCAAATATTTTAAAATTTTTGAAAAATTATCATAAATGGTAAATAATTGTCAAAGTCGGTCAATAATTGTCAAAATTCGTCAAAAACTGTCAAAAATGGTCAATAATTATTAAAAATGGTCAAAATTTTTGAAAAATTGTCAAAAATGGTTGATAATTGTCAGAACCTGTCAAAAATGCTCAAAAATTGTCAAAAATGGTCAATAATTGTTAAATTTAAAAAAAATGGTCAAAATTTTTGGAAAATTATCAAAAATGATCAATAATTGTCAAAACTGTCAAAATTGGTCAATAATTGTCAAAAATGGTCAATAATTATTAAAATTTGAAAAAATTGTCAAAAATTGTCAAAAATTGTCAAAAACTGTCAAAATATTGAAAAAATGGTTAATAATTGCCAAATATTTTAAAAATTGACAAAAATGGTCAATAATTGTCAAAAATTGTCAAAAACTATCAAAAATGGTCAATTTTCGTAAAAATTTTGAAAAAATGGTCAATAATTGTCAAAATTTTTGAAAAATGGTTAAAATTTTTGAAAAATTCTCAAAAATGGTCAATAATTGTCAAAGACGGTCAATAATTGTCAAAACCAATCAAAATTCGTCAAAAATTGTCAAAAATGATCCAAAAGGATCAATAATTGTTAAAATTTTGAAAAAATGGTCAATAATTATTGCCAAATATGTTAAAATTTTTGAAAAATTTGTCAAAAATTTTTAAATATGGTCAAAAATTGTCAAGAATTTGGAAAAATCGTCAAAAATTGTCAAAAACTGGTAAACATTTTAAAAAATGGTTAATAATTGCCAAATATTCTCAAAAATTGTCAAAAATTTGGAAAAATGGTCAATTATTGTCAAAAATTATCAAAATTTCTGAAAAATGGTCAAATTTTACGAAAAATTGTCAAAAATTGTCGAAATTTTGAAAAAATGGTCAATAATTATAAAAAACTGTCAAAAATGGTCAATAATTATTAAAAATTGTCAAAATTGGTCAATAATTGTCAAAAATGGTCAATAATTGTCAAAAATGGTCAATAATTATTAAAATTTGAAAAAATTGTCAAAAATTTTGAAAAAATGGTCAATAATTGCCAAATATGTTAACATTTTAAAAAAATTGTCAAAAATAGTCAATAATTGTCAAAGACGGTCAATAATTGTCCAAATTCGTCAAAAACTGTCAAAAAATTGTCAAAAGTTTTGAAAGATATTGAAAAATTCACGAAAAATGGTCATCTTATTGTGCATAAGAAGCAAGCTTCTGTCGGCGGTCCGACGACCGCTCATCTTTTTTTTGTTTATTTTATAATATTTTTTCACCACGCGTTGAACTGATTAAACTCAATATCCACTTAATAATTTTATTTGATTTCCTCTCCACTGCTCGATTTTACTGGTTTAATGCAGGAGGAAACTCAAAAATTTATATTCACATTCCACACAATTTTCTAAAATTTGGTAATATTTGTCAAAAATCCTTTCGAATTCATATAAAACTCACTCCTAAATCAATTTGTGACCATAAAAACCTTGTATCTATTTATACTTTTTTTTTAAATTTTTTACCCATTTTTCCTTTTTTTTTGACATATAACTTGACAAAACTTCGGTAAATTCATAGCATTTGGGATATGAGTAATTTTTATATTATTGATTTTAATTCTGCTTTGTCTAAATCCAAATTCAACCATAATATATATGGACATTTCCAAATCATATTAGAAAATATTGTTGCGAGGTCACCAACTCAAAGCCGGCCCTGTTTCTCGACTGTAAATTTTGATGGCTGCGCTCCTTTCGAGAACATTCTCGTAAAAACGCTTTGCTTACGCATAGGTCGAGCGCGGAAAATACTCGAATTTTCGAGAGTTGATAAAGACTATGTATACGCGGAGTTTTGAGTAAAAATAAATAGAACTATTATACCGAGTGTAAATAAATTAGTAGACATTAAGTAGAGTGTATGTTTGAATAAATAACAAAAACATTACAATATAAACTTTATCCAATAGATACTTTTATTTTTAAAATATATTTTGGAAAATCATCATTTGGCTCCTCCACTCTCGATATAGAAAAATCTTCTATTAAAATTCCAATATATGCAAATAATATAAATAATCCTTTCGACGTGAAATTAGAAATGATCAGAGCAAAAAGAAAATTATGAGGGTAGTGATCCTAATCTAATTACGTACATTGTGGATGCAGACAAATTACACAACCCCTATATATATATATGTATCAATTATTCATGCCAAATTAGCCACGATCTAATCTTAATATAGGGTGGACAAAATTATACGGAATTAACTTCCCTTTACAGCTCCTTTTTTTAGCTCTTATAAAAAAATCAATATAAAAAGAGTGAAAAAAAGAAAAGAAGACGATGGTGAGAAACAGAAATGGGGGATTCAAAAGAAAAGAGAAGAAGAGAGTTGAGATTTAAAGCTAAAGATAGAAAAGGAAAATGGCATGCATAAAAATATAACTCACCAAATAGGTAGATATGGAGAAGAGGAAATGTAAAATTACCACTACATTCGCCTGATTTGACCTATTTGATGAAAAAATATTTTATGCTTTTTATTTTTTGGGTCACACTATATGTAAATATTATATATAATACTAAATAGTTATTGAGGTTATGTGTCCATTATATAATGATATTAATAAAGGGTTTTTTTTATTGGAGTAGAAGCAATCGATGAAGACGCAATTGATATAGAAATCATTGATTGGATTAATCAATATAAAGAATCTCTTCTTGTTCAATTAAGATATTTCATAACCATCTTAATAAAATACAGATCAATCAATGAATCAATTATTAAATAAATTGGTCGTCGAAATCACTTCGTGAGGCCTACTCGAGACTCTCGATACACTCAGAAAACAAATATATGATTTAAATGGGACGTAAATATTCTTAGGGGGCTTCTTCGTTTGAGATTCGAGCTTTCTAAGCCAAATTTTCCAGTTAAAAATTCCACCATTTTTCCAATTTTTCATGACCACGAGACTTATTTTGAAGCTATTCGCTTAGAAATTCCACCAACTTTGCAAATTTTTATGATCACGGAACCTTTTTTCAGAATTCCAGCAAATTTTAATAATTTTTTCGAGCGTTTTATTTTAGAAATTCATCATTTTTCACTTCTTAATGATAAAATTTCTCCAATTTTCCAAATTTTGATGGCAATGGAATCGTTATAGGAACTTTTGATTGTAGAATTCCAAACATTTTGTTAACTTTCATGACCAAGAGACCTTTTTGGTGCTTTTGGTTTTAGAATATAACAAATTTTGCAAATTTTTCTGACCATGAGACCTTTCTTCAGAATTTCAGGAATTGATTTTTTCGAGTGTTTTATTTTAGAAGTTCGCCATTTTTATAATTGTAAGACCTTTTCTGAAGCTTTACAATTTTAAAATTCTACCAAAATTCCATGACAATGATATCTACGTTTTTTGGAGCTTTTGATTAGGGATGTGAGATTAATGGATAAGAATCGATTTAATAAAAATCGAATTTTCTTTAAAAAATTAATCGATTTCTGCGAAAAAATCGATTTTTTGCAGTATTTTAAAAAGTACATGCTTTTCATATTCCGATAATAAACCTAAGAGATTCATTCATTAACAATTTATCAGATTAAAAATCAAATAAAGCTATATGAAAATTGTCAAAAATTTTGAAGTATGGTCAAAAATGTGTGTCAAAAATTGTCACTTATTGTCAAAAACTGTTAAAAATCGACAATTATTGTCAAAAATGGTCAATAAATGTCAAAATTTTTCAAAAATGGTCAATAATTGTCAAAAATGGTCGATAATTGTCAAAAACTTTTAAAAAATTTTGAAAAATGATCAAAATTTTTCAAAAATTGTCAATTATTTTAAAAAAATTTGAAAAAAGGTCAAAAATATTCAAAAATTGTCAATAATTCTCAAAAATGGTCAAAAACTGTCAAAAATGGACAATTATTGTTAAAAATTGCCAAAATTTTGAAAAATAGTTGATAACTGTCAAAAATTGTTAAAGTTTTTGGAAAATTGTCAAAAATTTTGAAATATGGTCAAAAATGGTCCATAATTGTCAACAATTGTCAATAATTAACAAAAATGGTCAATAATAATTTTGAAAAATTGTCAATTATTGTTAAAAACTGTTAAAAATGGACAATTATTGTCAAAAATTGTTCAAAATTGTCATCATTTTGAAAAATTGTCAAAAATTTGGAAAAATGGTCACTAAATTTGAAAAACAGTCAAAATGGTCAATAATTGTTAAAATTTTCAAAAATGGTCAAAAATGGTCAAAAATGGTCAAAAATGGTCAAAAATGGTCAAAAATGGTCAAAAATGGTCAAAAACTATCAAAAATGGTTAAAAATGGTCAAAAACTATCAAAAATGGTTAAAAATGATCAATTATTGTTAAAAATGGACAATTATTGACAAAAACTGTCAAAAATTGTTAAAAATGGTCAATAATTGTTAAAATTGTCAATAATTGTCAAAAACTATCAAAAATGGTTAAAAATTGTCAAAAACTGTCAAAAATGGACAATTATTGTTAAAAATTGTCAAAATTTTGAAATATGGTCAAAAAGGTCCATAATTGTCAACAATTGTCAATAATTAACAAAAATGGTCAATAATTTTGAAAAATGGTCTAAAATTTTGAAAAATTGTCAATTATTGTTAAAAACTGTTAAAAATGGACAATTATTGTCAAAAATTGTCAAAAATTGTTAAAAATTGTCATCATTCTGAAAAACGGTCAAAAATTTGGAAAAAAGGTCCCTAAATTTGGAAAACAGTCAAAATGGTCAATTATTGTCAATAATTGTGAAAATTTTGAAAAATGGTCAATAATTGTTAAAATTTTGAAAAATGGTCAATAATTGTCAAAATTTTAAGAAATGGTGAATAATCGTCAAAAGTTGTCAACATTTTGAAAAATAGTCAATAAATAATACGAGCCGTTTCCGAAAATCGATTTAAACACGTAATTTATCAAATCGATTTACTGAAAATCGATTAATATTACTATAAAAATCAATAACTAAAAATCGATTATAAGAAAATAATAATCGATGTATATGAAAATCGATTAATATTACTATAAAAATCAATAACTAAAAATCGATTATAAGAAAATAATAATCGATTTATATGAAAATCGATTATTTTTTAACATCCCTACTTTTGATTATAGAATTTCACTGATCTTGCAAAATTTCATAACACGAAACCTTTTTTGGAAATTTGATTGTAGAATTCAACCAATTTTTGCAATTTTTTATGACCAGAACTTTTTTATAGCTTTCGATTGTAAACATCCACCAATTTGGTAACTTTTCATGTCCAAGAGACTTTTCTTCGAGCTCCTTATTGTATAATTCCTAATCGATACCTTTTTTGAAACTTTTGATTTCAAAATTCCACCAATTTTGCAATTTTTTATAATAACGAGATCTTTATCTACAATTCCTTCAATTTCGTAAATTTTTATGACCACAAGACCTTCTAATTTTAGATTCCCACCAATTTCGCAATTTTTATTATTCTCCCTTCTTATCGAAGTTTATTTACAGCTCTATTGAGATTCAACACCTCATTCATTCCTTCCCAGACACTTGAACTGAATCTTTGTACCATTTCCCATGTTATCTACTTCCATTCCAGAAGCTTCGTGTCTCCAATAAAGGCCACTAGTTTGAATGGAGGAATTTTCAGTAGTTGTAATGTGAGTAGGTGTTTCATCATCAAGTTCACATTTTCTGCACATAGGTTCACTAACTTTGCCCATTTTGTGCAGATATTTCCAGAGGGTGCAGTGTCCAGTCACCAGGTCGATAACTGTCTTCAAATGTCTCTTACCCAGTTTCAGTAGCCTGGTTGAGAATTCCTTGTCTACCTTGTTCAGTAAACTCTTTGTATGGAGGTGCCTTTATGTCAACCTCCATTTGAATTGGTGTTCCTTATCTAGCCAGTACCCGATTTTGTGATTCCACAAAACAGTTCCAGGCCTATGAAGTCTCCTTTAGAGCCTTCTTCAGCTATGTTATCTCTTGCCAGCCTGTTAAGGGATTCTTTGCAGTTTTTCACTAGTCTAGTCCTAGTTGTTGGATTACTGATAGCTTTAAGTAGAGCCTGGCTGTCAGTGAATATTTTATTTTTTTGTCCGGTATATACTCTTCTGATGTTTTCATCAACCAAAGCTAAAGAACATTTTCTTCCTAGGTCCTTTTATACCAGTCCCATTGTCATGGTTTGGTTTGTTTTGGTTAACCAGATAATTTCTCCAGAATTACCTGATGATGATGGTGTTCAGTCGCTCAGTGAATATATTCTCGGGTGTCAAGGTATTAAAACTCATGTGAAGTTTCAAAGGAGGAAGTTCAATAGGGGCTTCCATTGATGCTCGTCCTTGTGCTGTTCATTGGCCCGGAAATAACAAGGACTTGTCCTTGGACCACCAGATTATTGTTGCATAGTTGTTAGTTGGCCTTATCATAGTTGTGTAAAGTCAGTGAACCACTTCAGGTTGTATTCCCCAGGTTTTCCCATAACACTTCTGCATTGCCAGAAAAGCCTAGTCATCCTGGTAGTAATCTTTTCCAGATGTGCCTTCCAGTTCAGTTCGGATATTTTTAGTTCTTCTATGAACAACAGTAGGAGAACTCTTCTATTCGTAAAAGCAACTAGTTTGGTTTTTTTTTTGGACAACACCTCAATCTTATCCTGTCTTCTATATTAAAAACGTTACTTCATTGTCAATTATACATCACATTTTTTTTATCTCAGTGTATGCAATTCGGTTGATTTGTTCGATTAGGTCTATAATGGAAATCATAAAAAAACAATTCGTTCTCTCATACTTCTTTATTAGCTGTAAACAGAGCAGTAAAGTACCCACATAATTGGTTAATTGAACAATCGGTTCAGAAATGTCTCATATTATGACTTCAATAGCGACACATAAACTACATTATTTGGACTTTGATTGATTTCTTTTTTTTATTATTATTTTGGTCTACACAATGTAACGGTAAATGTGTGCTTTTAGTTGGGCGCCAATTTGTAACGGTAAATGCTGTACCTCACAGGGCACCAGCTCGAAGGGCTCTGGCTAGAGACTCCTCTCAAGGGTGATTCGACCCCAAGTTTATGCTGGACAAGGATAACAGAAGGGTTGTAAAAATTGAGGGCGCCACTACCTTTTTAACGATAAAAAGTACTAAAAACTAAGGCGGAAAAGGTAGAAACGCCTTGTAGAATTTAAATGAAAGTTAATAATTAAAGTGACCCCGGGCGGATCTCCCTCAACTTTTATAGTTGAGGATTTTAATAAAAAAAAAGAATTAAAAACAAATTTTTAATTAAAAAAATATACTAGTGATCCGAAAGAAACTAATCATAGCAAAAAGTTATTTATTTAGTTATATGAAAAAATATCATGCTTAGGAAATATATGGAACCGGCACTGGCGTTACGAAAGAATATTTTATAGGTTAATAGTAATTTATAAAAAATGTTATTTTATAATTAAAAGAGTTATTTCGCAACTGAAAAAGCTTGAAAATGTTTGTATAAAAGTAAAACAGTGAATTATAAAAGAATATTTGGTTTAAAACTACCATATTAGTATAAAAGAACAGTTTATGACCACGTGTTGAATTTAATTTCGTCTATCTCTGTAAAAAAATAAAGAATGCATACGAAAATTATATCAGACAGTACTTTAGAAGAAGCTTATTAATTATAAATTATGATTTTGAACTTACCACAGCAAAATTCATAAGATAGGTACTTAAGATATGAAAGATAGCGAAAGATGATCTGTCCCCTTAGGCGGTCGATAACAGAAAGGGGTGTTTCACGTGGCGTTGTGCAAAAAATGGAAGCGTCCGTTGGCAGACGTCAATTGTCTTATGGTGGTCAGGGTTGAAGAGTTTGGGATCACAGAACTATAATTGGATGTGGCTAATGAGACGACGAGCGCTAATTAAAAGGATTTATTCTGTAAAATCGAAACAGGTCGATAGACATGTTACAACAACTTCACTTTGCCATAAAGAAAAAACTGGAAGAGTGAAAATGATCTTGGAGGAGTCCATCAATTTCCATGTTGGAGAAGCAGACATAGTAGATGGAGGGATGCCCTGTATCTTTTTTTATCGTAAAAAATCACTAATCCCAATTTTCTTGAATGATTAAACAAATTAGTTAAATTAGTAATTAAGCATGGAAATACAGAAGTAAGTGGATTAGGCGGCCGCATCAGCAACTGGCGGTGCCCAGGGCGAAATTCAAAATGCTCTCTTGCTTCTATACTGATTCGTTTGGCATTACGCTTTCTGTTTTGCTATCGGTCGCTCTCAGTAGTGTGAATTCGGTTCAAAGATACAGGGTCATACAACTATCAATATTTGTTGTTTTTTTCACGAATTTGTCTGTACTTTTTAAAACTCCCAAAAAAATTACGAAAATTATTTTTGTTTTCATTTTCAAGTCACTAAAGTACGAATCAAGTATTCAAGTTCCATCGGAGAAGTTTGGAGCACTACCCTGTAGGATTTGTAAGTTGATCGTAGGGGTTCCTCTAGGTAATTCTATTAGAGAGTGGATGTATATCCCTTAGTGTGGGCTCAGTCTCTCTCCACGTTAACGAATTAGACCCTAATCATACGTATGCAATGTAATTTTCACAAGCAGCTAGATTTTGAAGGTCAGAAATATCGATACAACGTTGCCGGATCTTCGAAAATCTTTAAAAATGCTACTACTAATAAACAGTTTTTCGATTGCAACAAAATTTTTAAAGAAAAAATCTAGAATTGTGAATGTTATTTGAGAAAATAATCAAATTTATTTAAATTGAGTAGGGAGTTTTTGTAGATATCGGCAACGTTGTAAATCAATTTTAGACGATAGTTATCCAGACACTTTCATGTTATCGCCCCCTATACTGAATTTTTTGGAATTAACACAACGAGAAATGGATTTTCGTATTTCGTATCTGTCTGTCAAATAAATATGACGTTAGACGTAGATTTAACGATCTATATGGAATATTAAGATGATAAAACCCCATATTATTTTATAATCATTGAAAAGTTTTTGTTGGGTTGTGTACTGATGTAAAGTACTTACATAATCGTATAACCTACGCCGACGGCCGTTAGAGCATCGGTTAAATTAACAGCGAATTAATTCTGATTAAGTTAATTCGGTTAAGTTGATACGTGACATCATGATGCCAGGCCAGTCGACATGTTTGTAAATTATTCACAAATCTATCGGGTGGTCTCGAACAATACCAAAAAAAAAATACATTTTTATTTAAAATTTTAATTAACTATTCATTAAAATTATTAAAGGAATAGTTTTCTGGGAAAGATCTAGAGACTGAAATTTTTTTTAATTTTGAAAATTTGTTATAGATCGCGGGTAGCGGTGGCAGAGGAATGTTCTGCTACCATTGCCCGCCAGCTTTACATCCTGGAGCTCCCCAACCAAGGCTGCCGACCTTAGAGTATCCATTTACACCGACGCACCCTTGTAAGTATACATTTTTTTAAATTTAATCCTATTTCCAAGTAGGGAAGACTGGAAGAAAGGTGTGGGTATAATTTTCTTATGTAAATTGTAGTGACAGTCACTGAGACCTAAAAGATCTATTGTGCCCCCTTACTTCTAGTTAGTTCCTGAAGAAACTAGTAGCTCCTTTAGTTCTATTTCCCGGAGGAATTTTAGGCTGAAGGTTTAACTTAGGTAAATGTCCTTCTTCTATCTAGTAATCTCCTAGGTGTGGTGCCCTAGGAATTGCTGTGTAACTTGCAAGTATGTGGATGGAGGTTTCTTCTTCCATGCCACAGAATCTACATTCCTCTTCTTCTACTATTTTGAGCTTTTTCAGGTGCCCGTTTAGGCGACAATATCCCATTAGGGCATTCATTTGATATCCACAAGTTGTAGTCACCCAGAAGAATCTTTGATTGTCTAAATCCTACAAGATTTTTCCAATGGTCAGATCTTCTCTTTTTTTCGGCTTTGCCTATTTCTTCCAATATTACATTGGAGCTGATACCGCAAAAGGGTTCCGGCCCCCAAATGGGTGTTTCAGTACCCCTTTTTGCTAGTTCATCTTCTATTTCATTTCCTTCTAATCCAGTCTGTCCTGGAATCCACAGGTATCTTCTCGCCTAGCTCATTGAATTTGCCTAGGCATTCCCACACCATTTTGGAAATGATTACACAAGAGCTCAATGCTTTAATGGCTGTTTCACTATCCGACTATCCTTTGCCTTCTATATCCTTTATCATTATTGAACTGGGCACACTTTCTTATGGCGTGAATATCCGCTTGAAAGATACTAGGGTTTTTTCCCAAGCTTTCTTGGCCCGTACATTCCTATCCCGGTTTTTTCTATTGCTTTCGAGCCGTCTGCGTTACCATTGAATGGCATTCTTCCAAAGTCTGGTAATGGTATTTGGATCCCATTCCTTCTTGTTGCTTAATTCCGTAACGAATTTCTTTGAAAAGTAATACTTTTTCATCATACTATCTTGTGGCATGTCCAAGGTCTTCTGATTTCCAAGAAATGAGGAGGTGGTTTTTTTTAATGATTTTTTCTCCACTTAGTCTGTATCTTGTTTTTTTTCTGCAACACTTTCCTCTATCATAAGTAGTGGTGTGAGGTAAGGAATCACTTCCATGGCTGTCTTTGGGCATGTTCTCATTGCTCCTGAAATGCATATACATTTGAACTTTGGAGAGGTTTTCTCTAGTCGTCAATAGGCTAGTTCTACTACTCCTCGCAATGGCTCCATAATTGATAATAATTGGTCTCCCTATGGCAGCGTACATCCAGCTCAGGTTTTTTGTGTTTTAACCCCAATTTCTTCCTGCCAGATTCCTGCACACCATTAGAGCCATTTTTGCTTTGTGTAACATCTCCTTTTCGTGTTTATTCCACGGGAGTTTACTGTCTAGAGTCAAACTTAGATAGGTACTTGACTTCTTATCTCCATGAAGTTTAATGGTTTTGAGATTGAGTTCTCTTTTCTTAGTGAAGGCTATTAAGAATATGTACCCATACAAGCTGAGGTAACCTGGACGTAATTGGTTGAAGGAATTGAATTGCAGAACCATCTTCACAGACAGTCAAAATGTACTCGACTTCATTCTAAGCTAGTGAGGGGTTGCATGCATGCCTTAAATGCACTCGGAACCGCTTCAAGGTCACGATAGCCTGGGTACCAAAAGATGAGACTTATAAGGGCGACGACTATGAAAGCCTTTCGTTGGACTGGAACACTTCTGCGGAGTCACTAAGCGGGCATTAAACAGTGGGTGGTTCAGAATTCTCTAGAAAGGGGTAAAATCTGACCAGGTCAAAGATAGGAAAACTAAGCCCATTAGCCACTTCATCAATTTTTACGATGCAAATATACAAATGTACAATAGTAACAAGTCAAACTGACTAAGTAAGAAGAATAATGTTGCCTTTATACCCAAGCCCGGTCGTACTACGTACACCGTGGCTAAGTCCTTTAGGCTTATCAGTCTAACGTCCTTTGTGCTAAAAACACTGGAGAGGTTGGTTGATAGGTATATGAGGGGAAAGGTTGAGCTTAGGTATCTTTTGCACATCAACCAGCATGCGTTCCGGTGTGGCAAGTCAACGGAAAGTGCCTTACACCAACTGGTAACACGCTGAAAAGTGGCATTATCGCCCTGGGCGCCTTCTTAGACTTACAGGGGGCTTTCGACAGCACCCCTGTAGAATCAATGTGTAGAGCTGCAGTAGATCAAGGAATAGAGCCAATGGTAATTGGAACATGTGGCTAAAATGGTCGTCGACAGGGGATGTCCACAAGGGGGCGTCCTTTCGCTCACATTGTTGATTAATTAATATCCGTATTAAACGGTGAGGGCTTTCTGGCAATTGGGTATACCGATGATATCGTTGTCCTTGTTGTTGAAAGGCATATCACCGTCCTCAGGGACCTAATACAAAGGCCCGAATAGGGTACAGGGGTGGTGCAACGACCATGGACTTGCAGTTAATCCTGCCAAGGCAGAGCTAATTGCTTTCACCAAGAAGAGAGGTATAAGACCTGATGGTCTGCACCTTGGTGGAGTGCCACTTCCAATGGTTGAACAAGTGAAATATCTGGGAGTGATCCTGGATAAGTCGCTGACATGGAAGGCTCACCTTGATAGTCGCCTGGGCAGGATGACTAACACGTACTGGACCTGTAGGAGAGCCATTGGTCCGAAATGGGGACTGATCCCCCAGACGATCTTGTGGTTCTATAAAGTTATCATGCTGCCGATGCTCACATACCCGGCCCTGGTCTGGTGGCCAAGGGTAACCCTGGCCACGGCTAGGTCGCAACTGGCTGCATGAAAACTACACCAACTGCTGCGTTGGAGGTGATTCTTGGACTTCGGCCTCTTCACCATGTGATCGAGGCTGTTGTTGGAAGGGTTGGGAGCGCTTGAAAAGTTTGGGATGTGTGCGAAACGAAGAATGGTGCAGGCACGTCAATAAGCTCAGACTTCTGGGAGATGTCCCAGATCTGGCTCGAGCGGCTGATGTCTGCCTGCGCAGATACTCCTTCGTAACCCTCTATAGGGTGAAGATCCGGAATAGAGAATTCTGGGAAAGAGAGGGAAATTCACTGCCTCATGGGATCGTCTGGTACACAGATGGCTCATGCTTCAGCGATGGGGCGGGGGCTGGAATTTACTCCAGCTTTCCTCATTTACTCCCAACTTTAAATATGGGAATAACTTTACTTGTTTTAAAGATGTCTGCAAATAGACCTTCACAGAGGCAACGATTTAAAAGAACAGTCTATGGACCCGAAACAAGGTGTATGGCTTCTTTAATCATTCTACTATTTAAGTTGTATATCTCCAAGCAAGCGGAGTTTTTAATTTAAATATTGCTTGTTTGCATTCAACCTCATTAACTAGACTGAGGAAGGTAGAAGTGCTCGGTTTGGGGAGTGTAAAAAGATAGGTTAGAGCATTAATGTTGCATGATGGTAGAGATTTTACAATTTATTAAAAAGATGTTATATTCATCAGGGAAAATGTTGCTAGTAAATAAGCTATGTGCTTTCTGGAACATGGCGGAAGCGCTAACATGTAAATCGCAAAAAAGGCTAAGGTAAAAATTAACAGAAATGGTTCCCTTCAAGGTCACGCGCTTTTTGAAGTATTTTGTGGTGTTTTGAAGTGTTTTGAAGACTTTTGAAGGGGTCTGAAGATGTCTCTAAACGCGTTACTTCCTACTTCTAAACACATCACAGCCTACTTTCAAAACACCTCAAAATACTTCAAAATGCGCATGACCTTGAAGGGAACCATTTTTGCTATTTTTGACCTTAGCTTTTTTCGCGATTTCCTTATGGAGATTCCCATGTTAGCACCACCGCCATGTCCCAGAACGCACATAAATTAACACCTGGAGGTTTTCTCTCATTTGTTTTAATTGTCACTGGTCTTTTATCCCTGTTATTGATTCGTTTGAATGGGAAAACTTGATTTACAAGAGAACTGTAAGTCATGTTAATAAATTCTGCTATTTTATTTATGTTGTTGATAAAAATTTCGAAAATCCACCCTATATATATATTGAGAAAATCCGCAAATTTTCCTATTAGTGTGAATATTAGTCATTCCTAACATAATAAAGTCCGTCTTAATAAAAATGTTCCTATAGTAGTAGTATAGTGAATATATTCGAGAAGGGGGGTTTCACCGTCAGCTCAGTGGCCCCGAGAGATCAGAGACCCTTAATAGGAAATTTCAGCACCACATGCCAAGCTTTTGGGGGTGGATTAGAGGACTTATCACATTAGTTTTGACCTCTTTCGACAATAGAGTAGAAAGAGAAAGGACTCGAACAACCTGTTATTATTATCTATTATCCTATTTGTTAAAGTTTTATCGAATTAGATCCTTGGGATTAGGCGTAGGTACTATTCGACCGGTTTCACAAATTACTATATTTGTATCGTCGGGAATATAATTTATCAAAATATGTCATATTTGATAATCTAAGATATACAGAATGATGAAATTTTGTATTTGGGTATTTTTCGAAGAGGGTCAGTCAATTGCCCGATTTCAATTCATGCGATTTTTGTTGTTGAAAACTGTGTTTAAATATGGTTTTAAGGAAAGTTGCAATCTTCACTTTTTCTCCATCCCAGTAGAATTTATATGGTAAATCCCCTAATCTGCGAGACTAAATATAAAATCAATGAAATTTTGTAAATGTTTGATGAACGTTCGAAATAAACGATGTTTGCTTGTGGTTTTAATTCGCGGAGAGCTGAGCAGATTACAAGATTAAATATACAATTTCTATGAATTAAACATTAGATTTTAATTAATATATCCTCGGTCTAGCGGTAATTATGTTACGCACAACTCAAATTAAAGTTTCTGGATTCTGCGGATGAATTTTGTAAATTCTGATGCTCCTTTTAATCACTGACGGGCGCATACAATTTTTTTATAGGATACAACAAAAAATAATTTTTTGATTACTGGTAAGGATTATCCTAAACCGATTTTTCACTTTTGAAAAACTGCTACTTTCCAGCTTGTATCTCAAAAACTAGACTTCTGTTCTGGTGAACCAAAATTCACAGAAATTAACCTACAAAACTGAGGATATTTGGGTAAAATTCCAGCGGAGTACTCTTCAAGGATCAATATATCCTTCCCTTTTACAATTGCTTCATCCTTTATTTTAGCCTGATTATTATTATCCTTTTTGTATTATCCGCCACTGTTGCTCGTTGGATTTTGCACGAGAAAAGTTTTGATCGGCCGCCTTAGATGATGAAAGCTCGCGGAAATTGCTTAATCTAGTTTGTTCCTTTTCGAGTTTTTCCTCGCCCTCACGTTTTCCTTGGAATTCCATTCCAAATTTTCACAAAATAACGTTTTATTCGATTAATAAATACATATTTGTATTTCGAGCGAATAACCAATAGAAGGAACAAAAAATAAATACTTAAAGTCTAATTATTAATTTTTTTCAGTTATCTACAGGGTGGGACATAATTTTCCAATTTTTTTTGGAAATTTTTACAAATCATCAATTTTTCATTATTATTTATCTCTCTTTGTCGCTCTTTCACACGTTTCTAAAACCCGAAAAAAAAAGTAATATTATGTCGTACGAGCGTATCTTAGAAGATTAGAATTGACCGCAGCACGTCAAAGTTGCGAAAGTTTTCGAAGTGAATTTACTACCGAAATAAGATAACTTCATGTAACACGAATTTCGTTAGGATTATTGGGTTTGCAAGAAGCTTACAACATGCCAAATATCCTCCTAACTAAATATCATATGTTTTATGTCGTTTGGCTTCGCTTCCTTTTAACTGAAAAAAAAAAGTTTTTACGAAGTTATCGATAAATGGAGAAAGCGCCTCGAGCTTCTGACAATAAAATCGAGCACTAGCCGATGGATTTTCGTGAGGATTTTGATTTTTTTTAAGTAACAAAAATAATAACAGATTGTATTGTGAATTTTTATCATATTGATAGCTGAAGAGCTCATTATAAATTCAAAAACGTGTCTGAAACTCCCCCGTTCCAATGTCCGTCTATGGTTTATTGCGGTTTTAGGGCCGCTTACCTGAAATCGTGCTATCAATATGATAAAAATATATTATAGGTATAGCGATTTTTTTGAGATATACTTAACAGCAGAAGAGTTTCTGGAAACCCTGTATATGAAGATATTATATATTGATGAAAGGGATATAGAGTGAGTTGTTGCAATAGATTTAATCACAAACGTTTCAATAGACATGACATCACTCGATTCCAAACTAATTTCCTATGCATTAAAGTGTTAATTGCCTCTCTTGACGTACCAAAGGCCAAAGAATGTCGATCTCTCAATGTTAATCTACGTAAAATAATCCTAGCCTAGCTTGGAAGACCTTAATCACAAATATCACCGATGTAAAATCACATACAATTTGTGTCGGCACGTACAGAATCATCATCCCAAAATGACATAAAGCAATAATATCGCGCGAATTTCACAAAGGGTATTGTTTGGTTTGCATATGGATAATATACGATATAAATCCATCTATTTTCAACGCCCCAAATACACAGAACCGTATCGAAAAATAACTGGACACATAAAACTCTTTTTTCTTCATGTCACCCTGTAGATACGAATATATATGTCATATCAGGTAAAAAGAGCATTAAAAAAAAGAACCTCAACCCCCTAAAAAAAATTGCCTGCTGCACTGAACTCTCTTTTGGTTAATCAATCAAAAGTTATCTTGCACTTTTTTCATATCTAGTAAGATAAAGAAGATAATTGAGATAGTAGTTTGAGTCATTTTTGAAAAATCGCCCTGTATCTCGAAAATGAAACGACTTACTGAAGATCTGATTGAACAAAAAAATTAGTCATGATATCTCAACTAATTTTCTAATAATCTAAAAATAACTGGCCACATAAAATTCATTTCACCCTGTAGATACGAATATATATGTCATATCAGGTAAAAGAACATAATTGAGAAAGAAGTTTGAGTCATTTTTGAAAAATCGCCCTATATCTAATGAGTCATGATATCTCAACTAATTTTCTAATAATCCAAAAATAACTGACCACGTAAAATTCATTTTTTTTATGTCACCCTGTAGATACGATTATATATGTAATATCAGTTAAGAGAGCATTAAAAAAGAGAGCCTCAACCCCCTAAAAAAAATTTCCTACTACACTGAACTTTCCTTTGGTTAATACATTGAGATAGTAGTTTGAGTCATTTTTGAAAAATCGCCCTATATCTCGAAAATGAAAAGACTTACTGAAGATTTGGCTGAACAATAAAATGAGTCAATTAAATTTCCTTGAAATATCATACAATTCGGGAAACCCTGTACATCAGAGAAATAGTCAACAAATTAACCCTACTAGTTCAATGTTTAGCGATTGTACTAATTGTCAAGATTACTGTAACTGTAAATTGTAGTAAAGTAAAACCAGAAATCTAAGAAGGTCTTAAATTAATATAAGCCGACTACCCTCATTATTACCGATTGTTCGAAATATAGGTAAGTGTGTGTCCCTTAAAAGATTCCCAGGTCCCAAATTAAAATATCTCATGAATTACTTTGGCATTTTAATAATAGTGGGCTCTCCATTATTTTTGGCTTTTGTTGACAATTTTGTATTCAAATTTATTTAATAATAAAAAATCTCCCAAGGTTGATTTAGAACGTGTTTCGGAATTTCTTTCTAATATGTCGCATTTCTCAAATAATAAGGGTGGGTCCTTTTCAAATGAACACACTGTATATACGTAAACAATTCTCAATTATATTCAAGCGATTTTTTTAAAAATCATCCAAATTATCATTATACCTACCTATGAAGCAAAATTTAATGGAAACTCTGCGTAGAATCGACCTCCTGCTGATAACTCAAGTGGTCGGTGATTTATGACCTTTTTAAATTTCTGGTCGTACTTTACCTATCCATCTTTCTAATATGTCGCATTTCTGAAATAATAAAAGTGGGTCCTTTTCAAACGAACACAGTGTATATACATAAACAATTCTCAGTTATATTCAAGCAATTTTTCTTAATAATGATCTTAATCCAATATTATCATCATAAAACAAAATTTAATGGCTACGGCAGGTACAACTCTGCGTAGAATCGACCTCCTGCTGATAACTCAAGTGGTCGGTGATTTATGACCTTCTTAAATTTCTGGTCGTACTTTACCTATCCATTTTTCTAATATGTCGCATTTCTGAAATAATAAGCAATTCTCAATTATATTCAAGGGATTTTTCTTAAAAATTATCTCAACTCAATATCATTACACCTACCTATAAAGCAACATTAATGGCAACTCTGCGTAGGATCGACCTCCTGCTGATAACTCAAGTGGTCGGTGATTTATGACCCGCTTAAATTTTTGGTCGTACTTTACCTATCCATCTTTCTAATATAATAAATGAAATAATAAAAGTGGGTCCTTTTCAAACGAACACAGTGTATATACGTAAACAATTCTCAACTATATTCAAGCGATTTTTCTTAATAATTATCTTAATCCAATATTATCATCATAAAACAAAATTTAATGGCTAGGGCAGGTACAACTCTGCGTAGAATCGACCTCCTGCCAATAACTCAAGTGGTCGGTGATTTATGACCTTCTTAAATTTCTGGTCGTACATAAATAATAACTGTAGGTACAAAAATACAATTTTTAAGTCCGTCCCTGTACGATGTCGGCAGGTTGTCTGTGAACCTGCACGAACGAGACGTGATTAGTTGTCAATTCATTCCGGCCAATCCTTTTGTCAAATGTTATTATTTTCTGATTTTACATTCCTGTTAAAATGGAAAGTGGTATATTTACTTGAAACAATACCAATATTAAACATTTATATTTTTAATAAAAAAAATATACAGGAACGTTTTTTATATCTTGTTTCAGATACTAGCTACTCTTATCATCCCGCCATACATGACGATACTTTCGTTCGAAGAAAACAAAGAAGAAACAGAACCACTTTTACTTTACAACAATTAGAAGAATTGGAAACTGCTTTCGCGCAAACTCATTATCCGGACGTCTTCACCAGAGAAGATTTAGCCATGAAAATTAATTTAACAGAAGCAAGAGTACAGGTAAATTAATAGGGTATTTTTTTATTAATAATTTGCAAAAAAAGGTATATTTTTATATTCTTTCTAAAGTCAATGTGAAGATATAGAAAAAAAAAGCAAAGTTGTCCTAATCAAAACTATATATTTATGCTTACTAACACTTTTATATCATTGTTGATCAATATTATAAAAGGGGATATCCATTCATTACGTGAGCTCATTTTCGGTCAGTTTAGACTCCTCCCCCCCCCCCCCATAGGTGAGATTGACGCTAAAAATATTTTAAACTTAATTTATTTTCATTATTCGGGAAAATAATAAATTTTTCAGGTATATTTGGCGAGATTTCATTGGGCCCCTCCCTCCTTATTCTGAGCTCACGTAATTAATGGATGCCTCCAAAGTGTTAATTTTGCTATCTCGTTAATTATACAAGGGGCACTACATTGCTAAGCTCACTTCACGAATCTTCTCCCTACTTCAGGAAACTGTTAGTTTGTGATGTTTTTAAAAAGCTAATTTGGAAATATGGCTGCTAAAACTAAAGAAGAACTAAAGTGACCCAATTATTATTTTTTTTATATAAATTATTATTTATAAAAATTACTAAGTATGAGGATTGTTTCTTTTTTTTTTTAACAAATCTTAAATGTAATCGTAAATATAACAACCTGCGGCAAAGTGTTTATATTTTTCTTAAAAACCATCTTGAAAATCTCATTTTTCTCGAAAACTTACTATAAAATCCCATTTTTCTAAAAAGCTCTCTTGAAAATCCCATTTTCCACAAAAAATTTCTTGAAAATCCCACAACTGTAATTTTTAACCAATCAAAACGTGTTTTTTTGACAGTTCACCATGGCAACGGAAAAATTTTAGTGGAAATTTTTTCCTGGTGGGAACCCAACAGCGAATTATACTGGCAATTTTTTTGACGTTTATAATGTCAGAATATTTTTTCAAAACTGAAATAATTTTTAGATTAGGGTTTCACTTAGTTGCCATGGTAACTAAATAATCAAGTCGACCAAACCTCAAATGTCAAAAGTTGACGTTGTTCGAAATCGAAAAATAAACTTTAATTATTTGATTTTCAAACAAAATTTGGTGTGGATTTTCTTACCGAATACCACACGAGGTCAAATTAAATCACTGAAATTTTTTCTTGCTCATGAATATTTTTAGAAAATTATCCCTCGTCTTCGGCTCGGGATAATTTTCAAAATATTCATGAGCTTGAAAAAATTTCCGGAAATAATTTGATCTCTAGAGGTATTACTAGCGAAAATTCCATTTTCCTCAAAAAAATTTTTGAAAATCCCATTTTTTTCAAAAACTCTCTTGAAAATCCCATTTTCCTCGAAAACTTTCTTTAAAATCCCATTTTCCTCAAAAACTTTTTGAAGTAAAAACTTCTTTTGGCGCACTGCACACAGATTTTTCCGTAGGTAGTAAGTTAGGTTGATCCGTCACGCTCTGAGGTGAAAGGCTCGATCGGGTGAACTCGGGATCGCCGAGTGTTCCCGAGCGAGAAAGATACAGTCAGCTGCTCTTCACTGTTGTGTCGCTGTTTAGTTATTATTGGTACGTAATAATAATTATTTTAACAAAAAAGCGTGAAGAAGAAAATTGCGAAATAAACATTGATGACAATTCACCGCCACTACAAGTTCAAGCACATGCATCGGTTGCTCCCACTTCTCAATTCAACAGATCATCGATATACAGTTTTCACTTCTGCCGTGCGGTCATAAGCACACACTCTAATTTTTTGAAAATCCCATTTTCCTTAAAAACCCCCTTGAAAATCCCATTTTCTCAAAAACTCACTTGAAAATCCCATTTTTCTCAAAAACTCTCTTGAAAATCCCATTTTTCCCAAAAACTTTCTTGAAAATCCCATTTTTCTCAAAAACTCTCTTGAAAATCCCACTTTTCTCAAAAACTTTTTTGAAAATCCCATTCTTCTTAAAAACCCTCTTGAAAATCCCATTTTTCTCAAACACTCACTTGAAAATCCAAGTTTTCTCAAAAACCCTCTTGAAAATCCTATTTTTCTCAAAAACTCTTGAATATCCCATTTTTCTCAAAAACTCTCTTGAAAATCCCACTTTTCTCAAAAACTTTCTTGAAAATCCCATTTTTCTCAAAAACTCTCTTGAAAATCCCACTTTTCTCAAAAACTTTTTTGAAAATCCCATTTTTCTTAAAACCCCTCTTGAAAATCCCATTTTTCTCAAACACTCACTTGAAAATCCAAGTTTTCTCAAAAACCCTCTTGAAAATCCTATTTTTCTCAAAAACTCTTGAATATCCCATTTTTCTCAAAAACTCTCTTGAAAATCCCACTTTTCTCAAAAACTTTCTTGAAAATCCCATTTTTCTCAAAAACTTTCTTGAAAATTCCACTTTTCTCAAAAACTTTTTTGAAAATCCCATTTTTCTTAAAAACTCACTTGAAAATCCCATTTTTCTCAAATTTTTTGGAATGGACGCATCAAAAAACAATCCTCATTGTTTTTTTTTACAAATCTTAAATGTAATCGTAAATATATATAACCCACTTTTCTCAAAAACTTTCTTGAAAATCCCATTTTTCTCAAAAACTCTCTTGAAAATCCCACTTTTCTCAAAAACTTTTTTGAAAATCCCATTTTTCTTAAAACCCCTCTTGAAAATCCCATTTTTCTCAAACACTCACTTGAAAATCCAAGTTTTCTCAAAAACCCTCTTGAAAATCCTATTTTTCTCAAAAACTCTTGAATATCCCATTTTTCTCAAAAACTCTCTTGAAAATCCCACTTTTCTCAAAAACTTTCTTGAAAATCCCATTTTTCTCAAAAACTTTCTTGAAAATTCCACTTTTCTCAAAAACTTTTTTGAAAATCCCATTTTTCTTAAAAACTCACTTGAAAATCCCATTTTTCTCAAATTTTTTGGAATGGACGCATCAAAAAACAATCCTCATTGTTTTTTTTTACAAATCTTAAATGTAATCGTAAATATATATAACCCACTTTTCTCAAAAACTTTCTTGAAAATCCCATTTTTCTCAAAAACTTTCTTGAAAATTCCACTTTTCTCAAAAACTTTTTTGAAAATCCCATTTTTCTTAAAAACTCACTTGAAAATCCCATTTTTCTCAAATTTTTTGGAATGGACGCATCAAAAAACAATCCTCATTGTTTTTTTTTACAAATCTTAAATGTAATCGTAAATATATATAACAACCTGCGGCAAAGTGATTATAAAACCACGCAAATAATTACCGAAGTTTGCTTGGCAAACCGCACCAGATGTTACACCCTTTTCAAAAACCGAACCGATACAAAATGTAACAAGTATTTATAGAGAGGCGATGCGAACCCTTGAAATCTCAACCCCTCGACTTATAAGTACAACCTGCCAACCAAAACACTGTGTAGTGTATGTGTATGGGGTGTATTCGTAAAGACTTGTAATCCCTTCAGAAAACACGCTGTTTTTGCTGCTAATAAATATCAATGAAGTCATTACACGCTGGTATTATTCGCAAATATTGTTGGATAATTAGACGGCAAATAGCTTGGAGGTGTTTAGATTTTGGTTAGAAAAAATTGTGTTTGAATTTACCTTCAAAATTAGACAAAACAATTCATGGTTCATACTAAATTCCTCCTTTGATGACAATGCGTGCATTTGAGTAAGTTCGGATTCAGACACAATTGGTCCCGTCAGGTGGCGCCGTAATCGGGTTCACCTGAGCTCCTCTTAAACAATTTTGATGAAATTTTGCATAGCGAGATTTTTTGATGCGTTCATTCCAAAAAATTGGATTTTCAAGAGAGTTCCTGAGAAAAATGGGATTTTCAAGATGGTTTTTAAGAAAAATGTGATTTTCAGGATGGTTTTTGAGGAATATGGGATTTTCAAGAAAGTTTTTGAGAAAAATGTGATTTTTAAGAGAGTTTTTGAAAAAAATGTGATTTTTTAAGAGAGTTTATGAGAAAAATGTGATTTTTTAAGAGAGTTTTTGAGAAAAATGTGATTTTCAAGGAAGTTTTTGGGGAAAATGAGATTTTCAAGAAAGCTTTTGAGAAAAATGTGATTTTTAAGAGAGTTTTTGAGAAAAATGTGACTTTTTAAGAGAGTTTTTGAGAAAAATGTGATTTTCAAGGAAGTTTTTGAGAAAAATATGATTTTCAGGATGGTTTTTAAGGAAAATGGGATTTTGAGAAAAATGTGATTTTTAAGAAAGTTTTTGAGAAAAATGTGACTTTTTAAGAGAGTTTTTGAGAAAAATGTGATTTTCGAGAAAGTTTTTGAGAAAAATGTGATTTTCAAGGAAGTTTTTGGGAAAAATGAGATTTTCAAGAAAGCTTTTGAGAAAAATGTGATTTTCAAGGAAGTTTTTGAGAAAAATGTGATTTTTAAGAGAGTTTTTGAGAAAAATGTGACTTTTTAAGAGAGTTTTTGAGAAAAATGTAATTTTCAAGGAAGTTTTTGAGAAAAATGTGATTTTTAAGAGAGCTTTTGAGAAAAATGTGACTTTTTAAGAGAGTTTTTGAGAAAAATGTGATTTTCGAGAAAGTTTTTGAGAAAAATGTGATTTTCGAGAAAGTTTTTGAGAAAAATGTGATTTTCAAGGAAGTTTTTGGGAAAAATGAGATTTTCAAGAGAATTTTTGACAAAAATGTTATTTTCGAGAAAGTTTTTGGGGAAAATGGGATTTTCAAGAAAGTTTTTGAGAAAAATGTGATTTTTAAGAGAGTTTTTGAGGAAAATGTAATTTTTTAAAAGAGTTTTTGAGAAAAATGTGATTTTCAAGAAAGTTTTTGAGAAAAATGTGATTTTTAAGAGAGTTTTTGAGAAAAATGTAAATTTTTTAAGAGAGTTTTTGAGAAAAATGTGATTTTCAATGAAGTTTTTGGGAAAAATGAGATTTTCAAGAAAGCTTTTGAGGAAAATGGGATTTTCAAGAAAGCTTTTGAGGAATATGGGATTTTCAAGAGAATTTTTGGCAAAAATGTGATTTTCGAGAAAGTTTTAGAGAAAAATGTGATTTTCGAGAAAGTTTTAGAGAAAAATGTGATTTTCGAGAAAGTTTTAGAGAAAAATGTGATTTTCAAGAAAGTTTTAGAGAAAAATGTGAGTTTTAAGGAAGTTTTTGGGAAAAATGAGATTTTCAAGAAAGCTTTTGAGGAAAATTGGATTTTCAAGAGTTTTTGACAAAAATGTGATTTTCGAGAAAGTTTTTGAAAAAATGTGATTTTCAAAGAAGTTTTTGGGAAAAATGGGATTTTCAAGCAAGTTTTTGAGAAAAATGTGATTTTTAAAAGAGTTTTTGAGAAAAATGTGATTTTTTAAGAGAGTTTTTGACAAAAATGTGATTTTCGAGAAAGTTTTTGAGAAAAATGTGATTTTCAAAGAAGTTTTTGGGAAAAATGGGATTTTCAAGAAAGTTTTTGAGAAAAATGTGATTTTTAAGAGAGTTTTTGAGAAAAATGTGATTTTTTAAGAGAATTTTTGAGAAAAATATGATTTTCGAGAGTTTTTGAGAAAAATGTGATTTTCAAAGAAGTTTTTGGGAAAAATGAGATTTTCAAAAAAGTTTTTGAGAAAAGAGGGATTTTCAAGAAACTTTTTGAGGAAAATAGGATTTTTAAGAGACTTTTCGAGGGAAATGGGATTTTCAATAAAGTTTTTGGCACGCCTTTCTTGAAATTGTGATTACATCAAAACTATACCAGATATGAGAATCATTTTGTTACCATTCGCTAGAGAAAGAATGGCCCTAAGTTTTGTCGATGTGTTATATATATTATATCTTTAAAAACTCTCCATCTTTCTTCTAAATTTGTGTTTTTTATTATTAATTCTGCCTCTGTAAACTGTATGTTCGTTTTATCTTGGTATTTCTTCCTTATTTCTAGATCATTTAATTTCTCAATATTTAGTCTATAATATTTTTTATCATTGCAGTTTAAGTTTATTTCTGCTAATACATCATTTTATCTATTAAATTCATTTTCTTTTCCATATAAAGATGTAATATTCCAAGTGCCTATCCTAATTTCTTCCCCTATTTTCCTTTAATGGCTTCGAGAAAGAAGACAATGTATTATTTCGTACTGTATTTTTACTGGTAGGATTTTCAAGAAAGCTTTTGAGATAAATGTGATTTTTAAGAGAGTTTTTGAGAAAAATGTGACTTTTTAAGAGAGTTTTTGAGAAAAATGTGATTTTCGAGAAAGTTTTTGAGGAAAATGTGATTTTCGAGAAAGTTTTTGAGAAAAATGTGATTTTCAAGGAAGTATTTGGGAAAAATGAGATTTTCAAGAAAGCTTTTGAGGAAAATGGGATTTTCAAGAGAATTTTTGAGAAAAATGTGATTTTCGAGAAAGTTTTTGAGAAAAATGTGATTTTCAAGGAAGTTTTTGGGAAAAATGGGATTTTCAAGGTGGTTTCTAAGGAAAATGGGATTTTCAAGAAAGTTTTTGAGAAAAATTGATTTTTTAAGAGTTTTTGAGAAAAATGTGATTTTCAAGAGAGTTTTTGACAAAAATGTGATTTTCAAGGAAGTTTTTGGGGAAAATGGGATTTTCAAAAAGTTTTTGAGAAAAATGTGATTTTTAAGAGAGTTTTTGAGAAAAATGTGACTTTTTAAGAGAGTTTTTGAGAAAAATGTGACTTTTTAAGAGAGTTTTTGAGAAAAATGTGATTTTCAAGGAAGTTTTTGGGAAAAATGAGATTTTCAAGAGAGCTTTTGAGGAAAATGGGATTTTCAAGAGTTTTTGACAAAAATGTGATTTTCGAGAAGTTTTTTGAGAAAAATGTAATTTTCAAAGAAATTTTTGGGAAAAATGGGATTTTCAAGCAAGTTTTTGAGAAAAATGTGATTTTTAAAAGAGTTTTCGAGAAAATGTGATTTTTTAAGAGAGTTTTTGACAAAAATGTGATTTTCGAGAAAGTTTTCGAGAAAAATGTGATTTTCAAAGAAGTTTTTGGGGAAAATGGGATTTTCAAGAAAGTTTTTGAGAAAAATGTAATTTTTAAGAGAGTTTTTGAGAAAAATGTGATTTTTTTAAGAGAATTTTTGAGAAAAATATTTGTTTAAGTTTAAGTTTATTTCTGCTAATACATCATTTCATCTATTAATTCATTTTCTTTTCCATATAAAGATGTAATATTCCAAGTGCCTATCCTAATTTCTTCCCCTATTTTCCTTTAATGGCTTCGAGAAAGAAGACAATGTATTATTTCGTACTGTATTTTTACTGGTAGGATTTCCATTTTTACGCAGAGATGCCCCTCTTTTATTATTCCTTATGTTAGTATTGTACTCATCTTTTTTGCTATTATTGCTCTCTCTTTTATCGTTTTTATTACTGTTTGTACATATTATGTTTTCCTTACAACTATTATTATTATAATTAATCATATTTATATTACCTATATTAATAATATTATTACATCTAATTTCTTATAAATCTAATTTTTTTGTCGCTTTTATTCCTCTTTTTTCTATCTACAATTTTGAATATTACTCGCAGCGATTTGAAACACGACTTTTTGTTCATTTGTATTAAATAATTTTAATTATCGTCAAACGTATACAGAAAATAAAATGAAACAGTATAAAAAAACAGTACAATATCTTAATCATTTATAAAAAGCCAATTCCTTTTACTATATTCATATAACAGAATTAGTTTATCAATTTTCAACTAACCCCGAGTTAGTATATTGTATACACCCCGACGCACGTTAGGGATGTCCCAATGACGTTCAATTGACATGAGAAAATTCATTCATGGACTTTTTCATGCTACCCTGACGTAATTTGATACCTTAATTATTGCAGAAGTATAAATGGATTAAACAGAGTCGTAGACGATTTTTTTTATTGAAGGGAAAAAATATAATAAAGGTTAGCAAAAATTAATTTTTATACTAACTGGTTGGGTAGAAATAATATCAATTTCAAATTATTATGATATTATTCATTGAAAACTAACAAAATAACCCGCCCCTAGCTATTATCCTTTGAACTTTCCTCCACAATGGATGTATTGCTCTATCAAAACGCATGTCTATGTCATATCGGAGAGATTCCCTTTTAATTCAGTTTCTCCCCTTTTTCCATGAGGAAAACGCCGTGGCGGCGTATTAGGTTACCGCCCCAGACGGTGGTCATAGTCAATCGTAAAATAGCATCAAGCACATTCGAAACGCCCTTAGAGACATAAGAAAACTCTTACAACTGTCAAAATATTTTATTTTCAATTATCATGACATAGAAAAAAAATTGACAAATTTAGACAAAAAGTACACTATTTTTCAGTTAAAAAAAATTTAATGCATATTCTATATATATATAAATTCTACTATAAATTTTTTGTCCTGATGATTTTGGTCCAGACATGAAATCCAAAGTTTCTACAATCATCGACATCAATATCTAAATTTTATACAGTGTGGCCCACATAAGATTACAGCACTTCCTCTTCACGTTTAATACATTTTAAATTCTGGTGTTAAAAACAGTACCTCATACTTTTTGTAGCCTCTGTAGAGTTTCTTAATCAAAGTTCTGGATTATTATTGATCTGTATTCTGTTAATGTCAGCTTGTACCGACTGTAGTTAAGTACCGATTATATACTTGTGCAGATGAATAAAAGAAAAGGAGTTTCAATATCATAAAAATAGAACATCAGAATTCGTTTAAAAACCGACTCGACCACTAGACAATAAGACATTTCGAATTAAGTGACGGTAATATGACACTAGAAATGTCCATTTCCATTGCTGCCAACCGAGCCCGCCACCCCGGGGACCGTTCGGCGGCAGTTCGGCCAACTGCTTTACAATTCGGCCACGTGTCTTTCTACTCGTCTTCCTTTACGTCTCGCAGGAACTTCACATTTTTCCTACTTACAACAAATCATATTTGGTTTTGAACCGGAAAAGTTCTCGTCTTTCATTAAATTTCGTAGATCTGTCACTTTTTATTTGATAAGAGAGATATTTTTCGACGTTTCGAGCTCGTTCGTTTTTTATTATGGGGCAAAAGGAAGGTTTCGAAGGATATATTTTTAAACGAGGGTCGTTATTGAATTTTAGACCTGTCAGTCAAAAAAATAATAATTAAATACATCGAAATGTAGGTACACAGAAATATCGTTTTTGCTTATGCCACCCTGTAAATAAAAGATTAATAGAGATATTAAAAATAAAACATGAATTATTACAGTTTCCTGTAAAATTGTCGTATTTAGTAAAGCGTTTTAACAATAGATGTCGAAGAATAAAAATATATTATTCTAACGCTTTGACAAAGTTTTGAAAAATAATTAATAATAATTAACTCTCGGACGATAACATATACCTTGTACTGATGAGGCGCAATACGCCGAAACCGGTCTACAAGTTATGCTATCCCTTCTAGTTGCAAACCAGAATGATTGGTTTAAATCTTGTAGATTTACCAACCCCGTTTGACTTAGAAGTGTAATTCAATGTCTGTCGAGGCATGTAGCCCGGGAAGTAGTTGTTTCTTCTTCGTTGAACGGTCACTGTTTTTGGAAAAATTATTTTTCAAAACTTTGTCAAAGCGTTAGAATAATATATTTTTATTCTTCGACATCTATCTAAAAATAAAACATTTTACCAAATTCAAGTACAGTTTTTCTTGACTCTCCCTGTATATAAGTATATATAGGGATTTCTTCTCTATGGGGTATTATGAAAGATAAATGAAATTAGACTTAAACAAAAGACAATTATGAATCTCGGCCCTTTTTATATTGTGTTTTGTCGAGTTGGGAGTGATATTTACTAGAAAAACAAAAGCATGGGTTCCAATTAGAGTGAATGGTGAAGTGGTGCTACGAGTCGTGCCAATGCTATCACGTGTTTTTTTATTTTAAAGGTCCTTTTTTCAAGCACTTACGTTTGTCATTTGACAAAGGATATTCGAGTGTTGATGAACAATACAATTTGTGATTAGATTTTTTCTTTCTTCCATGCAAACAATTTAAAATTAAATACCTTCTTGAACGTAATTAAACATGAAAAAATAAAAAGTATAAAATAATATTATCCTCCAGGATATTTTGTCTTAATGAAAAAAAAATACTTACCAAGTATGTAAAATCATACAAGAATCTAGTCTAGAAAAATTTTCTAATGAAGGTATGATGCCTTTTATCCCAATATAATAATGTTACGCGAGCTACTGCATTAATAGGCTCACTTAGTACCCCCAGTGAAATCCCCATATGAGACGACTATGGCTCCTCCGCCCAATTTTCGAGAAACATCGAGAATACCCACCGCATCCAGTGCATCCGCCAGAACGTCGAGCGAATTCTAGAAATACGACGCGCGAGTATAAATAGGCCACGAGCATCGCTGCAGGCAATTAGTCAATCAGTCAGTGTTGATACCGAAGGAAAGTAATCGCGCCTCGATAAAGTGTTTATTAAGTGACTCTCATATAAATTATAATTAGTGTGTTTAGTGTATTAGATAAATTATTAAATAAGGACTGAATTACATATAAATCTGTAAATATAAATTAATTGTAAATATAAATTAGAATAAACGTTACAATACTATAACAATAATATTTAAATAATAATTAAATTCCCTTGCATTAGAACGATATATAAATATAAATATTACATAAATAAGAGTAAGAAGGTCGACAGGTACGAAGTCAAGTTCAGAGCGTGGAATAAACATAAACAGTATTACTTAATACAGTATTCGCTAGCTAACTTGATGTCCTTAATGCTTTCTAGGGAGCTATTGAACCGCCCATCCGATAACTGTAAACAGTGCCGTGCAAGTTCTGAGGATACGCTTTCTGTTACAAATTAACGCAACTTGTACAATTAATAAAGTAAAGTCCGTCCGGAAATATATGATCCAACTTAATAAATAAAATTTAATTCTTTGTTATAATTATTGGTATATTGATTTTAATAGAAACGGATCTGCTTTATACCCGAATTCTGAGTACATAAATAATATTTTAACAATAAGGTACCCATTACAATAACATGTTATTTATCTAATTGAAGATTATAAAGTTAGGATCTTATATTTCCGGACGGACTATAATTAAAATTTGTTAGAAACTAAATAATTTCTTCCAGGTAGTAATGAGAATAAAAGAAACACAAGATAATGGGAATATAGGTATATTTCTAAGAAGAGGTATAAACAGTTATATCTTATAGTTAGTAATCTTAAGTAGTATAGTAGTTTAATAAATAGAACGTATCCCAGTGACAGAAGTAGTCGTTTTATTCCCTTAAGATGACCCTCCGAGTGTCCGGCAACACCACCAATTAAGAGGCCTATCCACACCTTTAAACCGCCAACTTTACATTGGCGACCCGACCTTTACAAAGGCCGCTGTCAAAAGATGACAGCTATCACACGCTATTCGAATACGATCCTTAATATCTACGATTTGAAGGTTCGGTGTGTTGTAAACTAATGACTTAAGGTTATAACACCTGTTATAAATGATGTTAAAGGCAGTAAAAGGGTAAAAATAAAGATGTTAAACACCCTTTGAATATCTCAAGGTTGATGAAGGGGTTCTTAAGGGGACAAATAAAACTATCGCGTTATGTAGATATATGATTAATAAATACTAGGGTTTAACCTAACAGGTGGTAGGCCATACAGATTACAAGTATGTATATGCAGGTAATCACAAAAAGGTATATACTACAATACGAAATGAAGCTAGGGATCACGTGGTTTATCTATGGTGAGAACCACCGATATAATTAAACTAGAAATATCAAATTTGGCGTTTACTTATGTCTAAAATTATAACCACGTGCAAATTTGAGAAAAATTTAGATGAATATAATTATAATATATATGAATTTAGTGAAAATCCCCCAAAGTATGCATACCTAGGACTCACAGTATTTATGATTTACTTAGAATTAACATATCGTATATACAATGATTACTGTAGGTAAATATATAAAAAGGTATGAATGTACAATTAAAAAAACCTTATAAATTTATTCGGAGAGAAGTCCTAGGGATTTACTCAAACCTATGTTACCTGGGATAACCACTTGCGAAAGGTTAGAACGTGTAGGGGTTGAATACCAAAAGTATAGTCCTCGCACGTGTAGATCGGGGTAACGATCGTTCTATGATGATCCAGACAGGCTCTTAGAAGGTTCCGATCACCTTCAAGCCGATATGGGGTGGCAAATAAGAAGGTGGATCTTGAATATACTTCAACGATGTGAGAACCAGTCGACTCACAAAATAAGGATTAAAGTCAGAAAAGTGAAGAATGGATATGGAAGAGAAGTTGAAGTTGAAATTAAAATGGAAGTTGAAAGTGGAAATGGAAGGTGAAAGTTGAAATGGAAAATGGAAGTTGAAGGCCTGAAATAGAAATAAACGTAAGTGATTGATATTGAGCCAGTATTCAGAATATAATCACATAAAAGTGAGTGGTCGACAAACTTACCGTTGATGGTGGGTGGCCTTTAAGCGAAACAAGACAAGTTGGGGTAATTACGTAATTAAGTCCTAATATTTATTTATTTTCACCATAATTTGTTGGTAAAATTTAGCATATTGAGTAAGTGTTTGCATGTAACTTTTGACCTGTAACAAGGTAACCCCATAACCAGCAATCACATGGATTTGATTCTGGACATCAAGGAGGCCAATCTAATGGTTGTATCTGAGTATGAAGAAGGGAAACATTGAAAAAAACCACCTCCTTACTTCTTAGAAATCAGAAAACCTGGGACATGCCACAAGATGGTATGGATGGGAATGGGATCCAAATACCATTACCAGACTTGGAAAGAATGCCATTCAATGGTACGCAGACGGCTCGAAAGCAATAGAAGGAACCGGGATGGGAGTGTACGGGCCAGGAAAGCTTGGGAAAATCTCCAAGTATTTTTCAAGAGGAAATTCACGCCATAAGAGAGTGTGCCCAGTTCAGTATTGATAAAGGATATAGAAGGCAAAGGATTATCATAATGTCGGATAGTCAAGCAGCCATTAAAGCACTGAGCTATTGTATAATTAGTTCCAAAATGGAGTGGGAATGCCTAGGCAAACTCAATGAACTAGGCGAGAACAATATACCTTAATGTGGATTCCAGGACACACTGGAATAGAAGGAAATGATCTAGCAAAGGGGGGGACTGAAACACCATTTTTGGGACCGGAACCCTTTTGGCGGTATCAGCTCCTATGTAATATTGGAAGAAAAAATAGAAGATTTGACCATTGGAAAGATCTAGTAGGACTTAGACAATCAAAGATTCTTGTGGGTGACTACAATCTGTTGAGATCAAATGAATGCATAAGTCAAAGTAAAACTGCACTAAGGGTTTTAACAGGGTTCCTAACGGGACATTGTCGCCTGAATGGGCACCTGAAAAGGCTCAAAATGGAGGAGGAAGAAGAGTGTAAATTCAGTGGCATGGAAGAAGAAACTTCCATCCACATACTTGTATAGCAATTCAGAATCTTAGGGCACAACACCCAGGAGATTACTGGATAAAATTCCTCCGGGAAATAGGACTAAAGGAGCTACTAGTCTCTGAGACTTTTGCCATGAACTAAGTAGAAGTAAGGGGCTACAATAGATCTTTTAGGTTGCTTTTAAGAAGAAAGTGTGTTATTTTTGTAGTCTACTTAATTGATTAAATATGATATCCTACGAAAATGAAGAGTTCGCCGTTACTGAAGTTAGAGCAATCTTTCAAAAGACACAAATTTCAGCTAAAAGCTGACGTAAAACGAGGGAGATTATTTATTTTAATGTAATTTTCCGCTGTAAGAGGCAGCACTTTGCAGCAGTTTTATGAAATCACTTAGTAAAACGTGTGATCAAAACGAATTTGATCCGGTAGAAAGTAATTTTACTTTCCCCGAAAGTATATTACGTACCTTTAGATGACTCTTCCAGAAAACCGGTCAGATTAAGGGAAGGCTTTCGCGTTTTCATCACTTAACCTTATTACACCCCTTCAATTTGACGTTTTAAAAATTTATATTTATATTATATAAATATTATGCTGCCATCTACTTCAATTAACAAAAAAAGTACGTTTTAAATAACATAGGCGTACCTATATTAATTTTAAACGTTTTTTACGTATTTTTAAATTTATATAGGGTCGATAACATCCATTGTAATACTTTGTATAATAAAATTGTTATATTCACTTTAAATAACAACCCACGAATACCCCAAACAAATTGAAACAAATTGAATGGAAAACCGTTCACAAAACCCGATCCACACCTCCTGAAGTGTATTTACAATCTGTCCCCGAATAATTAGGCAGCCCCCCAACCGTGTAAAATCGTATAAATGACAATTGAACGACTGCCACGTTCTACGCGTTCCATTCGCACTATTTTCGATTGTCTAAACAAGCGAATAACGAGTCCATCGTCGCCAGACAATGCACCCTTGATACGAGAGGGTGCTTATCCAATTTCGATAGGCCCAATAATAATTGCACCCTCTGTGTGTCTATGTGTATGTGTTTACTTGTAACACACGTATTCGAGAGATGATTAATATTTTCTTTATTGTTTTAATTGTTTATAAAGAAATTTTTGACATCCAGATTGGATGCATCTTCCAAAACTATGCAAATCCGACAAAATTAGCAAATTAGACCGACTATGGGACGTAAAACGATAGTATAAAACTTATTTTTCCAAAACGACTATTTCCTACCATGGTATTAATAGAGCATCCACCGTATAGCCCTGATTTGACCCTTAACTGGTATAAGTTCTTGAAAAAATTATATATATTCAAGTAACATAATCAATTCCAATACAAAACTTATTTTTCCCAAAATGATTATTTTTTATCATAGTATTCATAGATCAACCACCGTAAAGCCCTGATTTGACCCTTAAATGGTAAAAACATACCTATATACATATTTAGGTGAAATAATCAACCCCAAATTGTACAAAACTTATTTTTTTGTCCAAAATGATTATTTTCTACTCATAGACCATCCACCGTATAGCCCTGATTTGTCCCTTAATTGGTATAAAAGAAAATATATACATATTCAGTTGATACTTAACGGTTCTTTCCCACTCCACCCGGTGTCCTTTTTTATTCCAGAATAATTTCAAAAAAGAAACTCATCTTCACCATATCAACTTGATGATTATAAAGAAGAATAATACACTTGAGACTTTTCGCTCTCTTTTAGAAACTGACAAAAAGTACTCGAAAATCTGAAACTCACTCGACTGTCGACGGGATAGAGAACAATAAGAAAATGAATTGTGTAATGTACACTGTAGGTACACTGTGGAGTGGACTTGTGTAATGAAGAAGTGAAACATTCATTGTTTCTATATTTCTAAAGAGGATAATGATCATTAGCGTACGATACCTAAAGGAAAAAAAATTGTTGTTGAAATTTAATAATACTTGACAATTTTCCCACTAAAAAACTTCTAAATATTTCGCGATCAGAAACTTTCTCCCTTCAATACATCGAGAGTAGACAAAGAGATCGAACTCATACAGAAAAATTGACAAAATCTTCCTCAAAATCGAATAAAAAATACACCCTAATTAATAAATTGTTCATTTTTTTGGGATAATTAGAATTTCATTGTATATTTTAATTGATATTAATTTTGTTCTGAAAACACCAAAAAAGGCCCTTAGTCAGAATAGTTACATCCTTGAAATACGGTACATTTCATTTGGGGCATTTATCACAGCCAAAATTTTTTCCGCCTACCTCTATCCAAAGTATACATTTCCTGGCCTCATTGTAGGGAGCAAAGTCGTACTTTTCCTCCATAGGGAGGAAAAGTAAAAGTGAGGTTATGGTACGTCATCAATGAAATAACTTATACGGCATTGACGACCTAAACTATATTCTATCATATAAGTAAAAATTTTGCCGTTTAATTAAAGAACACCCTGTATTTTGCAAAATGGTTGAAATCAGTAAATTGTTATTTTAATTTAACGATTTTTACATTAATAATTTAACTTCAGCAATACGTTATGTTCATGATTCCGCAAAACTTGCCTACGAGTCTCGGTAGCGCAACGCGTTGGAGCACAGCTCACTGTTCGTGATAGGCCTGTAGGTGTTGGAACGAATTCCGGCGAGGACAATTTTTTTTTAATTCTTTCATAAATAAATTATTTAAAATGTCTTGTTATTTGAGGGATGCGGAAAAATCATATGTATAACATGGGAGTAAAGTGCCTTTTCCTCCCTTGAATGATTACTGCAACTTCATCCTCGGGAAGAAAAGTAGCACTTTCCTCCCTTGTTATACAAATAGCTTATCATCATTGTTTTCAGTATCACTGTCTAAGTCTAATTTACAATCTGCACAAACTTCTTTCTTCTTCTTCTGACCTGTCGCCTCGGCCTTCACTAATGACGTATGCTTTTTTGGAACCAGTCTGATTTTTCGGGGTCTGGTCGAACTCCTATCCAGGGTTCCTTTTTTTTAGTATCTGCAGTTCTTTTCTCAGAATTCTTCATCATTCTTGCTTCCTTTCTTTTCTTCTTCAAGTTGATTACGTTTATCTATTTTCTCTTGAAGGTAATTCCGAAATTTTTCTGACGATATAGCTGCTGGTAATTTTTCCTTTGGTGTTCTCGTTTTATTCGGTTGTGTGCTGCTCGGATAGAATTTCTGATAAAATTCATTATTTTTGTCGATCTCAAATGGCTCATTTATCTTAAAAATGCCATTGAAATTCATTTCAGATATTTTCATTCCATTAGCATTCATATCTCTCTCTACTTTGTCTACGTCTGCTGTTTTGAATTCATCTTGATTAGTATACTTAATCATATCTTTCAAATTTTTGGTGTTGTTTTTGGTTTCGTCTTTTTTAGCCAAGTTGCTTTCAACGTCAGTCTTCATTTCCATCTAAAAGATCATCATAAGCTGATTCTGCAGTAATTTGGGAATGTTTTGAAGGGAGAACAGCGATTTCTTGTCTGCATATTTCTTTATCTTCCGTTATCCTAAACGCTTCATTCTTTCCAATCTCAGTTATATCACTTGATACAGTTTTATTTGATTCTATTTCGTTGACTTCGAGATTTTCTATATCTTCAACCACTGGCACCAGATTGCATTCATCAGCAGTTGAAATTGAGATATTCAGTTCTTTGTTATGTTCAGTCTTATTGTTCTTTGAATTAGCTCGTATTGATTTATCAAAATCCGCTGGAACATTATTTCTTTCTTATAAGGTAGAATAGTTACGTCGTCAGGATTTGTATTTTTTTCTGTTACAACTTCATCACATGTCATACTATCTGCAATAACTTTATTATTCTGGTGATCAGTTCCATGTTGAATTTCTATTAGTTTTATTTCACTGATGGCTTCACTTCTATTTTCTTGAATTCCATTTATTATAATTTTTTTGTCACTTTCATCGTTATTGGTAACATTTTCGTCTACCAGGTCATTGTGTAAAAACTCATCGTCTGATGGGGTTTCTAAGGTTAAGAGAATAAAATTATTATGTGAATCATCAATTCCTTTCTTTTGGTGATATTCCTCTTTTATGATTTTGAGTTGTTCAACAATGTCCTGAGTCTTTTTCTTTAAGTTTATCACTCAGCGAAGATATAACAGCTACAGTGGTGTCAAACTGATGTTCTGCAATTACAGAATCAGATTCTTAGTGTTACTTAAATTTTCCAAACAATTTTGCACACACTTTGTATAGTCAACAGCTTCGGGATTGAATGGGAATATTCCACCCATTTTTGATGGTCTGGGGGAAGTGATTTGTCATTGAAAACTTCTTTAAGTAGAGGACAAAATCTGGATTTGGTGAGAACTCAATTGACATGTTCTGGATTTGCTTGCCACAGCCGTATTGTTTTTTTTTCAGTTTTAACTGGCTCAAATACGCTTACGTCAGCAGGTTGCATTATGTGAATCGTATTTAGAGGCAGGACATATAAAATTATTAAAATAAAATGTTTAAAAAAACTTTACTTGTTGTGTTCTATCACTAAGATAGTTTTAAAGATTAATAACATCTCATTTACTTACTTGCACGTAGGGTGTCTTCTTTATTCTTCAAATTTCTCTTTTAAAGACATACTCATTCTAACTGTGCTAGCAACCAATAAAACATCATGAACTCGAGTTTTATGATTGGCTGTTATTGTTCTACCGTCAGATGTTTTGGTGCAGATGTTTATGTGGCGCCCTCTATCATGACCAGAAATTGGAATACATTGGAAGTTCTTGGAAATATCGATTCAAAATTCACTTGTATATGTAAAATTTTCTTCTGAATCGATTGGTGATCATTAGAACGCAATTAGTCGAGTTATGAGTAGATAACTTTGAGATTTTAGCTAGTGGAATATTTTCAGTATCTACTTCAACATTGATGATTCATCAAACGAAAACCCTCCAAGTTATAATCTTGAAATTTTTTTCCCATTAAAGTGGTCTTTCGAGAAAACTATCCTGAAATTTCAGTTCAATATTCCTGGTTTTGTGGTATTTACAAGACTTTTTATGATGAAAATTTCATGACACCATTTGAAGGTGAAAGAAAAATAAAACCAAAAAAAAGTGAGCGGTCGTCGGACCTCCGACAAAAGCTTGCTTCTTATGCACAATAGAATGACCATTTTTCGTGAATTTTTCACCGTTTTTCAAACATTTTGACAATTTTTGACCATTTTTGACGAATTTTGACAATGATTGATCATTTTTCAGAAAATTTAACATGTTTGGCAATTATTGACCATTTTTTCAAAATTTTGACAATTTTTTAAAATTTTAATAATTATTAACCATTTTTGACAATTATTGACCAATTTTGATAGTTTTGACAATTATTGATCATTTTCACAATTTTTCAAAAGTTTTGACCATTTTTCAAATTTTAACAATTATTGACCATTTTTGACAATTTTTGAGCATTTTTGACTGGTTCTGACAATTATTGTCCATTTTTGACAATAACGTTGACCATTTTTAATAATTATTGACCATTTTTGACAATTTTTCGAAAAATTTGAACATTTTTCAAAAATTTTGAGAAATTTTTCGACAATTATTGACCATTTTTCCAAATTTTTGACAATTTTTGAAAATATTTGGCAATTATTAACCATTTTTTCAAAATTTTGACAGTTTTTGGCCATTTTTCCAAATTCTTGACAATTTTTGACCATATTTAAAATTTTTTGACAATTTTTCAAAAATTTTGACAATTTTTAATAAATAATGACTATTTTTTCAAAATTTTGACAATTTTTGACAATTTTTCGAAAAATTTGACAATTATTGGCCATTTTCCCAAATTTTTTAGAATTTTTGGAAATATTTGGCAATTATTAACCATTTTTTTCAAAATTTTGACAGTTTTTGACCATTTTTGACGATTTTTCCAAATTCTTGACAATTTTTGACCATATTTAAAAATTTCTGACAATTTTTCAAAAATTTTAACAATTATTGACCATTTTTGACAGTTTCTGACAATTATTGACCATTTTTGACAGTTTTTCAAAAATTTTAACATATTCGGCAATTATTGACCATTTTTTCAAAATTTTGACAATTTTTGACCATTTTTCAAAATTTTAACAATTATTGACCCTTTTGGACCATTTTTAACGAATTTTGATTGTTTTTTACAATTATTGACCGTCTTTGACAATTATTGACCATTAAACAAGAATTTTAAACATTTTTCATAATTTTTGACAATTATTGACCATTTTTGACAATTTTTCAAGAATTTTAAACATTTTTCATAATTTTTGACAATTATTGACCATTTTTGACAGTTTTTGACAATTTTTGAAAACATTTGGCAATTATTAACCATTTTTTCAAAATTTTGACAATTATTGACCATTTTTGACAGCTTTTGACAATTATTGACCGTCTTTGACAATTATTGACCATTTTTGACAGCTTTTGACAATTATTGACCGTCTTTGACAATTATTGACCATTTTTGACAATTTTGCAAAATTTTTAACATATTTGGCAATTATTGACCATTTTTTCAAAATTTTGACAATTTTTGACCATTTTTCAAAATTTTAACAATTATTGATCCTTTTGGACAATTTTGACGAATTTTGATTGGTTTTGACAATTATTGACTGTCTTTGACAATTTTTCAAGAATTTTAAACATTTTTCATAAATTTTGACAATTTTTGAAAATATTTGGCAATTATTAATTATTTTTTCAAAGTTTGACGATTTTTTCAAATTCTTGACAATTTTTGACCATAATTAAAAGTTTCTGACAATTTTTCAAAAATGTTAACAATTATTGACCATTTTGACAGTCTTTGACAATTATTGACCATTTTTGACAATTTTTCAAAAATTTTAACATATTCGGCAATTATTGACCATTTTTTCAAAATTTTGACAACTTTTGACCATTTTTCAAAATTTTAACAATTATTGACCCTTTTGGACACTTTTGGACCATTTTTGACGAATTTTGATTGGTTTTGACAATTATTGACCGTCTTTGACAATTATTGACCATTTTTCAAGAATTTTAAACATTTTTCATAATTTTTGACAATTATTGACCATTTTTGACAATTTTTCAAGAATTTTAAACATTTTTCATAATTTTTGACAATTATTGACCATTTTTGACAGTTTTTGACAATTTTTGAAAACATTTGGCAATTATTAACCATTTTTTCAAAATTTTGACAGTTTTTGACAATTTTTGACGATTTTTCCAAATTTTTGACAATTTTTGACCATATTTAAAAATTTCTGGCAATTTTTCAAAAATTTGAACAATTATTGACCATTTTTGACAGCTTTTGACAATTATTCGTCTTTGACAATTATTGACCATTTTTGACAATTTTTCAAAATTTTTAACATATTTGGCAATTATTGACCATTTTTTCAAAATTTTGACAATTTTTGACCATTTTTCAAAATTTTAACAATTATTGATCCTTTTGAACCATTTTGACGAATTTTGATTGGTTTTGACAATTATTGACCGTCTTTGACAATTTTTCAAGAATTTTAAACATTTTTCATAAATTTTGACAATTATTGACCATTTTTGTCAGTTTTTGACAATTTTTGAAAATATTTGGCAATTATTAACCATTTTTTCAAAATTTGGACGATTTTTTCAAATTCTTGACAATTTTTGACCATATTTAAACGTTTCTGACAATTTTTCAAAAATGTTAACAATTATTGACCATTTTTGACAGTTTTTGACAATTATTGACCGTCTTTGACAATTATTGACCATTTTTGACAATTTTTCAAAAATTTCAAAATATTCGGCAATTATTGACCATTTTTTCAAAATTTTGACAATTTTTGATCATTTTTCAAAATTTTAACAATTATTGATCCTTTCGGACCATTTTTGACGAATTTTGATTGGTTTTGACAATTATTGACCGTCTTTGACAATTATTGACCATTTTAGATAATTTTTCGAGAATTTTAAACATTTCTCAAAATTTTTGACAATTATTGACCAGTGTTGACAGTTTTTGACAATTTTTGAAAATATTTGGCAGTTATTAACCATTTTTTCAAAATGTTAACAATTATTGACCATTTTTGACAGTTTTTGACAATTATTGACCGTCTTTGACAATTATTGACAATTTTTGACAATTTTTGACAATTTTTGACAATTTTTGACAATTTTTGACAATTTTTGACAATTTTTGACAATTTTTGACAATTTTTGACAATTTTTGACAATTTTTGACAATTTTTGACAATTTTTGACAATTTTTGACAATTTTTGACAATTTTTGACAATTTTTAAAAAATTTTAACATATTCGGCAATTATTGACCATTTTTTCAAAATTTTGACAATTTTTGACCATTTTTCAGAATTTTAACAATTATTGATCCTTTCGGACCATTTTTGACGAATTTTGATTGGTTTTGACAATTATTGACCGTCTTTGACAATTATTGACCATTTTTGACAGTTTTTGACAATTTTTCCAAATTTTTGGCAATAACCATTTTTTCAAAATGTTGACAAATTTTGACGTTTTTTGACAATTTTTCACACCTATAGGTGTGCGAGCTCAGTGCGGCAAAAGAGATTGCGCAAAGTCGCACTTCTCACACAAATTCTCCTCACTTGCTGGAACTAAATTTTTTAACATTTCCTACGCCACTGCTTTCTATAGAGACAAGTAGAGTGGTATAGTGACAAGTATAATTGTGTCCAGGGTCTCATTAGCGAGCACAAATCTGGTGCTAATTGGCGTCGCAATCTAATACACACCTTGACTAGAAAGGGGGGAGTCGGAGAAGGAGACTTACCTCCAGCCTTGGGGGTGTTGCATATCAGTAGGGAGTGTGTGTTCTATATATTATTTATTTATTTATTTTGTTAAAGGTGTGGTTTCAAAATAGAAGAGCAAAATGGAGAAAAGCGGAACGACTAAAAGAAGAACAAAGAAAACGGGATGGACAAGATGTAGTAAAACGAGACGATGAAACTAAAGAGGAAAAGGTATAGTAGGAAATTATTTAAAATTAATCTCAGTTTATTTTTAAATTAATTTAAAGGTGGAAGATGGTTTAGCAAGTAGTTCTCCAGAAACTAACGCAGACGAAGAAGTAGCTAGAGATAGAGAATGCTCGAGTCCTAGTAGTACTGGTAGAGAAACACCAGAGCAAACTAGAAGTGTTATAGAAGCGGATCCTTCCAATCCTCCTTCGCCGCATAGTCCAGCTCCTTCGGGAACTTCTGAGCCTCCTAAAACTATTCATCCTCCGCCGTTTTCTCATATGTTTCCTTTCGGAGATAGGTAAGTACTTTTTTCTTTTGTTTAAAATTGAAATATAAAATATAAGGGAGAAGGAATATTTATGATTGCATCAAAGAAGTAAGTATAATAAGGGCTTAAAGTAATTTATTCGCAACGGTATAAAATGAAGTTATATAAGGATGGAAACTTCACAAAGGGGACGCTATTGTCTGTAGCTGTAATAATTTCGAATGAAGATAATCAGATTTTATACTGTATTTCGCTATCTTTAGCAAATTACAACGGAAGCCGAATTATCATACCTAAGATATAATGAGATTCTGTGAGAAATTTTTAATGAAATTTATTTTGTCAGAAACGTGAAATTCAATTTTTGTTAGGTTATAATTTTGTTATTTTTAATTTCTGTCAAAGATATTTCATCGAAAACATTAATTTCACTACCTATGGGAGCTTCTATCCAACAACTTTGTCAAAAATAATGATCGTAAAAGATATTGACAGTTTATTTTTTATTTTATTTTTATAAAATGTTGCCTTTCGGTACGCCTATGCCAGTTCAATTTGAAATATAATTTCTGACTTGGCAAATATTAGCATTTCATATTTACCCCATTAGAGCACATGGCGCAGTCATCGGTCGGTCCTACTGCTTTTTCGAGATGAATATTTCATATTTTTCCGTGAACTTTTTTGACCGACTCCACCTCCCGGCTATATGACGAATTTAAATCGCATAAGCACACCGACGGTCCCGTTAAATAATTCCTGGATAAATTTACCCGATATACACGGACTTTGAGGCCTCGTCAAAATAAAAAAAAAGTTAATATCAAATATGCCGAAAATTATGTTTGCTTTTTTTTATATATAAATGTTGACGTTTCATCTCTGTCACCGTGTAATCATCAACACTTTTTCGATACACTAATAATATTTTTCTCGCTGTCCCAACTTTTACAACTTGACACTGAAGACAATTTTCACTACCACTACACCAACACTAGCTGTTGTCAGGTTTTGACGGAGCGTAATTGAAATTTGAATAAACTATAGCTAAAAAGGAGGGAAAAAACATCCCTCGTATGACGACACTGTTCCACATTTTTGCCTATAACTCCCAAATCATTGGTCGTAGCCTCCTGTTCTATATCTCAATCGATTCAGCATAAAATATATCATTAAAGATACATTTATCGCTCATTTTTAGGCACTTTTTTCCGAGATATAGCGCGTTAAAGTTGAACTTTATTTTTTCCTCCAACATTTTCTTTACTCCAACTTTGACGATTTCTAAAATGAAATCCCCGATTCTTCAATTTTTGCTGAATTATTTCCTTGTAGGTTAGTCCTTTGAGAGTATCCTGTTCAAATTTTAGCTTAATACTAACGTTTTTGTGGGAGGTATGATTTTTTAAAGAGCTCGATACGTCAGATTTATGGTACAACTGTCGGAGAAGTATTCGAGAAGCTCTAGACAACCAAGAAGCAGTAGTGTGCACATTTTTGGATATAGAAGGAGCTTTTGACAATATTCCTCATGAGGTTGTCAAAAGAGCATTAAATTGAAGAGGTCTAGACAGTTCAACATCCAGATGGATGTCGAAACTGCTCACCACTAGAGTAGCAGAGACGAGGACGAATAGAGATATTGATAACCAGAGGATGTCCACAGGGAGGAGAAGAATCCCCATTAATGTGGAGGCTGACGGTTGACGAACTCCTGTGTGGTTTAACTGAAAAAGCTCAAAATAGTGGATTAAGAAAAATGTAGATTCTGTGGCATGGAAGAAGAAGCCTCCATCCACATGCTTGCGACTTGTCTAGCAATTCAGGACACAATACCTAGGGGATTACTGGATAGAAGAGGGATATTTACCTAAGTTAAAGCCTGCAGATTCCTCAGGAATTAAGTAGAAGTAAGGGGGCGCAATAGATCTTTTAGGTCTCAGTGAATGTCACCCCAATATACATACATATTATAATGTTTTTATTGTAAAATTTCAAACTATGGCAGTGTAGTTTCTATACGGTAATGCAGTATGCATAAAATAAACATGAATTTTTAATTACAGATTGCCGAATATGCTTTTAATCCCATCATTTTCAATAATCAAAAACGCTCCATAGAAACCGGAATTTTTTTGAAGTTTCATCAAATATTCAAATTGATGTATTCGTATTTATAATGAAATACCCGGGAACAGATTAGGTTTGTATTTGCTGCTGTATTTTTCATTTTACCAGAACGAATATAAAAAGTTTGGTGGTCGTCGAAATAAAAAAAAAACTATTTTAATTGAACTTTTTTGTGACATAAAAGCTTCTACCGATATAGATTGGAAAATAACAACACCAGCTCTATAATCACATCTAGTATCTCGACTACAAAAAATTCATATTATCCTTTATTTAATTTTAGTAAAAATTTCGTCCAAAAAAACCCACGAAAATCTGTATCCCAAAACGAAGGCACTCGGAGATTTCCTCCCGTTTCCCTACCCGTCGCCATGATGTGATTTGTAGACATAAGCCGAAGTGTCCTGAGGGAGACTCTAAAGCAAATTGAAGTCTAAACATTTTAACTCGAGGCCGGATTTACAGAATACACTGGAAGAAACACGTCAGTAAACATTATCAGAACCGTCAAACAAACTACATATATATGTATCGAAAAATGAATTATACAAGGCGAGCCCAAAAAATTAACAGACCGTAAAACTCAACCATCGATTTCCAATGATTGCTTTAAGATTTATCAGTTGGTTCCTGTTCAAATCGACGAATTTTGGGAACATATATGAAGAATTGTCTCCCATTATACCATCTCAAACATTCAATTGTGTGCGTTTTCTCTTTCATTGCTGTGTCTAATATATTTATGTTTAAATTTTAATTCTCATAGAAATACAACATATTCGCCTGATTTGGCACCATGTGATATAATATTAAAAATTTAAGACACATAAAAATTTGGACATTCCCTGTATATTCATATACGTTTCTGAAAATGTAATATACAATAAAAGTGAAGTTTTGACTTATTTATATCTCGAATATCCCGAGCAAATGGATTTTAAAGTTGGGTATTATCCCTGAATGAGATGTCAACTTTTCCTTTCTTTTTTTGTATTCTTCTCTTTTCCCTTCGATACTTAGGGAGAAATTTTAAAAATAATCATTTCTTTTCTCCCAGTTATAAAATGGGAATGATTGAGAATAATGTGTGTGTTACCGAAGACTTAGTTTTATGGAGAAAATGTTGGATTTGGAAAACAATATAGAATTAACCCAGTAATAAACGCAGGGTCTACTTTGCATGAAATGGGGTAGTAGGTTTCTTTTTTTTATGTTGTTTGTGATTGTCCCGAGATGCTAAATTCAAATTTTCGACCTCGGCGACCTTCCGGATCGCCGCCTAAAAGCGTAAAAATCGGCGGAATGTTGCACTTTTTTTACGTTTGACCAATTTTGACCCTGAACCATCACTTTTTCATAAAAAAAAACATAATCATTTTAAATGTACATTAAATTACCTACAATTTAAGACCAAAATGGATATTATAGGCTTAATAGTTTCCGAGGATTGGCTCCGCAAATAATTGTTAAAATTGCCAAATTTTGAACTTTTTTTAGGTTTGACCAATTTTGCCCTGAAGCATCACTTTTTCATAAAATTTAACTATTATAATTTTAAAAGTACGTTAAATTACCTACAATTTAAGACAAAAATGGTTATTATAGGCCTAATAGTTTCCGAGGTTTGGCTCCGCAAATAATTGTTAAAATTGCCAAATTTTGAACTTTTTTTAGGTTTGACCAATTTTGACCCTGAAGCATCACTTTTTCATAAAATTGAACTATTATAATTTTGAAATTACGTTAAATTACCTACAATTTAAGACCAAAATGGTTATTATAGGCCTAATAGTTTCCGAGGTTTGGCTCCGCAAATAATTGTTAAAATTGCCAAATTTTGAACTTTTTTTAGGTTTGACCAATTTTGACCCTGAAGCATCACTTTTTCATAAAATTGAACTATTATAATTTCAAAAGTACGTTAAATTACCTACAATTTAAGACTAAAATGGTTATTATAAGCCTAATAGTTTCCGAGGTTTGGCTCCGCAAATAATTGTTAAAATTGCCAAATTTTGAACTTTTTTTAGGTTTGACCAATTTTTACCCTGAAGCATCACTTTTCCATAAAATTGAACTATTATGATTTTAAAAGTATGTTAAATTACCTACAATTTGAGACGAAAATGGTTATTATAGGCCTAATAGTTTCCGAGGTTTGGCTCTGCAAATAATTGTTAAAATTGCCAAATTTTGAACTTTTTTTAGGTTTGACCAATTTTGACCCTGAAGCATCACTTTTTCATAAAATTTAACTATTATAATTTCAAAAGTACGTTAAATTACCTACAATTTAAGACTAAAATGGTTATTATAGGCTAAAGTTCTTATACATATTTTCCGAGATATAGCACGTCAAAGTTGATATACGATTTCAAAAATAATATTAATAATAAAGACATTGCCAGAGGATGTCCACAGGGAGGAGTAGCACCCCATTAATGTAGAGCCTGACGGTTAACGAACTCCTGTGTGGTTTAACCATCTTAATAGCCTTCACTAAGAAAAGAAAACTCAACCTCAAAACCATTAAACTTGATGGGAGCGAGGTGGAATGGAGACGAGAAATCAAGTATCTGGGCAGTAAACTCCTGTGGAACAAACACGAAAAGGAGATTATATACAAAGCAAAAATGGCACTAATGGTGTGCAGGAATCTGGCAGGAAGAATTTGGGGTTATAACATAAAAACCCCGAGCTGGATGTACACTGCCATAGTGAGACCAATTATCACTTTTGGAGCCATTGCGTGGAGTAGTAGAACTAGCCTATTGACGACAGGGGAAAACCTCTCCAACATTCAAAGACTAGCCTTTACGTGCATTACAGGAGCAATGAGAACATGCCCAACGGCAGCCATGGAAGTGATTCTCAACCTCTCACCACTACATAAGGTGTTCAGAATCCTAGGGCACAACACCTAGAAGATTACTGGATAACCTAAGTTAAATCTTGCAGATATTCTAAAATTCCTCCGGGAAATGGGACTAAAGGAGACGTAGGAGGGTACAATAGATCTTTTTCATTATTTGAAATTGTCCCTATTGGACTTACTGATTCCGGCCCTGCATTTTATCACACATTAAGTAAATTAAAACACCCAATTAATTAAAAGTGAAAATTAATCCTCGACCCAGTAATTAATTTATGTAGCTGCAACTGTCAGGGTTTTTCTAGGACTAACGTACATATAAATATACATATATAATATGTATACACAGTACACACACACACACACATACACCCGCATAAATATTAGATTGTAACATTTTGTTACAATTAATGGAATATTTAATTACTGTTAAACTAGTTTAATCAGGCAATAATTTGATAATTTTCAATTGCCCGGTCGTTAATGTTTTATTAGACATGGGTATAGATATTATATATTATGTATGATGGTCGTCATAAAATATATTAGGCGTGTTGGTTTTTTTTTAATGTCAGATTTTTCAAACAATGATAAATAATGGTATGACTGAACGAACTATATTTAAATTTAAAGAAGAAAGTAAAATAGGGTTACTTGTAACTTCTATAAATTACGATGAGGGAGCTCCTTTTTAGAATAAGTCAAGTAGTGCAGGGTTTTTTATGGAGTTAATATGGACGAATCGTGGGTTAATACTGGAACTACCAATAGCCAAGTATGAAAGGATACAACAATAAAAAAATCCACGACCAAAATTTGGTTTTAGTTCAAGCAGGAAAGAGAGATGGATTTATCGAAGATGCAAACATGACTTGCCAAAGGACTGTTAAGTCAAATAGAAGAATTTTGATGCCATTCACAACAGTTTGTACAGTATTGGATTATCTTTCAAATTAAGCGAGATATTGCCTGTAAACGATAAATTGGGACACGCTGTATATACATAAACCATTCTCGATTATAATCAAGCGATTTTTCTTAATAATTATCTCAGCCCAAGGGGCAGGTACAACTCTGCGTATAATCGACCGCCTGGTTATCACTCAAGTGGTTGGTGATTTATGACCTTCTTATATTTCTGGTCTATCGTATGAATGTGAATTCCACTTTAGATTTTTATTCAGATGATTACAGAATATATTGAAAGGTTTTAGTAGAAGAAACGTTTCCTAAAACTGAAAAACCTACATCAATGTAGGAAAAGAAAAAAAATCGTAATAAAATAATAATAATAAACTCGTTAACCGATTATAAATGCGTTGTAAGTAATTTCGGCTTGGTGATTACATTAGTTCTGGGATTTCTCGGAATGTTCTTTAATTGAAAGAAACGTATTCAAAAGAGTGTAATTTCAATTGATTTAAATTAATTTAGTGACGATGATATGAGCCTAACGGTCTATTTTAAGTACACATAAGTTACAATTAAAGTATCTTCGTTGTTTATAGAGATGGCGGCGAATTTATTTTTAAATAACAGTTACCTATCACCTATTGCGAGAGGGTGAAAAAATTGACAGATTTTGACGAAAATTTTTTAAAAAATAATCCAAATTTTTTATAAATACACCGCTTCACCCTACAGCTTCTAAATATTCCAACCTAAGGGTAATTTCCTCCATCGATTTTCTCACGTCCATAATACGCAGACACCCGTTTTTTTCCTACTCTCTTCTATCCCGATTCCGGCATTCATTTAGTGTAGCCACATAAATGGTTGGCCTGTAGATCCTGTAGACTACTGGTTAATATAGTAACACTTGTTTATGCATGATAACACTGCTCATCTCTAGTTGTCCATTAGACGAAGATGGTAAGAAAATCGCGAATTAAATTTGCTGTAGTGCGTTTGTCACTGGGTCAAGTGTCAATTTGCCTTGTTTTAATGTCATTGAACAATTATTAAACATTTATTACACTTGTATGGTATTCATATTCATTGAACGGCTTATTTTAAAAGATATTTTCGGAAAAATTCTCCTACATTCCGCTTCCTTAATGTTAGTCCTTGTCTCCTGGTGGTAGATCGTTCCTATGCGTTTTAAATTCATGGAAAATTTAATTTAACATCTCACCAATATTATTGCATTAGCCTTGAATATATCTACGTTTATTGATCGAATCACGGTAATAGATTTGTTGTTAAAGACAGTGAGCTCCTTTGTAAATTTGTTTAATTGAGAATAATTGAAATCGTCGAATGGTTTTTTTTTTCAAGAAAATCGACAACGTCTGTAGAAAAAAAGTATCGTGAAAAGCGTTAGATCTCGTTCACTTTCGGTATAACCGGAAAAGACATGTGTGTCAAAATATTTTCCATAAATTCGCCATAACTTATTCTCGATCTATGCCAATTTTTCTTAGAAAAAGTTGGTATAACATTAGTAAACTACTTACGGGCCACCCTGTATTATGAAGACTTGAGATAATTGAAAAATAAATATTTATTTGTCTTTTCTAACTCGTAGGAAATTTAAAAATCCAAAGGTTAAATAATTGAAAAGATCCGCTGAAAAAATTTCCATATGAAAATTTTAAGATATTTCCCTGCTTTTCCAGCCTATTTTCTTTTTATATATGAAATTTTATGCTGTTTTCTTATTCAGGTGCGCTAGAGAAACTTTTCTCTTTCGCATATATATATCTATATATATATATATATATATATATATATATATATATATATATATATATATAGCGGCAGCCCAGCAGCATCGTTTGAAAATTTAATTCCGTAGATACTTGGTATACTGAAATTATATTGCTAGCATCAAAAGAAATTACGCCACTCATTCCTCTTTGGTGCTGTTATAAAAATTAAATCAAATTTTCCCCAATAAAGTTTTCCCGGATACAAGTTAGCTTTTTACAGCGGACCAGGCAAATTTTCTAACCCAACTTTTTCCGACCTCTTTTACATATTCATCGAGAAGAAGAATAAGAATCGTAATTCTTACATCGTCCACGAATTTTTGTTTAATTTTAAAACACGCCGTTTCTTATAGGTTATAATTAGCTTTAATATAATTATAGACGCTGCTGCCATACTGAAAACCGTGCAAGGCTTTAATTAATTGATGACGTCAAATGAAAAAAAAACAATTGTTTGTTAATTTTTTTAATTGTTCCAATTTTAACGACACCCCGAACAACTTGCATAAGAATATACGAAAGTAATTTGGAAAAACTTGACAAAAAATTCTGATTCGAGTCTACACGGTGACCCAAAAAAAAAAGTTGTAAATTTTAAATTTTCCACGATTGCTGTTTCTCCGTTAACTTCCACCCGTAACCACAGACGTGACGTCTCTTAGACGGCAATTTTATTTTATTACACTTACACAGACCTTACGTCTCACAGACACCAGCCAATATGAAAACGCTCTTGAAAAATTCAAAACTACAGACAAACACGGACGGTTTATTACTGAACCTGTCGAAGGTAAATAGCATCGCATCCGCGTAGATACTCGAGGAGGGGAGTACTTGAACAATTCAAGGACAAAGGTGTCTCACAGACGTGTCGTCTGTAGTTACGGGTTAATACTGCAAAATCCACTCATTTATGTAAAATTTTCCCCTGAATCGATTAATGATCATTAGAACATTTTAACTTTCCAATTAGTCGAGTTATGAGTAACTTTTCGTTTTAGAAGGTGGATTTTCGACACTATTTGAAGGCGAAAGAATAATTTTATTTATTCCTCGTCCCAAAACACCTCTTATCGTCCATCTATCGCATGTCGCGTTACAGCGTTACAGACGGCCGCGGAGTAGGGGTAAAGTAAAACTGACATAGATTATGAATAGTAGGTTCACTCGTCGTCGGTACTTTCATGTAGCGCTGATAAAGACTTGCCGAAAGAGGTCGTTAAAACACACGTGTATATACAGGGGTCGGGCGAAATACTACCTTCATAGCTTGTTGATTTATAGATAGAGTGTTTCCTACGGGGGCTGATAAAAATGTAGGTTGTTTGATGTTGTTTTGCTATGTATTCTAGTATTTAATTAAATTACATACATTATACATACATATATACATTATATAAATAAAATATTTGTAATTCGTCAAAAATGTACAGTTTTTGACAATAAAGTCAAAGTAAGTAATAAATTTAGGTATAGGGAGTGCTGAACAGAAATTAAAGTATAATATTAGTTATTTTCGATAGTGATATGAAATACGAGGGTGATGCATTTGAAAAAAAAAGAGAAAATAATGGATTTGCATTTTGACTCACCCTATACACAATTTCTCGAATATTGAGAAAATCAATATTTTTTATAATTTTTGACAATAATTAAAAACTGCTGCAATGGATAATTGTTCTTAAGCTCCTTTTATTATATTATACATGGCGTTGAACTTTTCACGATTTTTATAAAAAAGTGGTTATAACTTTTTAAATACCACATTACAACCTTATATTTTTGTAATGGGGAATAAAATATAGGGTGTTCCATTTAAAAAAATATAACTTTGCTCTGGCACGACGTTACGAAACACCCTGTAAGATTGAAACTAATTTTAAAATATAACGCTTATTGGTGACTATGATCCATCCAATTTGTATTCTAATATCTAGGACATAGGAGACACTGCACTTTATCGCACTAATCAATCACCCTGTATATTAAAATCGCGTTTTTAATCTTAACTTGATAATTGGAAAGTGGGAATGATGATGGGAAATCAATAGTAGACAAGAGAGGAATCTGCTCCACTTACTGAATACTTGAGAGAAGTATTTAATCCTGAAATGAAAAATGATAGAAACCAAAAGATGTAGGTTGTTGTTTACTTATTTTAGTTACCATGAAATATTAGTTACATTTATATATCGATAGAATAAGTTCAAACATAACTTTGATATGTTTTAATCGTATGGAACACACTCTGTATATTAAAAATTCAATATTAATAAAATTTATGTAAATAACAAGCTTCTGCGTAATCCGGTAAAGCTGACTTTTAGTCCTGTTTTAAAATTAATAGCTTGTCAATTAGGCGATGACCGAAAAATAATGGATGCTATCAAAAATGATTACACAGAAAAAAATCTCATTGAAGGGTAATTTAAAGCCACGTCGTCCCCTAGAGTATCGCGTTCGACGAAATGATCGATAATATGGGGGTTGGTTAGGTTGGTGGCCAATTTTTGTAATTTTTACATTGGCCTACCCCTTAATTTTCCCCTTTTTTAGCCTAAAGCATTTTGAAATAAAATTCTTGATTCATCTATTTAATCTACAGATGGCAAATTTCAGTCCATATGAATTGGTAGAACATCCAGTATCAAAATCAAAAAGATTCGATATTAAATATATTAAAAGGGTTGTTGATAATGCCACCCCCTTATAATTTCAAGTTTCCTTTTTTACCTAAATTTGAGAAACACCCTGTATTCTTCCAAGAGAAAAAAAAACAAGATTTCAATGCCCACGTATTCGCTTTACAAATCCAATTTTCTAATAAACATACACAATACACATAATATCTCCTTAAAATTCATAAAATACCGAAAATGAATAAGACACTATTTACCAAACAACTGTTTTAATTAACGCCAATTAAAATCCCAAAATAACGTTATATCTGGAACGGCGGAGAACGCTAATTAGTCTGTAATTAATTTAAACACTTGTTAATTGGACAACATCACGCACTTAGAATCCACCAATCCATCAAGTTGAGGCATTGTTAAAAGTTTAAATTTTCAATCTAACCAAAAGGAGGAGAATACGGTGATGTCATATTTAATATACAGAGTATTTCGTCATTGACTTTTCACTTATGTATTAAACATCTTTGTACAGGAAAATCCAACAATGCACAAATGTATAGGGTGTTCCATTTAAAAAATTGGGATTTGTGACTATAGGGGGGTTAAAGTTATAAGTTTTGTCTGGCACGACGTTATGAAACACCCTGTAAGATTGAAACCAATTTTAAAATATAACGCTTGTTAGTTACTATGATCCATGCAATTTTTATTCTAATATCTAGAAGGACATAGGAGATACTGCATTTTATCGCACTAATCAATCACCCTGTATATTAAAATCGCGTTTTTAATCTTAACATAATAATTGGAAAATGGGAATGATAATGGGAAATCAATAGTAGACAAGAGAGATATCTGCTCCACTGAATACATGAGAGAAGTATTTAATCTTGAAATGAAAAATGATAGAAATAGTCTACATATGAGCAAAAAGACGTCCCCCTTTATATGATTTTTGACGTGTTTTTTCATTTTTTCACTTTGTCGGAACAATATAATTTTATAGATAAAAAAAATTAAATATTCTAATAATCGGACCATTAACTCGCTACTTTTTCACGGTCCATATTCCCAACAAAATAACCACTGTTATCTTCTATCAAACAACCCATTATCATCCCCAGCAATTACAATATGGTACAAGCCCAAAAATCATCCCTTATAAGCCTAAAATCGTCCTTTATGTAGACTTAAACGTATTACATCATCGAAAACAATGTCCTTTGGATCATTGTCTTCACCATAGGCAATGGAAAATCGGAAGTAGCGCAGTACTTCCTGTTTAAGAGTCACTTCCGTGTACGCATGTGCCCGCTTCCGGACATTAACATTTTGTTTTCAGATTCAGATTACAGGGAAGGACTGAAAGATTATTTTTTTATATCGTAAAAAGTAAGAAAAATTCCATAAAAAGTCAATTTTTATTTTTGGGGTGAAAAAAATCCAAAAAAATGTTGTTTTTTTTGGTTTTTGATGATGAACTAAATTTCAGATTCACATTTAAAATATGTGGAGAATATATGAAATTTTGGACAACTTGGCAACATTAAAATCTAGTCCCACTCAAATAATCAGTTTTCTTTTTGATGATACTTAATATCGTTTATCAAATAAATTCTTTCCGACGATTTTAAAGCCAGTACAAACAATGAAAGCAAAAATTCTCTAAAATAATAACCATTTTTCACCAATCAACAACAAACAACGTCGCCAAATCGTCTACATTAAACATGATGCAAGAAAAATTCATAATTAATATATAAAAAACAATATCTGAAATTTTGGACGACTTGGCAACATTGAAATCTAGTCCCACTCAAATAATCAGTTTTCTTTTTGATGATACTTAATATCGTTTATCAAATAAATTCTTTCCGACCATTTTAAAGCCAGTACAAACAATGAAAGCAAAAAATCTCTAAAATAATAACCATTTTTCACCAATCAACAACAAACAACGTCGCCAAATCTTCTACATTAAACATGATACCAAGAAAAATTCATATTTAATATATAGAAACAATATCTGAAATTTTGGACGACTTGGCAACATTGAAATCTAGTCCCACTCAAATAATCAGTTTTCTTTTTGATGATACTTAATATCGTTTATCAAATAAATTCTTTCCGACCATTTTAAAGGCAGTTCAAACAATGAAAGCAAAAATTCTCTAAAATAATAACCATTTTTCACCAATCAACAACAAACAACGTCGCCAAATCTTCTACATTAAACATGATGCAATAAAAATTAATATTTAATATATAGAAACAATATCTGAAATTTTGGACGACTTGGCAACATTGAAATCTAGTCCCACTCAAATAATCAGTTTTCTTTTTGATGATACTTAATATCGTTTATCAAATAAATTCTTTCCGACCATTTTAAACGCAGTTCAAACAATGCAAGCAAAAAATCTCTAAAATAATAACCATTTTTCACCAATCAACAATAAACAACGTCGCCAAATCTTCTACATTAAACATGATACCAAGAAAAACTCATATTTAATATATACAAACAATATCTGAAATTTTGGACGACTTGGCAACATTGAAATCTAGTCCCACTCAAATAATCAGTTTTCTTTTTTATGATACTTAATATCGTTTATCAAATAAATTCTTTCCGACCATTTTAAAGCCAGTACAAACAATGAAAGCAAAAAATCTCTAAAATAATAACCATTTTTCACCAATCAACAATAAACAACGTCGCCAAATCTTCTACATTAAACATGATACCAAGAAAAATTCATATTTAATATATAGAAACAATATCTGAAATTTTGGACGACTTGGCAACATTGAAATCTAGTCCCACTCAAATAATCAGTTTTCTTTTTTATGATACTTAGTATCGTTTATCAAATAAAACCCTTTCCAACCATCTTATAGTCAGAGCAAAAACAATGAAAGCAAAAAATCTCTAAAATAATAACCTATTTTCACCAATCAACAATAAAGAACGTCGCCAAATCTTCTACATTAAACATGATGCAATAAAAATTCATATTTAATATATAGAAACAATATCTGAAATTTTGGACGACTCGGCAACATTGAAATCTAGTCCCACTCAAATAATCAGTTTTCTTTTTGATGATACTTAATATCGTTTATCAAATAAATTCTTTCCGACCATTTTAAAGCCAGTACAAACAATGAAAGCAAAAAATCTCTAAAATAATAACCATTTTTCAGCAATCAACAACAAACAACGTCGCCAAATCTTCTACATTAAACATGATGCAAGAAAAATTCATATTTAATATATACAAACAATATCTGAAATTTTGGACGACTTGGCAACATTGAAATCTAGTCCCACTCAAATAATCAGTTTTCTTTTTGATGATACTTAATATCGTTTATCAAATAAATTCTTTCCGACCATTTTAAAGCCAGTACAAACAATGAAAGCAAAAAATCTCTAAAATAATAACCATTTTTCACCAAAAAACAACAAACAACGTCGCCAAATCTTCTACATTAAACATGATACCAAGAAAAATTCATATTTAATATATAGAAACAATATCTGAAATTTTGGACGACTTGGCAACATTGAAATCTAGTCCCACTCAAATAATCAGTTTTCTTTTTGATGATACTTAATATCGTTTATCAAATAAATTCTTTCCGACCATTTTAAAGGCAGTTCAAACAATGAAAGCAAAAATTCTCTAAAATAATAACCATTTTTCACCAATCAACAACAAACAACGTCGCCAAATCTTCTACATTAAACATGATGCAATAAAAATTCATATTTAATATATAGAAACAATATCTGAAATTTTGGACGACTTGGCAACATTGAAATCTAGTCCCACTCAAATAATCAGTTTTCTTTTTGATGATACTTAATATCGTTTATCAAATAAATTCTTTCCGACCATTTTAAAGCCAGTACAAACAATGAAAGCAAAAAATCTCTAAAATAATAACCATTTTTCAGCAATCAACAACAAACAACGTCGCCAAATCTTCTACATTAAACATGATGCAAGAAAAATTCATATTTAATATATACAAACAATATCTGAAATTTTGGACGACTTGGCAACATTGAAATCTAGTCCCACTCAAATAATCAGTTTTCTTTTTGATGATACTTAATATCGTTTATCAAATAAATTCTTTCCGACCATTTTAAAGCCAGTACAAACAATGAAAGCAAAAAATCTCTAAAATAATAACCATTTTTCACCAAAAAACAACAAACAACGTCGCCAAATCTTCTACATTAAACATGATACCAAGAAAAATTCATATTTAATATATAGAAACAATATCTGAAATTTTGGACGACTTGGCAACATTGAAATCTAGTCCCACTCAAATAATCAGTTTTCTTTTTGATGATACTTAATATCGTTTATCAAATAAATTCTTTCCGACCATTTTAAAGGCAGTTCAAACAATGAAAGCAAAAATTCTCTAAAATAATAACCATTTTTCACCAATCAACAACAAACAACGTCGCCAAATCTTCTACATTAAACATGATGCAATAAAAATTCATATTTAATATATAGAAACAATATCTGAAATTTTGGACGACTTGGCAACATTGAAATCTAGTCCCACTCAAATAATCAGTTTTCTTTTTGATGATACTTAATATCGTTTATCAAATAAATTCTTTCCGACCATTTTAAAGCCAGTACAAACAATGAAAGCAAAAAATCTCTAAAATAATAACCATTTTTCACCAATCAACAACAAACAACGTCGCCAAATCTTCTACATTAAACATGATGCAATAAAAATTCATATTTAATATATAGAAACAATATCTGAAATTTTGGACGACTTGGCAACATTGAAATCTAGTCCCACTCAAATAATCAGTTTTCTTTTTGATGATACTTAATATCGTTTATCAAATAAATTCTTTCCGACCATTTTAAAGGCAGTTCAAACAATGAAAGCAAAAATTCTCTAAAATAATAACCATTTTTCAGCAATCAACAACAAACAACGTCGCCAAATCTTCTACATTAAACATGATGCAAGAAAAATTCATAATTAATATATACAAACAATATCTGAAATTTTGGACGACTTGGCAACATTGAAATCTAGTCCCACTCAAATAATCAGTTTTCTTTTTGATGATACTTAATATCGTTTATCAAATAAATTCTTTCCGACCATTTTAAAGCCAGTACAAACAATGAAAGCAAAAAATCTCTGAAATAATAACCATTTTTCACCAATCAACAACAAACAACGTCGCCAAATCTTCTACATTAAACATGATACCAAGAAAAATTCATATTTAATATATAGAAACAATATCTGAAATTTTGGACGACTTGGCAACATTGAAATCTAGTCCCACTCAAATAATCAGTTTTCTTTTTGATGATACTTAATATCGTTTATCAAATAAATTCTTTCCGACCATTTTAAAGGCAGTTCAAACAATGAAAGCAAAAATTCTCTAAAATAATAACCATTTTTCACCAATCAACAACAAACAACGTCGCCAAATCTTCTACATTAAACATGATGCAATAAAAATTAATATTTAATATATAGAAACAATATCTGAAATTTTGGACGACTTGGCAACATTGAAATCTAGTCCCACTCAAATAATCAGTTTTCTTTTTGATGATACTTAATATCGTTTATCAAATAAATTCTTTCCGACCATTTTAAAGCCAGTACAAACAATGAAAGCAAAAAATCTCTAAAATAATAACCATTTTTCACCAATCAACAATAAACAACGTCGCCAAATCTTTTACATTAAACATGATACCAAGAAAAACTCATATTTAATATATACAAACAATATCTGAAATTTTGGACGACTTGGCAACATTGAAATCTAGTCCCACTCAAATAATCAGTTTTCTTTTTTATGATACTTAATATCGTTTATCAAATAAATTCTTTCCGACCATTTTAAAGCCAGTACAAACAATGAAAGCAAAAAATCTCTAAAATAATAACCATTTTTCACCAATCAACAATAAACAACGTCGCCAAATCTTCTACATTAAACATGATACCAAGAAAAATTCATATTTAATATATAGAAACAATATCTGAAATTTTGGACGACTTGGCAACATTGAAATCTAGTCCCACTCAAATAATCAGTTTTCTTTTTTATGATACTTAGTATCGTTTATCAAATAAAACCCTTTCCAACCATCTTATAGTCAGAGCAAAAACAATGAAAGCAAAAAATCTCTAAAATAATAACCTATTTTCACCAATCAACAATAAAGAACGTCGCCAAATCTTCTACATTAAACATGATGCAAGAAAAATTCATAATTAATATATACAAACAATATCTGAAATTTTGGACGACTTGGCAACATTGAAATCTAGTCCCACTCAAATAATCAGTTTTCTTTTTGATGATACTTAATATCGTTTATCAAATAAATTCTTTCCGACCATTTTAAAGCCAGTACAAACAATGAAAGCAAAAAATCTCTGAAATAATAACCATTTTTCACCAATCAACAACAAACAACGTCGCCAAATCTTCTACATTAAACATGATACCAAGAAAAATTCATATTTAATATATAGAAACAATATCTGAAATTTTGGACGACTTGGCAACATTGAAATCTAGTCCCACTCAAATAATCAGTTTTCTTTTTGATGATACTTAATATCGTTTATCAAATAAATTCTTTCCGACCATTTTAAAGGCAGTTCAAACAATGAAAGCAAAAATTCTCTAAAATAATAACCATTTTTCACCAATCAACAACAAACAACGTCGCCAAATCTTCTACATTAAACATGATGCAATAAAAATTCATATTTAATATATAGAAACAATATCTGAAATTTTGGACGACTTGGCAACATTGAAATCTAGTCCCACTCAAATAATCAGTTTTCTTTTTGATGATACTTAATATCGTTTATCAAATAAATTCTTTCCGACCATTTTAAAGGCAGTTCAAACAATGCAAGCAAAAAATCTCTAAAATAATAACCATTTTTCACCAATCAACAATAAACAACGTCGCCAAATCTTCTACATTAAACATGATGCAATAAAAATTCATATTTAATATATAGAAACAATATCTGAAATTTTGGACGACTTGGCAACATTGAAATCTAGTCCCACTCAAATAATCAGTTTTCTTTTTTATGATACTTAGTATCGTTTATCAAATAAAACCCTTTCCAACCATCTTATAGTCAGAGCAAAAACAATGAAAGCAAAAAATCTCTAAAATAATAACCTATTTTCACCAATCAACAATAAAGAACGTCGCCAAATCGTCTACATTCAACATGACACAAGAAAAATTCATATTTAATATATACAAACAATATCTGAAATTTTGGACGACTTGACAACATTGAAATCTAGTCCCACTCAAATAATCAGTTTTCTTTTTGATGATACTTAACATCGTTTATCAAATAAATTCTTTCCGACCATTTTAAAGCCAGTACAAACAATGAAAGCAAAAAATCTCTAAAATAATAACCATTTTTCACCAATCAACAACAAACAACGTCGCCAAATCTTCTACATTAAACATGATGCAATAAAAATTCATATTTAATATATAGAAACAATATCTGAAATTTTGGACGACTTGGCAACATTGAAATCTAGTCCCACTCAAATAATCAGTTTTCTTTTTGATGATACTTAATATCGTTTATCAAATAAATTCTTTCCGACCATTTTAAAGCCAGTACAAACAATGAAAGCAAAAAATCTCTAAAATAATAACCATTTTTCACCAATCAACAATAAACAACGTCGCCAAATCTTTTACATTAAACATGATACCAAGAAAAACTCATATTTAATATATACAAACAATATCTGAAATTTTGGACGACTTGGCAACATTGAAATCTAGTCCCACTCAAATAATCAGTTTTCTTTTTTATGATACTTAATATCGTTTATCAAATAAATTCTTTCCGACCATTTTAAAGCCAGTACAAACAATGAAAGCAAAAAATCTCTAAAATAATAACCATTTTTCACCAATCAACAATAAACAACGTCGCCAAATCTTCTACATTAAACATGATACCAAGAAAAATTCATATTTAATATATAGAAACAATATCTGAAATTTTGGACGACTTGGCAACATTGAAATCTAGTCCCACTCAAATAATCAGTTTTCTTTTTTATGATACTTAGTATCGTTTATCAAATAAAACCCTTTCCAACCATCTTATAGTCAGAGCAAAAACAATGAAAGCAAAAAATCTCTAAAATAATAACCTATTTTCACCAATCAACAATAAAGAACGTCGCCAAATCGTCTACATTCAACATGACACAAGAAAAATTCATATTTAATATATACAAACAATATCTGAAATTTTGGACGACTTGACAACATTGAAATCTAGTCCCACTCAAATAATCAGTTTTCTTTTTGATGATACTTAACATCGTTTATCAAATAAATTCTTTCCGACCATTTTAAAGCCAGTACAAACAATGAAAGCAAAAAATCTCTAAAATAATAACCATTTTTCACCAATCAACAACAAACAACGTCGCCAAATCTTCTACATTAAACATGATGCAAGAAAAATTCATATTTAATATATAGAAACAATATCTGAAATTTTGGACGACTTGGCAACATTGAAATCTAGTCCCACTCAAATAATCAGTTTTCTTTTTGATGATACTTAATATCGTTTATCAAATAAATTCTTTCCGACCATTTTAAAGCCAGTACAAACAATGAAAGCAAAAAATCTCTAAAATAATAACCATTTTTCACCAATCAACAATAAACAACGTCGCCAAATCTTTTACATTAAACATGATACCAAGAAAAACTCATATTTAATATATACAAACAATATCTGAAATTTTGGACGACTTGGCAACATTGAAATCTAGTCCCACTCAAATAATCAGTTTTCTTTTTTATGATACTTAATATCGTTTATCAAATAAATTCTTTCCGACCATTTTAAAGCCAGTACAAACAATGAAAGCAAAAAATCTCTAAAATAATAACCATTTTTCACCAATCAACAATAAACAACGTCGCCAAATCTTCTACATTAAACATGATACCAAGAAAAATTCATATTTAATATATAGAAACAATATCTGAAATTTTGGACGACTTGGCAACATTGAAATCTAGTCCCACTCAAATAATCAGTTTTCTTTTTTATGATACTTAGTATCGTTTATCAAATAAAACCCTTTCCAACCATCTTATAGTCAGAGCAAAAACAATGAAAGCAAAAAATCTCTAAAATAATAACCTATTTTCACCAATCAACAATAAAGAACGTCGCCAAATCTTCTACATTAAACATGATGCAATAAAAATTCATATTTAATATATAGAAACAATATCTGAAATTTTGGACGACTCGGCAACATTGAAATCTAGTCCCACTCAAATAATCAGTTTTCTTTTTGATGATACTTAATATCGTTTATCAAATAAATTCTTTCCGACCATTTTAAGGCCAGTACAAACAATGAAAGCAAAAAATCTCTAAAATAATAACCATTTTTCAGCAATCAACAACAAACAACGTCGCCAAATCTTCTACATTAAACATGATGCAAGAAAAATTCATATTTAATATATACAAACAATATCTGAAATTTTGGACGTCTTGGCAACATTGAAATCTAGTCCCACTCAAATAATCAGTTTTCTTTTTGATGATACTTAATATCGTTTATCAAATAAATTCTTTCCGACCATTTTAAAGCCAGTACAAACAATGAAAGCAAAAAATCTCTAAAATAATAACCATTTTTCACCAAAAAACAACAAACAACGTCGCCAAATCTTCTACATTAAACATGATACCAAGAAAAATTCATATTTAATATATAGAAACAATATCTGAAATTTTGGACGACTTGGCAACATTGAAATCTAGTCCCACTCAAATAATCAGTTTTCTTTTTGATGATACTTAATATCGTTTATCAAATAAATTCTTTCCGACCATTTTAAAGGCAGTTCAAACAATGAAAGCAAAAATTCTCTAAAATAATAACCATTTTTCACCAATCAACAACAAACAACGTCGCCAAATCTTCTACATTAAACATGATGCAATAAAAATTCATATTTAATATATAGAAACAATATCTGAAATTTTGGACGACTTGGCAACATTGAAATCTAGTCCCACTCAAATAATCAGTTTTCTTTTTGATGATACTTAATATCGTTTATCAAATAAATTCTTTCCGACCATTTTAAAGGCAGTTCAAACAATGAAAGCAAAAATTCTCTAAAATAATAACCATTTTTCAGCAATCAACAACAAACAACGTCGCCAAATCTTCTACATTAAACATGATGCAAGAAAAATTCATAATTAATATATACAAACAATATCTGAAATTTTGGACGACTTGGCAACATTGAAATCTAGTCCCACTCAAATAATCAGTTTTCTTTTTGATGATACTTAATATCGTTTATCAAATAAATTCTTTCCGACCATTTTAAAGCCAGTACAAACAATGAAAGCAAAAAATCTCTGAAATAATAACCATTTTTCACCAATCAACAACAAACAACGTCGCCAAATCTTCTACATTAAACATGATACCAAGAAAAATTCATATTTAATATATAGAAACAATATCTGAAATTTTGGACGACTTGGCAACATTGAAATCTAGTCCCACTCAAATAATCAGTTTTCTTTTTGATGATACTTAATATCGTTTATCAAATAAATTCTTTCCGACCATTTTAAAGGCAGTTCAAACAATGAAAGCAAAAATTCTCTAAAATAATAACCATTTTTCACCAATCAACAACAAACAACGTCGCCAAATCTTCTACATTAAACATGATGCAATAAAAATTAATATTTAATATATAGAAACAATATCTGAAATTTTGGACGACTTGGCAACATTGAAATCTAGTCCCACTCAAATAATCAGTTTTCTTTTTGATGATACTTAATATCGTTTATCAAATAAATTCTTTCCGACCATTTTAAAGCCAGTACAAACAATGAAAGCAAAAAATCTCTAAAATAATAACCATTTTTCACCAATCAACAATAAACAACGTCGCCAAATCTTTTACATTAAACATGATACCAAGAAAAACTCATATTTAATATATACAAACAATATCTGAAATTTTGGACGACTTGGCAACATTGAAATCTAGTCCCACTCAAATAATCAGTTTTCTTTTTTATGATACTTAATATCGTTTATCAAATAAATTCTTTCCGACCATTTTAAAGCCAGTACAAACAATGAAAGCAAAAAATCTCTAAAATAATAACCATTTTTCACCAATCAACAATAAACAACGTCGCCAAATCTTCTACATTAAACATGATACCAAGAAAAATTCATATTTAATATATAGAAACAATATCTGAAATTTTGGACGACTTGGCAACATTGAAATCTAGTCCCACTCAAATAATCAGTTTTCTTTTTTATGATACTTAGTATCGTTTATCAAATAAAACCCTTTCCAACCATCTTATAGTCAGAGCAAAAACAATGAAAGCAAAAAATCTCTAAAATAATAACCTATTTTCACCAATCAACAATAAAGAACGTCGCCAAATCTTCTACATTAAACATGATGCAAGAAAAATTCATAATTAATATATACAAACAATATCTGAAATTTTGGACGACTTGGCAACATTGAAATCTAGTCCCACTCAAATAATCAGTTTTCTTTTTGATGATACTTAATATCGTTTATCAAATAAATTCTTTCCGACCATTTTAAAGCCAGTACAAACAATGAAAGCAAAAAATCTCTGAAATAATAACCATTTTTCACCAATCAACAACAAACAACGTCGCCAAATCTTCTACATTAAACATGATACCAAGAAAAATTCATATTTAATATATAGAAACAATATCTGAAATTTTGGACGACTTGGCAACATTGAAATCTAGTCCCACTCAAATAATCAGTTTTCTTTTTGATGATACTTAATATCGTTTATCAAATAAATTCTTTCCGACCATTTTAAAGGCAGTTCAAACAATGAAAGCAAAAATTCTCTAAAATAATAACCATTTTTCACCAATCAACAACAAACAACGTCGCCAAATCTTCTACATTAAACATGATGCAATAAAAATTCATATTTAATATATAGAAACAATATCTGAAATTTTGGACGACTTGGCAACATTGAAATCTAGTCCCACTCAAATAATCAGTTTTCTTTTTGATGATACTTAATATCGTTTATCAAATAAATTCTTTCCGACCATTTTAAAGCCAGTACAAACAATGAAAGCAAAAAATCTCTAAAATAATAACCATTTTTCACCAATCAACAATAAACAACGTCGCCAAATCTTTTACATTAAACATGATACCAAGAAAAACTCATATTTAATATATACAAACAATATCTGAAATTTTGGACGACTTGGCAACATTGAAATCTAGTCCCACTCAAATAATCAGTTTTCTTTTTTATGATACTTAATATCGTTTATCAAATAAATTCTTTCCGACCATTTTAAAGCCAGTACAAACAATGAAAGCAAAAAATCTCTAAAATAATAACCATTTTTCACCAATCAACAATAAACAACGTCGCCAAATCTTCTACATTAAACATGATACCAAGAAAAATTCATATTTAATATATAGAAACAATATCTGAAATTTTGGACGACTTGGCAACATTGAAATCTAGTCCCACTCAAATAATCAGTTTTCTTTTTTATGATACTTAGTATCGTTTATCAAATAAAACCCTTTCCAACCATCTTATAGTCAGAGCAAAAACAATGAAAGCAAAAAATCTCTAAAATAATAACCTATTTTCACCAATCAACAATAAAGAACGTCGCCAAATCTTCTACATTAAACATGATGCAATAAAAATTCATATTTAATATATAGAAACAATATCTGAAATTTTGGACGACTCGGCAACATTGAAATCTAGTCCCACTCAAATAATCAGTTTTCTTTTTGATGATACTTAATATCGTTTATCAAATAAATTCTTTCCGACCATTTTAAAGCCAGTACAAACAATGAAAGCAAAAAATCTCTAAAATAATAACCATTTTTCACCAATCAACAATAAACAACGTCGCCAAATCTTCTACATTAAACATGATACCAAGAAAAACTCATATTTAATATATACAAACAATATCTGAAATTTTGGACGACTTGGCAACATTGAAATCTAGTCCCACTCAAATAATCAGTTTTCTTTTTTATGATACTTAATATCGTTTATCAAATAAATTCTTTCCGACCATTTTAAAGCCAGTACAAACAATGAAAGCAAAAAATCTCTAAAATAATAACCATTTTTCACCAATCAACAATAAACAACGTCGCCAAATCTTCTACATTAAACATGATACCAAGAAAAATTCATATTTAATATATAGAAACAATATCTGAAATTTTGGACGACTTGGCAACATTGAAATCTAGTCCCACTCAAATAATCAGTTTTCTTTTTTATGATACTTAGTATCGTTTATCAAATAAAACCCTTTCCAACCATCTTATAGTCAGAGCAAAAACAATGAAAGCAAAAAATCTCTAAAATAATAACCTATTTTCACCAATCAACAATAAAGAACGTCGCCAAATCTTCTACATTAAACATGATGCAATAAAAATTCATATTTAATATATAGAAACAATATCTGAAATTTTGGACGACTCGGCAACATTGAAATCTAGTCCCACTCAAATAATCAGTTTTCTTTTTGATGATACTTAATATCGTTTATCAAATAAATTCTTTCCGACCATTTTAAGGCCAGTACAAACAATGAAAGCAAAAAATCTCTAAAATAATAACCATTTTTCAGCAATCAACAACAAACAACGTCGCCAAATCTTCTACATTAAACATGATGCAAGAAAAATTCATATTTAATATATACAAACAATATCTGAAATTTTGGACGTCTTGGCAACATTGAAATCTAGTCCCACTCAAATAATCAGTTTTCTTTTTGATGATACTTAATATCGTTTATCAAATAAATTCTTTCCGACCATTTTAAAGCCAGTACAAACAATGAAAGCAAAAAATCTCTAAAATAATAACCATTTTTCACCAAAAAACAACAAACAACGTCGCCAAATCTTCTACATTAAACATGATACCAAGAAAAATTCATATTTAATATATAGAAACAATATCTGAAATTTTGGACGACTTGGCAACATTGAAATCTAGTCCCACTCAAATAATCAGTTTTCTTTTTGATGATACTTAATATCGTTTATCAAATAAATTCTTTCCGACCATTTTAAAGGCAGTTCAAACAATGAAAGCAAAAATTCTCTAAAATAATAACCATTTTTCACCAATCAACAACAAACAACGTCGCCAAATCTTCTACATTAAACATGATGCAATAAAAATTCATATTTAATATATAGAAACAATATCTGAAATTTTGGACGACTTGGCAACATTGAAATCTAGTCCCACTCAAATAATCAGTTTTCTTTTTGATGATACTTAATATCGTTTATCAAATAAATTCTTTCCGACCATTTTAAAGGCAGTTCAAACAATGAAAGCAAAAATTCTCTAAAATAATAACCATTTTTCAGCAATCAACAACAAACAACGTCGCCAAATCTTCTACATTAAACATGATGCAAGAAAAATTCATAATTAATATATACAAACAATATCTGAAATTTTGGACGACTTGGCAACATTGAAATCTAGTCCCACTCAAATAATCAGTTTTCTTTTTGATGATACTTAATATCGTTTATCAAATAAATTCTTTCCGACCATTTTAAAGCCAGTACAAACAATGAAAGCAAAAAATCTCTGAAATAATAACCATTTTTCACCAATCAACAACAAACAACGTCGCCAAATCTTCTACATTAAACATGATACCAAGAAAAATTCATATTTAATATATAGAAACAATATCTGAAATTTTGGACGACTTGGCAACATTGAAATCTAGTCCCACTCAAATAATCAGTTTTCTTTTTGATGATACTTAATATCGTTTATCAAATAAATTCTTTCCGACCATTTTAAAGGCAGTTCAAACAATGAAAGCAAAAATTCTCTAAAATAATAACCATTTTTCACCAATCAACAACAAACAACGTCGCCAAATCTTCTACATTAAACATGATGCAATAAAAATTAATATTTAATATATAGAAACAATATCTGAAATTTTGGACGACTTGGCAACATTGAAATCTAGTCCCACTCAAATAATCAGTTTTCTTTTTGATGATACTTAATATCGTTTATCAAATAAATTCTTTCCGACCATTTTAAAGCCAGTACAAACAATGAAAGCAAAAAATCTCTAAAATAATAACCATTTTTCACCAATCAACAATAAACAACGTCGCCAAATCTTTTACATTAAACATGATACCAAGAAAAACTCATATTTAATATATACAAACAATATCTGAAATTTTGGACGACTTGGCAACATTGAAATCTAGTCCCACTCAAATAATCAGTTTTCTTTTTTATGATACTTAATATCGTTTATCAAATAAATTCTTTCCGACCATTTTAAAGCCAGTACAAACAATGAAAGCAAAAAATCTCTAAAATAATAACCATTTTTCACCAATCAACAATAAACAACGTCGCCAAATCTTCTACATTAAACATGATACCAAGAAAAATTCATATTTAATATATAGAAACAATATCTGAAATTTTGGACGACTTGGCAACATTGAAATCTAGTCCCACTCAAATAATCAGTTTTCTTTTTTATGATACTTAGTATCGTTTATCAAATAAAACCCTTTCCAACCATCTTATAGTCAGAGCAAAAACAATGAAAGCAAAAAATCTCTAAAATAATAACCTATTTTCACCAATCAACAATAAAGAACGTCGCCAAATCTTCTACATTAAACATGATGCAAGAAAAATTCATAATTAATATATACAAACAATATCTGAAATTTTGGACGACTTGGCAACATTGAAATCTAGTCCCACTCAAATAATCAGTTTTCTTTTTGATGATACTTAATATCGTTTATCAAATAAATTCTTTCCGACCATTTTAAAGCCAGTACAAACAATGAAAGCAAAAAATCTCTGAAATAATAACCATTTTTCACCAATCAACAACAAACAACGTCGCCAAATCTTCTACATTAAACATGATACCAAGAAAAATTCATATTTAATATATAGAAACAATATCTGAAATTTTGGACGACTTGGCAACATTGAAATCTAGTCCCACTCAAATAATCAGTTTTCTTTTTGATGATACTTAATATCGTTTATCAAATAAATTCTTTCCGACCATTTTAAAGGCAGTTCAAACAATGAAAGCAAAAATTCTCTAAAATAATAACCATTTTTCACCAATCAACAACAAACAACGTCGCCAAATCTTCTACATTAAACATGATGCAATAAAAATTCATATTTAATATATAGAAACAATATCTGAAATTTTGGACGACTTGGCAACATTGAAATCTAGTCCCACTCAAATAATCAGTTTTCTTTTTGATGATACTTAATATCGTTTATCAAATAAATTCTTTCCGACCATTTTAAAGCCAGTACAAACAATGAAAGCAAAAAATCTCTAAAATAATAACCATTTTTCACCAATCAACAATAAACAACGTCGCCAAATCTTTTACATTAAACATGATACCAAGAAAAACTCATATTTAATATATACAAACAATATCTGAAATTTTGGACGACTTGGCAACATTGAAATCTAGTCCCACTCAAATAATCAGTTTTCTTTTTTATGATACTTAATATCGTTTATCAAATAAATTCTTTCCGACCATTTTAAAGCCAGTACAAACAATGAAAGCAAAAAATCTCTAAAATAATAACCATTTTTCACCAATCAACAATAAACAACGTCGCCAAATCTTCTACATTAAACATGATACCAAGAAAAATTCATATTTAATATATAGAAACAATATCTGAAATTTTGGACGACTTGGCAACATTGAAATCTAGTCCCACTCAAATAATCAGTTTTCTTTTTTATGATACTTAGTATCGTTTATCAAATAAAACCCTTTCCAACCATCTTATAGTCAGAGCAAAAACAATGAAAGCAAAAAATCTCTAAAATAATAACCTATTTTCACCAATCAACAATAAAGAACGTCGCCAAATCTTCTACATTAAACATGATGCAATAAAAATTCATATTTAATATATAGAAACAATATCTGAAATTTTGGACGACTCGGCAACATTGAAATCTAGTCCCACTCAAATAATCAGTTTTCTTTTTGATGATACTTAATATCGTTTATCAAATAAATTCTTTCCGACCATTTTAAAGCCAGTACAAACAATGAAAGCAAAAAATCTCTAAAATAATAACCATTTTTCACCAATCAACAATAAACAACGTCGCCAAATCTTCTACATTAAACATGATACCAAGAAAAACTCATATTTAATATATACAAACAATATCTGAAATTTTGGACGACTTGGCAACATTGAAATCTAGTCCCACTCAAATAATCAGTTTTCTTTTTGATGATACTTAATATCGTTTATCAAATAAATTCTTTCCGACCATTTTAAAGCCAGTACAAACAATGAAAGCAAAAAATCTCTAAAATAATAACCATTTTTCACCAAAAAACAACAAACAACGTCGCCAAATCTTCTACATTAAACATGATACCAAGAAAAATTCATATTTAATATATAGAAACAATATCTGAAATTTTGGACGACTTGGCAACATTGAAATCTAGTCCCACTCAAATAATCAGTTTTCTTTTTGATGATACTTAATATCGTTTATCAAATAAATTCTTTCCGACCATTTTAAAGGCAGTTCAAACAATGAAAGCAAAAATTCTCTAAAATAATAACCATTTTTCACCAATCAACAACAAACAACGTCGCCAAATCTTCTACATTAAACATGATGCAATAAAAATTCATATTTAATATATAGAAACAATATCTGAAATTTTGGACGACTTGGCAACATTGAAATCTAGTCCCACTCAAATAATCAGTTTTCTTTTTGATGATACTTAATATCGTTTATCAAATAAATTCTTTCCGACCATTTTAAAGCCAGTACAAACAATGAAAGCAAAAAATCTCTAAAATAATAACCATTTTTCACCAATCAACAACAAACAACGTCGCCAAATCTTCTACATTAAACATGATGCAATAAAAATTCATATTTAATATATAGAAACAATATCTGAAATTTTGGACGACTTGGCAACATTGAAATCTAGTCCCACTCAAATAATCAGTTTTCTTTTTGATGATACTTAATATCGTTTATCAAATAAATTCTTTCCGACCATTTTAAAGGCAGTTCAAACAATGAAAGCAAAAATTCTCTAAAATAATAACCATTTTTCAGCAATCAACAACAAACAACGTCGCCAAATCTTCTACATTAAACATGATGCAAGAAAAATTCATAATTAATATATACAAACAATATCTGAAATTTTGGACGACTTGGCAACATTGAAATCTAGTCCCACTCAAATAATCAGTTTTCTTTTTGATGATACTTAATATCGTTTATCAAATAAATTCTTTCCGACCATTTTAAAGCCAGTACAAACAATGAAAGCAAAAAATCTCTAAAATAATAACCATTTTTCACCAAAAAACAACAAACAACGTCGCCAAATCTTCTACATTAAACATGATACCAAGAAAAATTCATATTTAATATATAGAAACAATATCTGAAATTTTGGACGACTTGGCAACATTGAAATCTAGTCCCACTCAAATAATCAGTTTTCTTTTTGATGATACTTAATATCGTTTATCAAATAAATTCTTTCCGACCATTTTAAAGGCAGTTCAAACAATGAAAGCAAAAATTCTCTAAAATAATAACCATTTTTCACCAATCAACAACAAACAACGTCGCCAAATCTTCTACATTAAACATGATGCAATAAAAATTCATATTTAATATATAGAAACAATATCTGAAATTTTGGACGACTTGGCAACATTGAAATCTAGTCCCACTCAAATAATCAGTTTTCTTTTTGATGATACTTAATATCGTTTATCAAATAAATTCTTTCCGACCATTTTAAAGCCAGTACAAACAATGAAAGCAAAAAATCTCTAAAATAATAACCATTTTTCACCAATCAACAACAAACAACGTCGCCAAATCTTCTACATTAAACATGATGCAATAAAAATTCATATTTAATATATAGAAACAATATCTGAAATTTTGGACGACTTGGCAACATTGAAATCTAGTCCCACTCAAATAATCAGTTTTCTTTTTGATGATACTTAATATCGTTTATCAAATAAATTCTTTCCGACCATTTTAAAGGCAGTTCAAACAATGAAAGCAAAAATTCTCTAAAATAATAACCATTTTTCACCAATCAACAACAAACAACGTCGCCAAATCTTCTACATTAAACATGATGCAATAAAAATTAATATTTAATATATAGAAACAATATCTGAAATTTTGGACGACTTGGCAACATTGAAATCTAGTCCCACTCAAATAATCAGTTTTCTTTTTGATGATACTTAATATCGTTTATCAAATAAATTCTTTCCGACCATTTTAAAGCCAGTACAAACAATGAAAGCAAAAAATCTCTAAAATAATAACCATTTTTCACCAATCAACAACAAACAACGTCGCCAAATCTTCTACATTAAACATGATGCAATAAAAATTCATATTTAATATATAGAAACAATATCTGAAATTTTGGACGACTTGGCAACATTGAAATCTAGTCCCACTCAAATAATCAGTTTTCTTTTTGATGATACTTAATATCGTTTATCAAATAAATTCTTTCCGACCATTTTAAAGGCAGTTCAAACAATGAAAGCAAAAATTCTCTAAAATAATAACCATTTTTCACCAATCAACAACAAACAACGTCGCCAAATCTTCTACATTAAACATGATGCAATAAAAATTAATATTTAATATATAGAAACAATATCTGAAATTTTGGACGACTTGGCAACATTGAAATCTAGTCCCACTCAAATAATCAGTTTTCTTTTTGATGATACTTAATATCGTTTATCAAATAAATTCTTTCCGACCATTTTAAAGGCAGTTCAAACAATGAAAGCAAAAATTCTCTAAAATAATAACCATTTTTCACCAATCAACAACAAACAACGTCGCCAAATCTTCTACATTAAACATGATGCAATAAAAATTAATATTTAATATATAGAAACAATATCTGAAATTTTGGACGACTTGGCAACATTGAAATCTAGTCCCACTCAAATAATCAGTTTTCTTTTTGATGATACTTAATATCGTTTATCAAATAAATTCTTTCCGACCATTTTAAAGGCAGTTCAAACAATGCAAGCAAAAAATCTCTAAAATAATAACCATTTTTCACCAATCAACAACAAACAACGTCGCCAAATCTTCTACATTAAACATGATGCAATAAAAATTCATATTTAATATATAGAAACAATATCTGAAATTTTGGACGACTTGGCAACATTGAAATCTAGTCCCACTCAAATAATCAGTTTTCTTTTTGATGATACTTAATATCGTTTATCAAATAAATTCTTTCCGACCATTTTAAAGGCAGTTCAAACAATGAAAGCAAAAATTCTCTAAAATAATAACCATTTTTCACCAATCAACAACAAACAACGTCGCCAAATCTTCTACATTAAACATGATGCAATAAAAATTCATATTTAATATATAGAAACAATATCTGAAATTTTGGACGACTTGGCAACATTGAAATCTAGTCCCACTCAAATAATCAGTTTTCTTTTTGATGATACTTAATATCGTTTATCAAATAAATTCTTTCCGACCATTTTAAAGGCAGTTCAAACAATGAAAGCAAAAATTCTCTAAAATAATAACCATTTTTCACCAATCAACAACAAACAACGTCGCCAAATCTTCTACATTAAACATGATGCAATAAAAATTCATATTTAATATATAGAAACAATATCTGAAATTTTGGACGACTTGGCAACATTGAAATCTAGTCCCACTCAAATAATCAGTTTTCTTTTTGATGATACTTAATATCGTTTATCAAATAAATTCTTTCCGACCATTTTAAAGGCAGTTCAAACAATGAAAGCAAAAATTCTCTAAAATAATAACCATTTTTCACCAATCAACAACAAACAACGTCGCCAAATCTTCTACATTAAACATGATGCAATAAAAATTAATATTTAATATATAGAAACAATATCTGAAATTTTGGACGACTTGGCAACATTGAAATCTAGTCCCACTCAAATAATCAGTTTTCTTTTTGATGATACTTAATATCGTTTATCAAATAAATTCTTTCCGACCATTTTAAAGGCAGTTCAAACAATGAAAGCAAAAATTCTCTAAAATAATAACCATTTTTCACCAATCAACAACAAACAACGTCGCCAAATCTTCTACATTAAACATGATGCAATAAAAATTCATATTTAATATATAGAAACAATATCTGAAATTTTGGACGACTTGGCAACATTGAAATCTAGTCCCACTCAAATAATCAGTTTTCTTTTTGATGATACTTAATATCGTTTATCAAATAAATTCTTTCCGACCATTTTAAAGGCAGTTCAAACAATGAAAGCAAAAATTCTCTAAAATAATAACCATTTTTCACCAATCAACAACAAACAACGTCGCCAAATCTTCTACATTAAACATGATGCAATAAAAATTCATATTTAATATATAGAAACAATATCTGAAATTTTGGACGACTTGGCAACATTGAAATCTAGTCCCACTCAAATAATCAGTTTTCTTTTTGATGATACTTAATATCGTTTATCAAATAAATTCTTTCCGACCATTTTAAAGCCAGTACAAACAATGAAAGCAAAAATTCTCTAAAATAATAACCATTTTTCACCAATCAACAACAAACAACGTCGCCAAATCTTCTACATTAAACATGATGCAATAAAAATTCATATTTAATATATAGAAACAATATCTGAAATTTTGGACGACTTGGCAACATTGAAATCTAGTCCCACTCAAATAATAGTTTTTTTTTTCGATGATATACTTGATATATTTTACCAAATAAAACCCTTTCTGACCATTTTAAAGTCAGTACAAACAATGAAGGCTAAAATAACAACCATTTTTCAGCAATCAACAACAAACAACGTCGCCAAATCTTCTACATTAAACATGATGCAAGAAAAATTCATAATTAATATATTCAAACAATATCTGAAATTTTGGACGACTTGGCAACATTGAAATCTAGTCCCACTCAAATAATACGATAATTTTACAGGAAACTGTAATGATTCTTTCTTATTTAATATATAGAAACAATATCTGAAATTTTGTACGACTTGGCAACATTGAAATCTAGTCCCACATAAATATAAACTATATTAGTAGAAGAATTAAGAAATTTTTAGCAGTCCAAACCTGTAGGAGTATCGTGAATAGGAGTGCGTTGCATATGCTACATTGATTCGCACCCTTCAACCGAGGATCATCTCTAAGGACGATTAAGGACTACAACAAGAGGGTGGTTTTTTTAGTTGTATGCTTTTTTTTGTTAATAGCGGTTTCGGGGGTGCTTAATTTGAGGATTACTTTACACCATTTTTATTCATTCATCCACTTTTTTTGTGGGTTTGATCTTCGTTATAATAGAAATTGAATTTATTTTAATTTTTTTAATTGAATTGGTTGAATCTACTACGTAATGTCACATATTCGGTACTAAATAAATAATGACTGTTACGAAGTGATAGGGAGAGAGAGAGAGAGAGGAGGAAGGAGGAATTCCATTATCCCTCACGTTAACTAGACTGGCTCTTTCTGTTTCCAACTAAACTAAAGGATATCAAATTTATTCATAATTAAGATACAATTCACTTATGGAATGTGTCTGAATTCCGTACTCAATTTCGCTATCCTTTGAAATTCGATACGAAACCCAGCATTTCGAGTATCTAATAATTCTATAAGCTTGCTACTACCGAACCTTTCCCAGTTAGATTTATCGTTTTATTAGAAAAAAATATTTAAATATAAAATTGAAAACCAAAAAAAAAACTAATGAAAATGTTGTCGTACGCCCATGAAAAGTTTTTTTCAAATAAAATAACCCCCTTATAAAAATCTCATCGCACGTTTATGATATAGTCGAGACGCGGTAAGTCACATTAACATGTCGCATGTTGGTGACGCGACCCCTACCAAAAGTATCTATAACTTGAGTTTTTGAACAAAAAAAATGGACATCGATCTATAGAATCCAATCAATGGGGGGAGGTTAACAATCTGAAGAAACATACAAGTATAGTGAAAAATAAGTGAGACCCAAAAAGTAGAAGAGTACTAGAAGTACCGTCGGAGGCGCGCTCCGTCGGGCTGGATATAGTCACGGCGGACGGTTTAGGGTGTCGTCAGGATTAGAAGAGAAGCCACAACCAGAGGGATACCCATGAGGTACACCTACAGCGACCTACTAGAAGTGAAAGTACTCCTAGAAACACCAAAGGACTACCGGAGGATAACCAAGTACCTGGAAGAACTTCAAAGCCAAGGTGTAAACTGATTCACCTTCATGGATCAATCGGAGAAGGCCAAGAAGACCGTCATCAAAGGACCTTCACCGGAAGAACTATATGACATCGAGAGGCAAGGAGTACGAGTCCAGAAGATCACACAGCTCCATTCCAGGTACCGAGAGAAGAAGAAGTTCTCCATCTACACGGTAGACCACCACAAAGAAGATATCCACTACGCCTTATCGGCGAAGATAAGGCAAGAAGTAGCCAGGAAGAACAACTGACGGATTTCACCACGGCCAGTCCACCTGCCATATGAAGACGAGATATGTGAGATGTGGAGGCTCACACCGATCAGGAATCTGCGAGAGACCAGTCAACAGAACAGCCACCTGCAGAGGAGAGCACTCTGCCAACTACAGGGGATGTCCAGAAGCACCTGAGAAGACAACAGAGCCACCAAAGAGGACAGCGAAAGCACCAGTAGCCGCACTGAAGACAACACCAGGGATGAGCTACGCCAATGCAGCAAAGAAGACCACCGTGCCACCAAAGGAGCAGCAGGACATCTTCGAGATGATGAAGCTCTTCTCTTCACACATGGAGGAGATGAAGAACTTCACCAGGAACAATTGATGAACCAGTGAAAACAAAGAAAACAACATTAACATGTAAGTAAAACAAGATCACTTACCTAGACCGGAAGGAAAGCTAGTAAGGCCAGCTCCCTAAGGTCGTCTTTAGTCGGTAATAATTCGTCTAAAGAATGACACTTTTTAGAGGCAGCGACATACACAAACCCCGCGAGCGACGAAAATTAAGAAGACCTACGAGATAAAAGTGAACATCTCTACCTCGAAGAAAAGGAAGACCGCCAGAACTTTTCCCCAAACCAAGAAAAGAAGATGAGTTACCCCAGCAGATGAGACTGAGGCCTCATCGGAAGAGATGAGGGGTGGAGGAATGTTCTTTCCCGGGATGCATTGCTCATAGAGGAGTGCATCCTGGAAGGGACGAGTTTGATAGAGATGTGTGTGTGTGACAATGGATCAGTTCACCTCCAGCTGCGGTCTACGAAAGCTCTGACTTACATTTCCAGATCGTGGTGAAGCTACGGAGACGTTGTCTTGTGGAAACAACGCATTTTGTTTTATTTCCTGTGAAGAAACATCATCGAGAGTATCGAGCTAGAGAGTACCTTTTATTTATGGGTGTACAAGTATAGTTCGCGTACTCAGATAGGTATATATCCAGTTGGAGGAAAAACCAAGAAGAAACCCGGTCTCACATCCCGTGACACCTGTGGTACTCCTTCACCATACTCGGAGTATTACTTTATTGTGTACGCCCCGAAGGAAGAGATACTGATTCCAACGCTTGACAACATGGCTAGTCTAGTTCTCTAGTCTAAGGCATGCAGGAGTTCCCCAGAGTTGACAAAGGGGCTGAGCCTGGACCAGTACTGGGAAGACTAGCTTTGGCGTACCTGTATAGGGCCATGCAAGGGCCAGGTCGCTTATCCCAGCCTTGGCCATGCCTATGATTACCCTTGTTTGGGCCAGGGCTGGATAAACCAGCCTTGGCCATGCCCATGATAACCCAAGCTCGGTCCAGGGCTGGATAACCCAGCCGTGGCCGTACGATGGTGATCCAAGCATGGATCAGGGCTGGATAACCCTGGAAACCCAGTCCTGGTAACCGAACCTGGTCCATTCCTGGCTCACTCCTGGTACTTGAGCATGGCCCAGCCCTGGCAACCAAACTTGGTCCAGTTCTGGCAACCAAGCCTGGCCCATCGTTATCACTCCAGACTTCTACCAACGCTGGACCAAGCTCGGACCCTTGGTACTTTTCTGTATGGGAACCGGTGTATATGTACCGTTGTTGCAGTCGAAGAAAAAATGAACTATTTACCGCGTCTTCTGATGAAACATGCTTAATCGCTCGTTCCTGATTCTCCTAAGAGACGAATAATAGCACAGTCAATCTCAATATTTTTATGATCTTTCAATACTTAGCACTCCACTCTTTAGCAGTGGCAGATAGTCCAGATACTCCCTATGGGACGACTTGGTCGATTGTAACAGATCATACATGATGTTTTTAGTAAAATTATCATTATAAACAAATTAAATTAAAACTTAACACTAATTAATTTCACTCGTTTTACATTATACCCCGATCGTAGATTACATCTGCAAATGGTTTCTGTAGAGTAATTCAATTGTACGGTCTCCAGAGATATATAGGCGTTCGCACTTAATGAAGGGATTTGTAATGCTCTGGGTGGATGGTCAAAGGCAAAAGTGAGATGTGGACGCGACGACAACATCGACAGAGTCTTTTCAGTTACAAATTGTCAATTCACAAAAATCTATAATGAACTCATCGGTCGATTACGATTTTTGTTTTGTTTTCAAGAAATAAGTTTTTGGGAGAAAAATGTTTCCTGAATTTGTGTTAGGCCATTCATAATTTCTACATCTGCTTGTCTACGCCTCTCCTCCTTCTGTCTTTCTTTTTCTTCCTCCTCCTTTCTGCGTCTTTCCTTCCGCTCCTTAAGTCTTTCCCTCTCTTCTTCCCCCTTTCTTGGTCTTTCCTTCTCATCCTCACATCTTTCCTTCTTTTCTTCTACCTCCTTTCTGCGTATTTCCTTCTCTTCTTCCTCCTTTCTGCGCCTTTTCTGCTTCTTCCTCCTTTCTGCTTCCTTCCTCCTGCTCCTCACATCTTTCCTTCTCTTCTTCTTCCTCCTTACTGCGTCTCTCCTTCTGCTCCTCACGTCTTTCCTTCTCTTCTTCCTCCCTTCTGCGTCTTTCATTCTGCTCCTTACGTCTTTCCTTCTCTTCTTCCTCCTTTCTGCGACTTTTTTTCTGCTCCTCACCTCTTTCCTTTTCTTCTTCTTCCTCCTTTCTGCTTCTTTCCTCCTGCTCCTCACATCTTTCCTTCTCTTCTTCTTCCTCCTTTCTGTGTCTCTCCTTCTGCTCCCTACGTCTTTCCTTCTCTTCTTCCTTCCTCTTTTCTGCGTCTTTTTTTCTGAGGTTGTTGATAAGTGAAGTATATAGCCGGGAATTTGTTGCTTGAGCCGTATTCTCCGGTATGTACCGAAATCCAGCACTCGAAATATATAATATGGCAGAGGGCCAAAAACCTGGCTTGCAGCTGAGTCTTTGAAATAAACATTCGTTAAGTTTCACAACAAATAAGTGGAGGTAAAATAGTATATTGTGCAACAAGTCGGACCGCCGATAGAAGCTTGCTTCTTATGCACAATAGAATGACCATTTATCAAAATTTTTTACAATTTTTGACAATTTTTTTAAATTTTAACAATTATTAACCATTTTTGACAATTATAGACCATTTTTCCAAATTTTAACAATTATTGACCATTTTTGACAATTTTTGTCCATTTTTGACAGGTTCTGACAATTATTGACCATTTTTGACAACTTTTAAAAACTTTGACCATTTTTCAAAAATTTTGACAATTTTTTACAATTATTGACCATTTTTGACAGTTTTTTATAATTATTGACCATTTTTCCAAAATTTTGACAATTTTTGACTATTTTTTCAAATTTTAACAATTATTGACCAATTTTGACAATTATTGATCATTTTTGACAATTTTTCAAAAATTTGGACCATTTTAGACCATTTTTCCAAATTTTAACAATTATTGACAATTTTTGAACATTTTTGACAGGTTCTGACAATTATTGACGATTTTTGACAACTTTTCAAAAATTTTGACAATTTTCAACAATTATTGACCATTTTTGACATTTTTTTATAATTATTGGCAATTTTTCCAAAATTTTAACAATTATTGACTATTTTTGACAGTTTCTGACAATTACTGACCATTTTTGACAGTTTTTGATCATCATTCAAAATTTTAACAATTATTGAGTATTTTTTAAAATATTTGACAAATTTTGACAGTTTCTGACAATTATTGACCATTTTTGACAATTTTTGCAAATCTTTGACAATTTTTAACAATTATCGACCATTTTTGACAGTCTTTTATAATTATTGACCATTTTTTCAAAATTTTGACAGTTTTTGACAATTTTTGACAATTATTAACCATTTTTCCAAATTTTTGACAATTTTTGAAAATATTTGGCAATTATTAACCATTTTTTCAAAACTTTGACAATTTTTGACAATTATTGACCATTTTCCCAAATTTTGACCATAATTCAAAATTTTTGACAATTTTTTAAAATTTTTAACATATTTTCGAATATAATCTGACAGTTTTGTGACAACTAAGTAGGTATTTGAAGATGACAGTAGCCTACTAAGTTTTTGTCGATTTTTTTGATTCTCCATATAAATATATGTGGCGTGGGCAAAGTGCCGTGAGAAATATTATTTCTCACAGTATGAGCAATATTTGGTTTTGAAATCAAGTAAGGTATGAGAAATACGTCACTTTTCATAGCAGTTGTAGAAAATAGTATATTGTGCAACAAGTGGGAAAAGTACTTTCCCCACATGTTGCACACTATACTTTTTCTACAACTGCACAAATTTAAAGAATACAAGTAAAGTAACTTAATATTTATTTTTATGGTTAGTAAAACAAAAAGAAAAGGTGAGCGGTCGTCGGATCGTCGATAGAAGCTTGCTTCTTATGCACAATAGAATGACCATTTTTCGTAAATTTTTGACCATTTTTCAAAAATTTTGACAATTTTTGACAATTATTGACCATTTTTTCAAAATTTTTGACAATTTTTGACAATTTTTTTTAATTTTAACAATTATTGACCATTTTTGACAGTTTTGACAATTATTGATGATTTTTGACAATTTTTCAAAAATTTTGACCATTTTAGACCATTTTTCCAAATTTTAACAATTATTGACAAAGTTTTGACCATTTTTGACAGGTTCTGACAATTATTGACCACTTTTGACAATTTTTGAACATTTTTCAAAAATGTTGGCAATTTTTTACAATTATTGACCATTTTTGACAGTTTTTTATAATTGTTGACCATTTTTTCAAAATTTTGACAATTTTTGACCATTTATCAAAATTTCAACAAAATATTGACCATTTTTGACAGTTTCTGATAATTATTGACCATTTTTCAAAAATTTCGACTATTTTTTCAAATTTTAACAATTATTGACCAATTTTGACAGTTTTAACAATTATTGATCATTTTTGACAATTTTTTATAATTATTGACAATTTTAACAATTATTAACCATTTTTGACAATTATAGACCATTTTTCCAAATTTTAACAATTATTGACCATTTTTGACAATTTTTGTCCATTTTTGACAGGTTCTGACAATTATTGACCATTTTTGACAATTCTTAAAAACTTTGACCATTTTTCAAAAATTTTGACAATTTTTTACAATTATTGACCATTTTTGACAGTTTTTTATAATTATTGACCATTTTTCCAAAATTTTGACAATTTTTGACTATTTTTTCAAATTTAAACAATTATTGACCAATTATTGATCATTTTTGACAATTTTTCGAAAATTTGGACCATTTTAGACCATTTTTCCAAATTTTAACAATTATTGACAATTTTTGAACATTTTTGACAATTTTTCAAAAATGTTTACCATTTTAGACCATTTTTCCAAATTTTAACAATTATTGACCATTTTTGAGCATTTTTGACAGGTTCTGACAATTATTGACCATTTTTGACAATTTTTCAAAAATTTTGACAATTTTTCAAAAATTTTGACAATTTTCAACAATTATTGACCATTTTTGACATTTTTTCATAATTATTGACAATTTTTTCAAAATTTTAACAATTTTTGACCATTTTTCAAAATTTTAACAATTATTGACAATTATTGACCATTTTTGACAACTTTCAAAAATTTTGACAGTTTTTGATCATTTTTCAAAATTTTAACAATTATTGACTATTTTTGACCATTTTTTAAAATATTTGACAATTTTTGACAGAAAATTATTGACCATTTTTGACAATTTTTCCAAATCTTTGACAATTTTTAACAATTATTGACCATTATTGACAGTCTTTTATAATTATTGACCATTTTTTCAAAATTTTGACAGTTTTTGACAGTTTTTGACAATTTTTGACAATTATTAACCATTTTCCCAAATTTTCGACCATATCTCAAAATTTTTGACAATTTTTTAAAATTTTTAACATATTCTCTAATATAATCAGACAGTTTTGTGACAACTAAGTAGGTATTTAAAGATGACAGTAGCCTACTAATTTTTGTCGATTTTATTTGATTCTCCATATAAATATATGTGGCGTGGGCAAAGTGCCGTGAGAAATATTATTTCTCACAGTATGAGCAATATTTGGTTTTGAAATCAAGTAAGGTATGAGAAATACGTCACTTTTCATAGCATTCATTCATTCATTCATAAATTGGGTTGTGCTCATCAGCCCAGGCACTTGATCTGAATCTTTGTACCATTTCCCATGTTATCTACTTCCATTCCAGAAGCTTCGTGTCTTCTATAAAGGTCACTAGTTTGACTGGAGGGATTTTCAGTAGTTGTGATGGTTGTATAACTTCCTCTCCAAAGTGCTTCCGTCTAAGTTCTTGTAAGTCCTCGCAGAAGCAGAGTATGTGAGTAGGTGTTTCATCATCAAGTTCACATTTTCTGCACATAGGTTCACTAACTTTGCCCATATTGTACAGATGTTTCCTCAAGGTGCAGTGTCCAGTCACCAGGTCGGTAACTGTCTTCAAATGTCTCTTACCCAGTTTCAGTAGCCTGGTTGAGAGTTCCTTGTCTACCTTGTTCAGTAAACTCTTTGTATGAAGGTGCCCTCGTGTCACCCTCCATTTGAATTGGTGTTCTCTATCTAGCCAGTTCCCGATTTCCCCTCTTATGCAATCTTTTGTGATTCCACAAAACGGTTCCGGACCTATGAAGTCTCCTTTAGAGCCTTCTTTAGCTAACTGGTCCGCCATTTCATTACCTGCAATACCCTCATGTGCCGGCACCCATATTAGAGACACTTTGTTGTCTCTTGCCAGCCTGTTGAGGGATTCTTTGCAGTTTTTCACCAGTCTAGACCTAGTTGTAGGATTACTGATAACCTTAAGCAGAGCCTGGCTGTCAGTGAATATTTCAATTTTTTGTCCGGTATATCCTCTTCTGATGTTTTCATCAATACAGGCTATAGCGGCAATCGTCTCTGCTTGAAACACAGTCGTATATCGACCAAGGCTAAAGAACATTCTCTTTCTAGGTCCTTTTATACCAGCCCCAGTGCCATGGTTTGTTTTGGAGCCATCGGTGAACCAGAACTTTTCATAGCAGTTGTAGAAAAAAATATTTTAGTTGGCTGTTGGTTAAGACCTCTTACTGACATTTAAAGGAAGTTATGAGCATTTTAGACCTAGGAATACCATCAACCTTAGACTTTATAAAAGAAAGACATCTTCAATGGTGGGGATATTTACAACGTATTGATGAAGGAAAATCGGTTAAGAGAATATGGAAAGCAAAAATTGGAAAAAATAAAAAAGGGACTGTGGTGACACAGTATAAACAATATTTTAGAATCCAGTAGTTAAACGTCAGATATAAAAATAGGATGCCAGTCTGATTTTTGAGTTGTCACACTCCAGAAATAAAATAGCTCTACGAGTTTCCTTGCTTTCGAAACCCACAGGACCAAGGAAAACTTGGGATAAAGTAATAGCTGGATTACTGGATAAAAGAGGAAAAAACTGGAATGAAGCGAAAGACTTGATACGAACTAAACACGCTTGCTGATATATTGATAAATCGTTTAAAGTCGGAAGCGAGGAGAGTCGAACATTATAGTATGCGTATGCGTAGTAATACATAATATATTTGAAAAGTTTTAATAGTAACTTGTTATTTGCTTCATGTTCGTCATCTATAAAAAAAATTAAGAAATACGAGGAGAGCATTGTTAAATAATTTTTGAGATAAAATAGTAATTCCAATATTAAAAAAAACACCCACGAACGTTATAATATATATATAAGCATTTTATTCCCCACCATTTATATTAATAGAATGCTTATTTTAAATACACCGAGTCCTGTTCTGTACCTTTAGACCTTCCCTTTATACATCCTACTAATTGAATTTGATATAGTTTGCATTAGTTGGTACATGATGTATCATAATCGTCAGTTATACTATATATATATATATATACATCCTATTTCCATTTGCAAATTATATCACAGTGAATTAACGTATTCAACCTCGCTGATGTTCAGTTATAATTGCATACAAATTGATATGGTTTCGTAAAATGCAACGAAAGTTGTAAGGATAAGAGGAAAGCATGTCGTAACTTCAAGGTACAATATTGGTAAAGATAGCAATAAGCAAGGCTCAGCTTTAGGTCCAATCATTAGCAACCTCTTCCTTGTATATTGGGGTGACATTCACTAAGACCTAAAAGATCTATTGTTACTTCTACTTAGTTCCTGAGAAAAGTCTCAGAGGCTAGTAGCTTCTTTAATCCTATTTCCCAGAGGAATGTTGGGATAACTGCAGAATTTATCTTCGGTAAATGTTCCTCTTCCATCCAGTAATCTCATAGGTGTTGTGCCCTAGGATTCTGAAGCAAGTATGTGGATGGAGGTTTCTTGAATCTACATTCTTCTTTCACCGACACTACCTGACGCACGTTTCAGTAACCAAGTTATCGTCTTCAGAGAACGAAGATAAACCAGATTATCTTGGAACGAACGAAGTGTCGCAAGTATTTGTATAGATGACTATATTATTAGATAATGTTAACTACAACATTATTAATAATAAAATAAAACGTGTTTATTTAAACACCTAACCTCTCGAGTACCAATCCTATTATCGTTTAATAGTTTCAGCAGAGAAAGATTAGGGTCTGACGGTAACTGGAAAACGTTTCACAACACCTCTAGTAATTACATTAATGCCGATGCTCATAAATAAATAGGATTCGAATTAGAGCTGCTGTGCAATTAATTAATCAGATAATTAGCAGACATGGAAGCATCAAAGAGGGCCAGGTTTCTGGTAACCACACCAGCATGCGTCTGTACCGCCTGTATATATATATATACATATATAGGTGTGTGTTATGTTTATTTATAGTGTGGAAGCTCTTTGAATTTACGTTAAAATTAACGGTATAATATTTGGTAATTTTGTTTCTTTAAATATTTTTTTCTAACAATCGCTTGTGGAAGAAAACTGAAGGTCACTCTAATTTGTTTTTCTACAGTCGCGCGTAAAATGACTAATAATTACTATATTCAAATGAAATCGTAAAGTCGACAAATGCCGAGGATTGTTACTTCACGCTCCAGAGCAAAAAAAGGAATCTTTTTCGCTCGCTTATTTAATCAAACCACGCCCTCCGAATTAACTCAATTGGTGAATATTTAATAATTTATCAGATTAAAAATTAAATAAAATTATATGTAAATTGACAAAAATTTTGTAATATGGTCAAAAATTGTCATAAATTGTCAATTATTGTCAAAAACTGTTAAAAATGGACAATAATTGTCAAAAACTTTAAAAAACGGTCAGACAATTTTAAAAAATTGTCAAAAATGGTCAATTGTCAAAAATTTTAAAATTTTTTTGAAAATGGTCAAAAATTGTCATAAACTGTCAAAAATGAACAATTACTGTCAAAATTGGTCAATAATTTTGAAAAATGGCCAAAAATTTTTAAAAATTGTCAAAAACTATCGAAAATGGACAATTATTGTTAAAAATTGTCAAAATTTTGACAAATAGTTCATAATTGTCAAAAATTGGTACATTTTTTGAAATATGGTCAAAAATGGTCAATAATTGTCAAAAATTTGGAAAAATTGTCCATAATTGTCAATAATTATCAAAAATGGTCAATAATTGTCAATTATTCTTAAATGCTGTCAAAAATGGACAATTATTGTCAAAATTGGTCGATAATTGTCAAAAACTATCAAAAAGGTCAATAATTTTGAAAAATGGTAAAAAATTGTCAAAAATTTTGAAAAATGGTCAATAATTGTCAAAAACTGAAAAAAAATTGAAAAATGGTCAAACATTTTCAAAAATTGTCAAAAATGGTCAATTGTCAAAAATTCTAAAATTTCTTTGAAAAATGGTCAAAAATTTTCGAAAATGGTCAATAATTGTCAAAAACTATCAAAAATGGTCAAAAACTGTCAAAAATGGACAATTATTGTCAAAAATGGTCAAAAATTGTCTAAAAAGGTCAAACATTTGGAAAAATGGTTCATAATTGTCAACAATTGTCAATAATTATCAATAATTCTCAATTATTTTTAAAAACTGTCAAAATTGGTCAATAATTGTCAAAAATTGTTAAAATTTTGAAAAATAGTCGATAATTATCAAAAACTATCAAAAATGGTCAATAATTTTGTTAAATGGTCAAAAATTTTGAAAAATTGTTAAAATTTTTGAAAAATTGTCAATAATTGTCAGAAATGGTCGATAATTGTCAAAAACTTGAAAAAAAATTGAAAAATGATCAAACATTTTCAAAAATTGTTAAAAATGGTCAATTGTCAGAAATTTCAAAATGTTTTTGAAAAATGGTCAAAAATTTTCGAAAATGGTCAATAATTGTCAAAAACTATCAAAAATGGTCGAAAACTGTCAAAAATTGACAATTATTGTCAAAATTGGTCAATAATAGTCAAAAACTGTTAAAATTTTGAAAAAACGTCGATAATTGTCAAAAACTATCAAAAATGGTCAATAAATTTGAAAAATGATCAAAAATATTGAAAAATGGACAATTATTGTTAAAAATTGTCAAAATTTTGAAAAATAGTTGTTAAAGTTTTTGAAATATGGTTAATAATTGTCAAAAATGGTCAAAAATTTGAAAAAATGGTCAATAATTATCAAAAATGGTCAATAATTGTCAATTATTTTTAAAAACTATCAAAAATGGTCAATATATAATTTTGAAAAATGATCAAAAATTTTGAAAAATTGTCGAAAATTTTGAAAAATTCTCAATAATTGTCAAAAATGGTCGATAATTGTCAAAAACTATCAAAAATTGACAATAATTTTGAAAAATGGTCAAAAATTTCGAAAAATTGTTAAAAATGTTTAAACAATGATCAAAAATTTAGAAAAATGGACAATTATTGTTAAAAAGTGTCAAAATTTTGAAATGATAATTGTCAAAAATTGTTAAAGTTTTTGAAATATGGTCAAAAATTGTCAAAAATTTGGAAAAATGGTCCATAATTGTCAACAATTGTCAATAATTATCAAAAATGGTCAATAATTGTCAATTATTTTTAAAAACTGTTTGACCATTTTTCGATAATTTTGGCAATTTTTGACAATTATTGACCATTTTTCCAAAATTTTCGACAATTTTTCCAAATTTTAACAATTATTGACCAATTTTGACAATTATTGACCATTTTTGACAGTTTTTTTATAATTATTGACTATTTTTTCAAAATTTTGACAATTTTTGACCATTTTTCAACACGTTAACAATTATTGACCATTTTTGGTAGTTTCTGACAATTATTGACCATTTTTTGACAATTTTTCAAAAATTTTGACAATTTTCAACAATTTAATATTGACCATTTTTGACAATTTTTTTGATAATTATTGACCGTTTTTTCAAAATTTCGTCAATTTTTGACCATTTGTACATACTAGGGACGTACGTCCTGGGAACGCACAAATTAGAATAAAAATTTAGAAAATTATACACATCATTATTAGAAACCACAATTATTTACAATTTGTGCTGCAAGTAAAAGTAATTTCTACCGGAAGGACGTGGAGGGGGCGATGTATCTATTGAACCTATTGCGATGATGCAGCTGATAATCCCAGCCTGATATGATTTTTTTGCCAGAAATTTTTTGGAAAAACAGGATATTTTAACATTTTTTTTTGGCAAAATGGTGAGACATATTATATTATGGTATTTATTTTTAATGATTTTTCCTGTGTCCATTAAAAAAAATAAGAGAACGTACTTGGGATGTTCTAATTAGGACTTAAGGGACGTATGGTTTAGTAACAAAAGATGTCCTCAGGACATCATGAGGATGGTTAAGGGTCTGATAACGGACAACCAGGGAACGTTTTAGGTACGTACTTGTGGTGTCTGGGTATTGACAAATTTTCAAAAATTTTGACCATTTTTATCAATTATTGACCATTTTTTCAAAATTTTGACAATTTTTAACAATTATTGACCATTTTTGACCACTTTTTCAAAATTTTATCGCAGCGTTGGTTATATAGTATCGCGCGTTATATCAATGCATATCTCTCTCTATCTCTGCACTGAACGTACACTATAGCCTGCGTCTCCCTCTCTCTTTCTAATGAGTCATCGCGTGACGAACGCTTTTTCGTAACGTCACACGTTTTACGAGTTCACTAGCCTTCCCAAAAAAATTCTTACAAATGTAAACATAAACAATCCTTAAATGTTGGAAGTGAATTAGCGATGGAAATGAAAATACTAAGAAAAATAGAAGGAATAACAAAGCTGGACAGATTTAAAAATTAAGAAATTAGAGCTAGACTTAAGGTGGCTCCTATAATATCAAAAATAGAGCAAACTCAACTCCGATGGTTCGGACACCTGACAAGAATGAACGAGTATAACATAGTTAAACAAATATGGGAGACAGGGTGAGACGGAAAGAAAAAAATAGGTAGACCGAAGAAAAACTGGAATCAAGAAATAGGTGACGTACTGAAGAAAAGAGGAACTTCTTGGACGGAAGCAAAGAAGATAGGAAAATATGGAAAATATACTGCGGAACCCGCAACCCCGACACCTAACGGTACAGGGGGAAATGATATATATATATATATATAAATTTTGTCCAAAAGTTAAAGCACGTGTTTGTCGACTTTGCCGACTTTTTTCATTCGATTAGGATACACTGCTCGAAGAATGTTATCAACTGGCAACACATTTAACGTTAATCGTAAGCATAAAAATTTCACTCACGCCTTGTCTCTAACTGTAAATTATTATTAAATCTACTAGTATTAAACGATTAATTATCCGCCATACTACATATACCGGTCGCCATATTTGACGTTTCTAAGCTCCCGAATTCAGTCGCTTCTCTCTGTAAACCTACACAACGCAATTTGGGGCATTAAAAGGCTTGTAATTTAATAAATAGACTAATGTCTACCGTTTATTCACAAACAGAATTGATACTGCTATGGTTTTCGAGATAATCTCGCGCTTTTGGAGATTTCTGACAGTTTTTCGGTGTAAATTAATCGACTTTTGTTTATATACTTTTTATCTTAACTAAAAGAATCAAATAATATCGATAGAGAAAATATACACGTCTAAAATTGTATACAGGGTGTCAATTTCAAATAAATTTTTCTGCTTTATTCTTACACCCTGTATAATTATGACATAGACCGTTGGAGAGCATTTTCTACGAGCTTTCTAACGACGTATCACAAGTAGGGGGTTGCCATTTAAATTTTTGTAGGTGAGATATAGGGGGTTGATGGGGGTACGTTCTCTCTCATGTCATTTTAGTTGACACCCTGTATAACGTAGAAATAAAAGCAGCAAAATAATATTATATTTGTCGTTATACCGTTTGTTATGTTTGTAGATAAAAGAATGGTAAAAGTTAATGTAATGATATGAAAGGAAGGCGGCGGCTCTTTCGCCCTTTTTAGGGAGGCTATCAAAAACGTACGTACGTTCCCCTAAGAATAAGTATGTGAGACGTATATAACGGGAATTCATGTTTTTTAAAATTTAATCGAGAAATAGCTTATGCAGAGAGAGAGAGAGAGAGAGAGGAGAGACACGGGGGAAACTATATTTGGTCTTCTTTACAAAACGAATCTATAAAACATAAATTGTGTATCCTTTGTGAATACCAGTGGCGGCGGCAAGAAATTTCAAGTAAATTGGTTGAAAAAAAAATCTCCCCGTACCAAAAACATGAACAGTGCCACCGCGAAGGAGTGATTTGGCTAGGATTTTTAAAGATAGGAGAGGATAAACCACAACCCCTCCCAATATATGCAGCGTAACAAGAAGGCACACACAATAGATCGTGAATTCGAGCACCACGTTGGGCGCCAAAGAAACAAACACTACTTGATATCTATTAATGAATACAAGCCATTAAATCTGAATTGCTTAAACTATTGTTTCTACTCCCACACTTTAATTTTATTATTAGACATGCAGAGAGCTGTCACATTGGATATTGACACTTGTATCTGAATGTAATTCATTAAAGTACAGCTCATGAAAAGAAGAAATAATATAAATACGCCACTGAAATTTCTGTACACAAAACGGATCTATAAAACATATAAATTGTATATTCTTTGTGAGAGGTGCCATATTACATCTCCTGAAAGCTAGCAAAGATCAGACAAGACATTTAAATATTCATCAGACAGACATAAAGATCCTAATATCATAAAACGCATTTTACATTCAAACAAAAAGAATAAAATCGCTAACGTCCCATTTGCATTTATAGGATGGTTCTTGTTCGACCCCCAAAAGCGATGCCACCGACATCTATCCATTGAAATGTATAAACTGAATTTTTGAATTTTAAATAAAAAATTTTGAACGAAAACAAGTTAATGAGAGACGAAATAGAAAACTAAGAATGTTCGGTGTTAAAAGTCAAAGAAATTGTTATTACAGCGTAATTGATCCACCCTGTAAGAAAGTAACGACAGTGATATTTTCATTAGGATAATTTCCATTTTGGAGAAAATTAATTTCGTGAGGAAAATTGTCTTTACTCTCCACCTATTATGATAATCCTTCTTCGTTTCACCTTATTATGCAAAAAAGGGGTTTTGAATTTTTAAAATGCCGACATTTCGAGTGTTACGACATTTCATGACTCGCGTTCATCGTTAAATATAAATGTGGATTGCAATTATTTTGCAGCAGGCAGGTTTTTAAGTATTATGTAAAATTATTTAAAAAGTTTTAAACAATTACACAAGATTTACAGTATAACGATTTTTACGGTTTTTACAGGAAATTTTACCAAATTTATCATTTTTAAGTGGAAATTTCAATAGTTTTACAGTTTAGACTTGAAATTTAATTAAATTTACAGTTAGGATTGAGAATTTCACCAAACTTCCAGCTGTTAAGTATGAATTTTACCAAATTTATCATTTTTAAGTGGAAATTTTACCAAATTTATACTTTTTTTGGAGACACTTCACCAAATTTACAGTTTTTTAGTGAAAATTTCACCAAATTTACAGCCTTTAAGTAGTAATTTTAATAAATTTACATATATAAGTGAGAATTTCACTAAATTTACAGCCTTTTTTCCCATTTTACAGTTTATATATGGAGAATTTCACCAAATTTACACTTTTTAGGTAAATTTTTTTATCAAATTTACACTTTTTAATTGAAAATTTCGACAAATTTGCAGTTTTTAAGTGGAAATTTCACCAAATTTACAGCCTTTTTTACCTATTTTCAAGTTTTGATATGGAAATCTCACCAAATTTACAGTTTTTGAATGTGAACTTCGCCAAATTTACACTTTTTAAGTAAGAATTTTACCAAATTGGCACTTTGTAAGTGAAAATTTTAACAAATTCACAGTGTTTACTAGAAATTTTACCAAATGTATCATTTTTAAGTGGAAATTAAGTGGAAATTTCAATAATTTTACAGTTTAGACTTGAAATATAATTAAATTTACAGTTAGAAAAATTTATAGTTTTTAAGTGAAAATTCACCAAATTTATAGTTTTTACGTAAAATTAAGTGGAAATTTCAGTAATTTTAAAGTCTAGACTTAAAATTTAATTAAATTTACAGTTAGAATTGAGAATTTCGCCAAATTTGCAGCTGATAAGTATGAATTTTACCAAATTTATACTTTTTGTAAAGACACTTCACCAAATTTACAGTTTTTAAGTGAGAACTTCACCAAATTTATAGTTTTTAAATGGAAATTTCACCAAATTTACACTTTTTGAGTGAAAACTTCACCAAATTTACAGTTTTTAAGTGAGAATTTCACCAAATTTACCGTTTTAAATGGGAATTTTAATAAATTTACAGTTTGAATTGAAAATTTCACCAAATTTACAGTATTTAAGTATAAATTTCACCAAATTTACACTTTTTGAGTGAAAACTTCACCAAATTCACACTTTTTGAGTTAAAATTTCAACAAATTTACAGTTTTTAGGAGGGAATTTCAGCAAATTTACAGTTTTGAATGAGAATTTCACGAAATTGAGTGAGAATTTTACCAAATTTACCGTTTTTAAGTGGAAGTTTCAATAATCTTACAGTTTAGACTTGAAATTTGATTAAATTTACAGTTAGAATTGATAATAATAATAATTTCCAGCTGTTCAAGTATGAATTTTACCAAATTGATCATTTTCAAGTGGAAATTTTACCTAATTTACAGTTTTTGTGTGAGAACTTCACCAAATTTACAGTTTTAAGTGGAAATTTCAGCAAATTTACGGGTTTTTAGTAAGAATTTCACGTAATTCATAGTGAGAATTTAATCAAATTTACACTTTTTAAGTGGAAATTTCACCAAATTTACAGTTTTTAAGTGAGAATTTCACGAAATTCATAGTTATTAAGTGAGAATTCACCAAATTCACACTTATTAAGTGAGAATTTCACCAAATTTACCGTTTTTAAGTGGAAATTTAATTAAATTTACAGTTAGAATTGAGAATTTCACCAAATTTACAACTGTTAAGTATGAGTTTTTACCAAATTTATCATTTTTAAGAGGACATTCTACCAAATTTATACTTTTTGTGAAGACACCTCACCAAATTTACAGTTTTTGAACGGAAATTTCACCAAATTTACCGTTTTTAAGTGAAAATTTCACCAAATTTACCGTTTTTAAGTGAGAATTTCACCAAATTTACCGTTTCAATGGGAATTTTAGTAAATTTACAGTGTGAATTGAAAATTTTACCAAATTCACAGCCTTTAGGTACTAATTTGAACAAATTTACAGTTTTTAAATGGAAATTTCACCAAATTTACTGTTTTTAAGTGGAAATTTCATTAAATTTACAGTTAGGATTGAGAATTTCACCAAATTAACAGCTGTTAAGTATGAATTTTACCAAATTTATACTTTTTGAGAACACTTCAACAAATTTACAGTTCTTAAGTGGAAATTTTAACAAATTCACACTTAAAGTGAGAATTTCACTAAATTTACAGCCTTTTTTACCTATTTTACAGTTTTTAAGTGGAAATTTCCCCAAATTTACAGTTTTCGATTTGGAATTTCACGTAATTTATAGTTAATAAGTGAGAATATCACCAAATTTAACTTTTTTAAGTGGAAATTTCAGTAAATTTATAGTTAAGACTTAAAATTAAATGAAATTTACAGTTAGAATTGAAAATTTTACCAAATTTACAGCTTTTAAGCATGAATTTTACCAAATTTATCATTTTACTAAATTTATACTATTTGTGAGGATACTTCACCAAATTTACCGTTTTAATTGGGCATTTCAGTAAATTTACAGTTTGAATTGAAAATTTTATCAAATTCACAGCTTTTAAGTTTGAATTTCACCAAATTTAGTTTTCAATTCATCCAAATTAATAATTTTTATATCAACATACAATTTAAAAAAATATATAAACAATTATTTCCTTGTTTCAGTCATTCCGGAGGATTTAGACCGGTCTTAGACGGTTCAGGAACAAGAAATACACCACCCTTATTTTTTTCACCACATTTGGCATCGCATCTTACTTCACAGTTTTCACCGCCCTTATTTCCAACACTTAAAGGTGAGTATTTCCAATTGTTTTCCTTTTTGTTCAGTAACAACGCGTGATCGGATTCACCAGGAATCCATAAATTTGACACCCCTTATACAAGCATGACTCATTTTCAAATAAAAATCTCGAGAGCATTCACCATCTTTAAAATTTAACTTGCGCGTTCGCCATTTTTTGGAATTTTTAAAACCTCGTAGCCATTAACCATTTTATACCCTCAATAAAATCATTCTAATTATCGAATTATCCTTGAAATGTCCTCGGCAAGGTGTGGTGGCCCTTTAATGAAATTCTAAAGTAAAATCGTGCGAGTCGATAAATTGAAAAGTTCTCAGGTGCAAAGTGGAAGTAAATTGGCAAAATGTGCTGCCACTAAGTGGATAGAGGACTTTCTCTCTCCCTCACTCACGCGGCATTCCCTTTAATATGATAACGGGATTCATTGCAGGATTTCAGGATAAATCTTGGTTATGTTACAAGTTATCGATTAAAGAATTTTTCGGCAGGGGAGAAAAATTTTATACGAGGAAAATTTTTGTTTCAGGTTTCCCAGGACTATGTTCTTGCTGTCCGATGAAACCCATTTCCAGTTTATCATCCAATCTTCTACCAACAAGCGAAGCTTCAGATATTTCAGCGGGAAGTGGCGACCAACGGTCTTCTAGCGTTGCAGAGTTAAGAAGAAAAGCTCAAGAACATTCTGCAGCCTTATTACAGAGCCTACAACACGTTGCTAATTTTCAACAAGTTGCAGGTTTCGCTGGAGCTGGATTAAACTTCCCCATTTTACCTCCGCTAACTCTTCAGGCGTTGCAGAGGAAGCACGAATCTTTGGAGGCGGCGAACGCTGCAGAACGCAGTTCTAGTAAACCTTCCATATAGGATTAAATTTAAAATAATGAAATTTAGGTAAAAAGGAGAAAGTCTTGATAATGTACAGTTCGTTCTATGGAACTTTTACCTTTTTACAATTTTAAGGTAGACAAATAAATAAAAAAATATAAACGCACTTGTCATTATTTTTATTGTTAATTGCAGTTATTTGCAGACAGATAAAATGTTCTTTTTTATTTTGACCGAAAAATATTCCGCATCTAATACTTTCTTTAGGATTGATCTAGGCTGAATCTTTGAAATTTAAATTTTCCGTCCATATATTTGAATCTCTTAAATTGTTACTACTTCTCGTTTCAATTTAAATTTGAAATTTCGACAATTAACCGTTTAAACTGGAACCAAAATTTACAGTTTTAACTAAAAGTTTAGACAAATTTACAATTTCAACTTTCTTACAGTATTAACTGGAAAATTTAACCGAATTCACAGATTCAACTAGAGATTTTTCCAAATTTACTGTTAAACTAAATTTGATGGTTTTTACTGCAAATTTTATTAAATTTAGTGGGAATTTCACCAAATTTAATGTATAAGCTCGAACTTTAACTGAATTCGAGATATAGAGTTGGGGTTAAACAAATTTTATAATTTTAACTGGAACTTTTGCAAAATTTACCTTTTTTTAATGAGAATTCCCCAAAATTTACCATTTTTTAAGTGGGAATTTCACTGAATTTACAGTATTAAGTGGGGAGTTTATAAAATTTACAGTTTTAAGTGAAAAATTTACAAAATTCACTTTTTAAGCTGGAAATTTTACTTAATTCACAATAAAGTTGGGGTTTTACAAAAGTTAATAGTTTTAACTGGACATTTTCCAAAATTTACGGTTTTTTAATAAGAATTCCCCAAAATTTACGGTTTTTAAGTGGGAATTTCACTAAATTTACAGTTTTAAATGATAAATTTACAAAATTTACTTTTTAGGCTGAAAATTTAACTGAATTCAAAATAAAGTTTGGGTTTTACAAAATTTAGTAATTTTAATAGTTTTAACTGGACAGTTTCCAAAATTTCCCTTTTTTTGATGAGAATTCTCCAAAATTTACGGTTTTTAAGTGGGAATTTCACTAAATTTACAGTTTTAAGTCAAAAATTTACAAAATTTACTTTTTAAGCTGGAAATTTAACTGAATTAACAATAAAGTTGGGGTTTTACACAATTTAATAGTTTTAACTGGACATTTTCCAAAATTTACGGTTTTTTAATAATTCCCCAAAATTTACGGTTTTTAAGTGGGAATTTCACTAAATTTACAGTTTTAAGTGAAAAATTTACAGTTTTAAATGATAAATTTACAAAATTTACTTTTTGGGCTGAAAATTTAACTGAATTCAAAATAAAGTTTGGGTTTTACAAAATTTAGTAATTTTAATAGTTTTAACTGGACAGTTTCCAAAATTTTCCCTTTTTTTGATGAGAATTCTCCAAAATTTACGGTTTTTAAGTGGGAATTTCACTAAATTTACAGTTTTAAGTCAAAAATTTACAAAATTTACTTTTTAAGCTGGAAATTTAACTGAATTCACAATAAAGTTGGGGTTTTACACAATTTAATAGTTTTAACTGGACATTTTCCAAAATTTACGGTTTTTTAATGAGAATTCCCCAAAAACTTTTGGTTTTTAAGTGGGAATTTCACTAAATTTGCAGTTTGCAGTGAAAAATTTACAGTTTGAAGTGACAAATTTACAAAGTATACTTTTTGAGCTCAAAATTTAACTGAATTCACAATATAGAGTTAGGGTTTTGGAAAGTTAATAGTTTAAACTGTAAATTTTGAAAAATATACAGTTTTTAAATGAAAATTTTGCCAATCTTACTGTTTGGACTTGAAATTTCACGAAATTTATGATTTAAAAAAATGAGAATTTCTAAAATTTACGGTTAAGTAGGAATTTCATCAAATTTACAGTTTTAAGTGGGAATTTCACAAAGTTGACTTTTAATCTAGAAATTTAACTGAATTCACTATATAGAGTTGGGGTTTTCAAATAAGAATTTCATTAAATGTTTTTAGTGAGAATTACCCAAATTTGCGGTTTTTAAGTGAGAATTTCCCAAATTTACGGATAAGTGGGAATTTCATCAAATTTACAGTTTTAAATAGGAAATTAATAAAATTTACTTTTTAAGCTCTAAATTTAACTGAATTCCCGGTATAGAATTAGGGTTTTACAAAATTTAATAGTTTGAACTGTAATTTTCTCAAAATTTACTGTTTTTAAATGAAAATTTTGCCAATTTTACTGTTTAGACTTGAAATGTCAAGAAATTTACAGTTTTTAAGAGAGAATTTCCCAAATTTGCGGTTTTTAAGTAAGAATTTTCCAAATTGGCGGTTTTTTAAGTGGAAATTTCATTAAATTTACAGTTTTAAGTGGGAATTTCACAAAGTTGTCTTTTAATCTCGCAATTGAACTGAATTCAGTATACAGAGTTGGGGTTTTTAAATGAGAATTTCCTTAAATGTTTTCAAGTGAGAATTCCCCGAATTTGCGGTTTTTAAATGAGAATTTCCCAAATTTACGGTTTTTAAGTGGGAATTTCATCAAATTTACTTTTTAAGCTCTAAATTTAACTGACTTCTCGGTATAGAGTAGGGGGTTTACAAAATTTAATAGTTTAAACTGTGAATTTTTCAAAAATTTACCGTTTCTAAATGAAAATATTGCCAATTTTACTGTTTAGACTTGAAATATCACAAAAATTTACAGTTTTTGAGAGATAATTATCCAAATTTGCGGTTTTTAAGTGAGAATTTCCCAAATTGATGGTTTTTAAGTGTGAATTTCATCAAATTTACAGTTTTAAGTGGAAATTTCTTGACTTTTAATCTCAAAATCTAACTGAATTCACTATATAGAGTTGGGGTTTTTAAATGAGAATTCCATTGAATGTTTTTAAGTGAGAATTCCCCAAATTTGCAGTTTTTAAGAGAGAATTTTCCAAATTTACGGTTTTTAAGTGGGAATTTCACTGAATTTAGAGTTTTAAGTGGGAAATTTATAAAATTTACTTTTTAAGCTCTAAATTTAACTGAATTCACGATATAGAGTTTTTGGGGTTTTACAAAATTTAATAGTTTAAACTGTACATTTTTCAAAATTTACCGTTATTAAATGAAAATTTTCCCAATTTCACTGTTTAGTCTTGAAATTTAAAGTTTTTAAGAGGGAATTTCCCAAATTTACGGTTTATACGTGGGAATTTCTTCAAATTTGCAGTTTTAAGTGAGAATTCCCCAAATTTACGGTGTTCAAGTAAGAATTACATCAAATTTACAGTTTTAAGTGGGAACTTCATCAAATTTACTGTTTTAAGTATGAATTTTATCAAATTTACAGTTTTTAAGTGAGAACTCCCAAAATTTGCGGTTTTTAAGTGAGAATTTCTCAAGTTTACGGTGTATACCTGGGAATTTCCCCAAATTTACAGTTTTAACTAAAAATTTTACAAAAATTTACATCTTTAAAGTGACAATTTCACCATTTTAGCTGAAAATATAACCAAATTCAGTTTAAACCAGTAAATCATAAAAATAAAACCTTTATAGGCTTTCGAAAAAACCTTATTTTCCTTTACATATGTAATAGTGGTAATATTATTTACTTTTTCCACAAAAAAAAGGACAACAAAAATATTACAAAGATTGAACCTCGATAATATTAGTAAAAAATGTAAAATAATATACTCACGTAAGTGACCATAGAAGAAGAAAAAAATTATGTTAAATAGTGTAAACCTGAACCGAATAGTAAATATTATTGTAAATAACTCATTTTAATGTTCACTTTGACCTCTGTAGTAGTTACCAATTTCGTGATGTGATTTAATATTATGATTCTTACTGTTCGTGTATATTTAAGGCAGTTATGTAAAAACATGAAAAAAATATAGTATGACTTAACAATGCCCAAGTGTTTTATTTTATCCCTACCGTTATTTTAAAGAGCAGAAAAGGCGAAAAAATGGAAAAATCTATAGAAAATCAAAAAATCAGAATAGCAATTTTAAAATATACAAGGTGTCAGTACACAACAGAATTTTACAAATATATTTAAAAGTCCAATAAGAAAATATATTTATAATCCTTTTAAATTCTAAAGGACAAAAATAGAAAAGGAATCTGATTATTAATTTCTGTGTCCACCACAAAGAAGGAATAAGAAGTCGTGCCACCGGAGGTACTAACGACAAATAAATATGAATACATTAATTGGCAAATATATTTTTGTCAAAACAGCAAAATTTAAAGGGGTGGACAATGGAGGTATTCATAAATCGGATTAACAGATTACAGATCCGTATCAACCACCGTATTCTCTAGATATTATACCACGTGACCATTTAGGTTCTTCTGAATTTAAATCGTCTCTACTAGGTAAAAAATTCTAATTTATACGCATTAAATATTAAAAGATCGTCAAGAAATTTCGATCCAATCTCCTTAAAATTATATACAGGGTGTTCGAAACAAATGCACATTTTAAGATATCTTCAGAGCCGATAAAGATAGAACATTTGAGGAGAAACACCCCACACTAATTATTTCATTTTTCATCATATAAACGTAAATATTCGACAACCATTACACAACGCCACCTAGCAGCCAATAAATACACAACTAATCACTATCCGACTCAAATCGAGCTCTCGGAAACACCCTTAGCTTAATGAAACCTCAATTAAAACAATTTCCACCATCCACCCCTATACCCGATGAAACGAACTATTATATAACAAATCGACAACGGTAACAACCATTATTATTATTATTATCATTATTATTATTACTACGAACGAGCGACGAGTCACCCGCGCGCCCCCTACACACAAACGCGAAAGCGCCCACTTTGTTGTTACCAATTAATCTGAAATATCATGAAAATTAATATCCATAAATTCGGGTGGCAAACACCATCAGTCGGCAATTCCATTAGGCTCATGGCGGGATTGCCAGGAGCGTAACAAACACAGATTTCTTTTTATATATTGGGAGGAAATTCAAAAGTAATATTTCGATATACAAATCAAGCTTGAAAGAGCATCATCATCATAATATATGAGATAAAGAGGAAAAGAGGAAAAGAGGAAAAGAGGAAAAGAGGAAAAGAGGAAAAGAGGAAAAGAGGAAAAGAGGAAAAGAGGAAAAGAGGAAAAGAGGAAAAGAGGAAAAGAGGAAAAGAGGAAAAGAGGAAAAGAGGAAAAGAGGAAAAGAGGAAAAGAGATAAAGAGGAAAAGAGGAAAAGAGGAAAAGAGATAAAGAGGAAAAGAGGAAAAGAGGAAAAGAGGAAAAGAGGAAAAGAGGAAAAGAGATAAAGAGGAAAAGAGGAAAAGAGGAAAAGAGGAAAAGAGGAAAAGAGGAAAAGAGGAAAAGAGGAAAAGAGGAAAAGAGGAAAAGAGGAAAAGAGGAAAAGAGGAAAAGAGATAAAGAGGAAAAGAGGAAAAGAGGAAAAGAGGAAAAGAGGAAAAGAGGAAAAGAGGAAAAGAGGAAAAGAGGAAAAGAGGAAAAGAGGAAAAGAGGAAAAGAGGAAAAGAGGAAAAGAGGAAAAGGGGAAAAGAAAGAGATAAAGAGATAAAGAGATAAAGAGATAAAGAGATAAAGAGATAAAGAGATAAAGAGATAAAGAGATAAAGAGATAAAGAGATAAAGAGATAAAGAGATAAAGAGATAAAGAGATAAAGAGATAAAGAGATAAAGAGATAAAGAGATAAAGAGATAAAGAGATAAAGAGATAAAGAGATAAAGAGATAAAGAGATAAAGAGATAAAGAGATAAAGAGATAAAGAGATAAAGAGATAAAGAGATAAAGAGATAAAGAGATAAAGAGATAAAGAGATAAAGAGATAAAGAGATAAAGAGATAAAGAGATAAAGAGATAAAGAGATAAAGAGATAAAGAGATAAAGAGATAAAGAGATAAAGAGATAAAGAGATAAAGAGATAAAGAGATAAAGAGATAAAGAGATAAAGAGATAAAGAGATAAAGAGATAAAGAGATAAAGAGATAAAGAGATAAAGAGATAAAGAGATAAAGAGATAAAGAGATAAAGAGATAAAGAGATAAAGAGATAAAGAGATAAAGAGATAAAGAGATAAAGAGATAAAGAGATAAAGAGATAAAGAGATAAAGAGATAAAGAGATAAAGAGATAAAGAGATAAAGAGATAAAGAGATAAAGAGATAAAGAGATAAAGAGATAAAGAGATAAAGAGATAAAGAGATAAAGAGATAAAGAGATAAAGAGATAAAGAGATAAAGAGATAAAGAGATAAAGAGATAAAGAGATAAAGAGATAAAGAGATAAAGAGATAAAGAGATAAAGAGATAAAGAGATAAAGAGATAAAGAGATAAAGAGATAAAGAGATAAAGAGATAAAGAGATAAAGAGATAAAGAGATAAAGAGATAAAGAGATAAAGAGATAAAGAGATAAAGAGATAAAGAGATAAAGAGATAAAGAGATAAAGAGATAAAGAGATAAAGAGATAAAGAGATAAAGAGATAAAGAGATAAAGAGATAAAGAGATAAAGAGATAAAGAGATAAAGAGATAAAGAGATAAAGAGATAAAGAGATAAAGAGATAAAGAGATAAAGAGATAAAGAGATAAAGAGATAAAGAGATAAAGAGATAAAGAGATAAAGAGATAAAGAGATAAAGAGATAAAGAGATAAAGAGATAAAGAGATAAAGAGATAAAGAGATAAAGAGATAAAGAGATAAAGAGATAAAGAGATAAAGAGATAAAGAGATAAAGAGATAAAGAGATAAAGAGATAAAGAGATAAAGAGATAAAGAGATAAAGAGATAAAGAGATAAAGAGATAAAGAGATAAAGAGATAAAGAGATAAAGAGATAAAGAGATAAAGAGATAAAGAGATAAAGAGATAAAGAGATAAAGAGATAAAGAGATAAAGAGATAAAGAGATAAAGAGATAAAGAGATAAAGAGATAAAGAGATAAAGAGATAAAGAGATAAAGAGATAAAGAGATAAAGAGATAAAGAGATAAAGAGATAAAGAGATAAAGAGATAAAGAGATAAAGAGATAAAGAGATAAAGAGATAAAGAGATAAAGAGATAAAGAGATAAAGAGATAAAGAGATAAAGAGATAAAGAGATAAAGAGATAAAGAGATAAAGAGATAAAGAGATAAAGAGATAAAGAGGAAAAGAGATGAGGTAAAAATATAAAGAGGAAAAGAAATCAAGAGGTAAAGAGTTAAAGAGGTAAAGAGGTAAAGAGGTAAAGAGGTAAAGAGATAATGAGATAAAGAGGTAAAGAGATGAAGAGATAGAGAGAGATAATAGAACGGGAAGAGTCAAAATTGTCAACTCTAGAGATTCGATTGTACTAAAGGACTTTTGAGGGCCTTCAATAAAAACTTTTGTCCATTATATAACCCAAGTCATACTTTTGGTGGTGGTACTACAATCGACCTTTTGAACAAAACAAAATATTTGACACGAGCTATACCTACTACTATTTGTTAGTTATAGATAGGTACGCCACTGGCGTAGGATTCAGGTACACTCTGCTCCACGGTTTTCATATCTAATTTCGCAATTGGCATTATAATTCAGAGAGAATTAGTAGGCCGTCAGGTATATTCTGCTCGCACTTCACTCTTGTTAATTAGACCCAATTACAAGATGTTCTGATGTAATTTATGGCATCGAGAGGTGGGGGTGAAATTCACTTCGGTTGTTATATCCACTATTGTGATAGTCGGGGTTGTGTGTTGCGGTTAACCCCTTCAGCCGTTACTACCGACGGATTTATGGGACGTGTCAGATCTACGGATGAAAAGTTATAGAAAATAATTTTTCCCGTTTTAAATAAACTCCAAACTAATTTGTGTCATTTGTCAATGTATATAATAATTAGATGAGTTGGAAGCCGATAATTATCCTTTAGCCTAATTTGTCTGGAACGTATAAAACTTTTTGGGTCATACGGTATATAATTAGAAAAAGTTGAAGGCCAATAATTATCCAGCCAGTAGATATAGTAAGCCGGTACTGGCCCAGCTGAAATGCGCATGCCCTCCTGAAAAGCTCACCAAACCCATCCAATAACCCCCACCAAGTGACGTTTGACGTGGCACGTAGCATTTGAAGTTTGACGTAGCACGTGACGTTAGACGTAGCACGTGACGTGGTGAGGGGTGGGTGGCTTTGGTGAGTTTTTTAGGAGGGCATGCGCATTCCCGCTGGGCTAGTACCGGCTTAGTATATCTACTCCAGCCGATTTTAAATTAATTTAGAAGAAATTCTTCCTTTTTCCATTTTAAATAAACTGGTCCAATTTGTATTATTTGTATAAAACTTTTTGGGATACACTGTATACTTTTGTACAGTTAAGTCACTTGAGGATCATTTTTAAATGTATTAAATGTGTATAGTGCACTTTTTCCACCTTAAATCTCAGGACAACATTTTTTTTCCTTTATATGCCTCTATTTCACAAAAACCATCTTCTGATGAGGAAATTTAGTATCTTCGTTAGTTTATATTGAAATATTGAATGATTTTCGTCCTTCCTTCGCCCAAATTTGTCGATTACAAAAGGACATCGTTGGAAAAACCATAGAAACGTTAAGGCGTCGCAACAGTGGTGATCGATGCGTAATTTCCACAAGTTTTCATTTCCCATTGGCAAACGGCGACTATAGAAGGCGGGATTAGGGGAAACCCGTCGATATGAAGCAAAGGTGGGAAAATATGAATAACTCATATCGTATGTATAGAATTTTTTTTACCAAAATTAATAATAATACGTATGTATTTATTATACCTTTTAGGAAAATTTACTTAACTAAAGTGTACCGGTACGTTAGAAACTTTTTGAAAGTTTACCCCGTTAGTAGGAGAGATAAACCCCTTTTCGAAAACAATTAAAACTAAAACCATAAATTTTCACTTTCTTACAAAACAATCCTTTTCCTTGTAATTATCCTGATTATTTTCCAGCAATATTTCATCAACATTCTTACAAACTCTCAAGAGAACATCTGGTGCTTACCATATATTATATATTAATACACACTTCTATTCGTTTTAGTTGAAATTTATTGTTCTTATTCCTTTCTACTACCAGAAAATACATTCATTTTTAATTAGGTGGGTAATAGATGCAATATGTGGATATTGCCTCCAATATAGACTCCAAAAATTATAAAACCATTTTTATTCTCCAAAGATTTTATCAAGTTGAAAACCAAATAAATCCTTCTAGAAGAATTGCCAGATTTGACCATGAGTTTGCGGTGGTTCTGCTTTGATAAGAGAAGATAAATATGGGGCTTAAGTGCTTCTAAGAGCCTCTCCACTACGACCTTTGCAGATCTATTGTGTATGCCCTCCTGTTATTCCAGAGTTCCTTGTCTAGACCCGTTCTTATTACTAGACGGATGGCAAACCTCAGGTCCTCCATATATTGGGAGGGTTGTGGTTTTTCCTCCCCTATCGTTGAAAACCTCAGTCTAGTCAGGCCTTCGCAGTAGCACATTATGTGTACTGGGGTTTCCTCATCTTCTTGGCAAAACCAACATATGGTTGTTTCTGCCAATCCGATGTTATTCATGTGTGTGTTAAGTCTACAATGCCCTGCCAGGAGCCCAACCAGGATCCTGATTGTTTTCCTATTCTGGATCAGTAGATACTCCGTGAATTTTGGCGAGGATTCCTTGATGATCTCTTTGGCCTGCCACATTTTTGGCGCCTTGTTCCACCAGACTGATTTTTTATCCAAGTGCTGCTATTTTACAGTTAGTTCCACCTCTTGGTACCATTTGTTGAATATGTTTAGGGAGTTTGTGTCTGATCCGAGACTGTACCTGCGAATTTGCCTTTTAAAATAATCGCGAGATCATCCGCATACCCTAAGCAATACATGACTTTGGATGTCAGCCTCTTCAGTAGTTCGTATACTAGGATAGCCCACAGAAGTGGTGATAACACCCCTCCTTACGGTCAACCCCTGCCTGCTCTAGCTGTGACGGTGGTATCGTCAATGGATGATACGACTACCCTTTTTTCCAAACTGACGTTTATCCACCGACACAGGAGGAGTGGCATCCCCTTTTTTTCTAGAGCTTTGGTAATTGACAGTGTAGATGCATTATTGAAAGCACCCTCAATGTCTACAAAAGTTGTCATGGCTATCTCTTTGTCCTCTGGAGATTTTGTTAGTAGCCTGTTGCTAAGTCTGTTGACTTGCCTGGCTGATACGCGTATTGTCGCTCGTTGAAAGGGTTTGTTGATGAAACCTCATCTCTAATGTATCTGTCTATTAGTCTCTCCAACGTTTTAAGCAGGAAGGACACTAGACTGATGGTATGATTTGGGCGTCATGTCATTTAAACTCCCTACCTTGGGTATATAAATAACTCTCCCCTTTTGCCACTCCTTAGGTATGTATTGATAGCTATACAAGCCTCGAATATCCTACATAGATGTGGAATTAATATGTCCTGTCCCTTTTGGAGTAGGATGGGGTATATTCCATCCTCCCATGGGGATTTGAATGGTTGAAACTTGTTTATGGCCCACCTTATTCTATTTGGCCTTGTTATCTCTGTAGCCAGTTTCCAGTACGAGGTATTTGGCCTTTTTGGCTTGCTTTGCGAACTATCCAGCGCTACAGGGTCAATCAGAATTGTTGCGGCCGGAAAGTGTGCCTTAATTAGCACTGATATACTTTCCTCAGATGTTGTTGTATAGCTTCGTCCTTTTTTAGGAACCCTACTTTATTCACAGTACCTTCCTTTGCCAGCACCTTGTGGGTTCTAGAGCATGTGGGGATATCTAAAACCTCCTCACAGAACTTCTTCCACGTATGCCTTTCTAAACTCTTTGTTGTACTGCGTAAGCGTAGCCTTATATTCGACCCAGTCTTGATTGATTTTTGCTTTATTGAAAAGCCTACGTACTTCCCTTCTTAGGGTTTCCAAATGTTCTGCTTTGGCACGTGGCTGAAGGTTTTGATATACTGGCTCAGTACCTGTGAATACCGTTCCAGACTCCTTATTTGCTAGAGAATCTGCCGTTTCATTGCCAACAATAACCTTATGCTCCGGGACTCACTCAAATGTCAACCTATTGTAGTTTGCCAGGGTTAATAGTCTGGATCTGATCTAGGAGTATCCTTAGGATTTCAATATATAAAGATCTTTTGTACCCCATAGATAATTGAACCTGCACCATGGACTCTAGCTCCTGTTCTTCTATCAGCTTTAGCTCCATCGGTGTACCACACCAACGTTCCATCCTGAATGCATGTTTCGGCTAGTTTAATTGAATGTTGTATGGTTGGTAGTTATTAATTACGGTCAACATATTGTCACTACTTATTTTAAGAAGCGAGTTTGTGATCAAATCTGTTATTCTAGAGTAGCTTGTAACGGTAAGGGGCGCTAATTTGTAACGGTAAAGGGTGCCAATTTGTAACTGTAAGAGGCGCAAATTTGTAACGGTAATCGCTCCAGCTTGAAGGGCTCCGGCTAGAGACTCCTCTCAAGGGTGATTCGACCCCAAGTTTTTGTCGCACCAGGATAACAGAAAGGTTGTAAAAATTGAGGGCGCCACTACCTTTTTGACGTCGATAAAAAATACTAATTAATTTAAAAAACTAAGGCGGAAAAGGCCTTGTAGAATTTAAATAAAAGTTAACCAGAAATCAATAAAAAAGTTACTTAAAAAAAGAAAATTTTAAATGTGAGGAGAATTTGTACTTTTATAGGTACTTAGCTTATGAAGTGTTGTTTCCGCAAAAGGTGATTGTTGGAGAAGGTAGGTAGGTCTTGCCTCTAGGAAGTCTTGAGACTAGATCTCGAAGAAGATAGGCAGGTAAAGATGTCTTGATTAGAACGGTATCCTCGCAGCTGTGACCTGGTCTAGAGCGGTATCCTGGTCTAGGTCTTTTATCTTGTATCCTAGCCTAGGGTTGGGGCTGTACTCACCACAGCAAAATTCATTAGATAGGAAAGGTATAAAAGCGATGAAAAATAGAGGTCTTTCCTCGAAGAGAGTCGATAGAGGAAGGGGCTGTCCCTCGTGGCGTTGAAAAAAATGGAAGCGACAATTGGCAGACGTCAATTGTCTTATGGTCAGGGTTGAAGATTGGGGTGGCTAATGAGACGACGAGCGGTAATTAAAAGGATTTATGCTATGATATCGAAACAGGTCGATAGACATGTTACAAACTATAGGTGGTGATTCTTTCGTACCAGTTGCCTTCCAGCCTATATACTTCCGCCTTGACTTTCAGAGCAAGAGGCGGAAGATTTAGTAAGGCTTCCAATTACGATTCTCACCTGACAGACAAGCAAGGCCTAATAGCTCCAGTTCAGCTTTTCTTTGATCTGTTTTTGGCCACCAGACTAAGATATTGATAACCATGGGTCTACAGCCAGTCCCCATATGTTTTCTATGATCTGTTTGGCAGGCTTTAGGTAGATTTTCCCTTTGTCCGTTTTATCCACTAGTCCAGGTTAGTTTAGCAACCACTTTTATATCCAGATACTTGTTCTACTGGTTTAGACACAGCTGCACGTGTAGTTACAGCTGACTAGTTTTATATAAAGTTGGAAATAGGAAAAATTAAAGACAGAGTAAAATAAAAAGTTTATTCAATAAATAATATAATGTAGCATACTCCTTATTCAGATTTCGAAGGAGATGCTCGGAGTTGTAGAAAAGGAGGTCTTTCTGGTGGACTCTTTCCATCTAATTCATAATTATCGTAAATGGTAGAATTTGAGGTTTTATATAAAAGTTTTCGTCAAAATAGGAGTGGTCAATATTTTAAAATTCACAGTATACAATGTGTCCCAAAAAGTTTGATACAAAAACGAAAGTGTTTGGGACACTAATTTTAAATGTATTTATCGAAATTCCTCTCCATTTTCAACGAAATCTTTTCAATTCTACATAAGCTCTAGCCTAATTTGTGTCAATCAGATTTAGAACAGATCAGACATTTTTATTTTTTTACGTACAGCGTTGTTATAGCCCTCTTTATACAAGTACCAAATGTCGTTGTTCAATTCAGGACCGGTCTTCCCTAAAAACAAAAAAAAAGTCTACGTATACCAACTACAAGACCAAAGGCTGAATTTCGACTCTCAGGCGTTTCTAACGAAATACTACAAGCCCATAATTCCCATTTGAAAAATTAGGGGGTTGAAGATACGTTGGAGAATAAAATAAATTAAATATGAAATGACATAATCTGCTTTTTCCACACTATAAATTTTTGGAAAAATAATTTTGGTAAATTCATTTCTACGATATAATTCGTGTAAAACCGAACTTTGACAAATTAATAATGAAAATTAATGAAGATACAAATGAACGTTAGTCCTCGAAATGATAATCATCAACCGAACGGCTGATGAGAGAATAATCAAAATTTATCTAGATAAATCTGCTTGTACAATGGAATAGATCTAGTCTGTAACAACGAAATTAGTTAAGTCTTTTGTAATTAAAACTTCAACGAACAGCCATTGGCGTACCATTCAATTTTCGAAAAAATGGAATTTTATTTACGCTTCCCCTTTACTTTGACTTCTTGTAAAATCAAAAGTCCGAGAACTGTAATATTGCTAATAATTTTTCCTAATGGATTGGTGTTTCAAGAGTGCTCTATCAAAATGTCAGCTTAATATTCCTGCTTTTTCGGTTTGTAGGATTTTTCAAGTTAATGGGTGAGTTTTAAAAAAAAAATTTCAATGCTCCATTTTGAGGTTAAATTTGAAACACCCTATAGGATGCAGCAATTACAATAGAAGGTGTCATCTATGGTGCTACAAAACTTCTTCGCATTTATGCACCCCCCGTATATTTTCAAATTTAATGATCGTAATATCAAAATTTCGAAATTTTAGATCAATGAATGTGGAAAAAAATCAACAATATCGTATGTAGGATATTTTGGATACGACGGCATGTAAAAGTGCGAGGTTCGAAAATCTAAATAAAAAATCAAAATTTTAACTATCTATTTTCAGATTTCTTTTATGAAACAGATTCGTGATTTATACGGATTAAAATAAGTGGGTTTCAGTATATAAAAGTTTATTTCGAAAATTTTGAACTCCACCACAACCCAATATTGTTAGACACGCCATTGGCAAAATTTTGGTTTAATTACGAGATTTGTTCGAGCGGTAATTCATCTGTAATTGCCTTTCGGATGATGATGATGTTCGTTGGCGCTCCTGCGCCCATCATCTTGTTTGCCCACCTAAATTGCTATTCAGCTCCTTCTTAATGCCCTATTGTCATGTTAAATGTTTGCGATCGTTACGTAATTTCGTATTGGACGAGAATAATGGCGCTGGGGAAATTTTCATTAAAATAAAATTTTTAATGTTGGAAACTGATTCGAATTGTTATGAATAAATAAAAAGGAGATTTCCATTTTAAATACTAGGTCCAATAAAAATTTATATATTTAAATATTAAATTTTGATCACAAAGAGACCTGGATAGCACCAAACGGTAAAAAAAGGAACCAATCGATAATTTCTTAATAGAAAAGAAACACTCAAAAGTTAGAAGGTACAGGGGAGCAGATGCAGATAGTGACCATATTCTGGTAAGAGCACACATGTGATAAATGACAACATAAATAAAAAAAAAGGTGAGCGGTCGTCGAACCGCCGACAGAAGCTTGCTTCTTATGCACAATAGAATGACCATTTTTCGAAAATTTTGACCATTTTTCAAAAATTTTGACCATTTTTGACAGTTTTTGACGAATTTTGACAATTATTGACCGCCTTTGACAATTATTGACCATTTTTGACAGTTTTTGACGAATTTTGACAATTATTGACCATTTTTGACAATTTTTCAAAAATTTTAACATATTTGGCAATTATTGACCATTTTTTCAAAATTTTGACAATTTTTCACAATTTTTCCAAAATTTTAACAATTATTGACTATTTTTGACAATTATTGACCAATTTTGACAGTTTTGACAATTATTGATCATTTTTGACAATTTTTCGAAATTTTAGACCATTTTTCCAAATTTTAACAATTATTGACCATTTTTGACAATTTTTGAGCATTTTTGACAGGTTCTGACAATTATTGACCATTTTCGACAATTTTTCAAAAATTTTAACATATTTGGCAATTATTGACCGTTTTTTCAAAATTTTGACAATTTTTCACAATTTTTTCAAATTTTAACAATTATTGACCATTTTTGACAATTATTGACCGTTTTTGACAATTTTTCAAAAATTTTAACATATTTGGCAGTTATTGACCATTTTTGACAATTATTGACCATTTTGGACAATTATTGACCAATTTTGACAATTTTTCGAAAATTTTGACCATTTTAGACCATTTTTCCAAATTTTAACAATTATTGACCATTTTTGACAATTTTTGAGCATTTTTGACAGGTTCTGACAATTATTGACCATTTTCGACAATTTTTTATATAATTAATGACCTATTTTTCAAAATTTTGACAATTTTTGTCAATTTTTCCAAATTTTTGGCAATTATCAACCATTTTTTCAAAATTTTGACAATTTCTGACGATTTTACGAAATTCTTGACAATTTTTGAACACATTTAAAATAAAATTCTTGACCATTTTAGACCATTTTTCCAAATTTTAACAATTATTGACATTTTTAACAATTATTGACCACTTTTGAAAGTTTTTGACGAATTTTGACAATTATTGACGGTCTTTAACAATTATTGACCATTTTTTACAATTTTTCAAAAATTTTAACATATTTGGTAATTATTTTTCAAAATTATGACAATTTTTCAAAATTTTAACAATCATTGACTCTTTTGGACCATTTTTGACAATTGTTGACGAATTTTGATTGGTTTTGATAATTATTGACCGCCTTTAACAATTATTGACCATTTTTGACAATTTTTCAAAAATTTTAACATATGTGGCAATTTATAACCATTTTTTCAAAATTTTGACAATTTTTGACCATTTTTGACAATTTTTCACACCTATAGGAGTGCGATCTCAAACATATTAAAAGCAAAAAATGTATTCAGAGGGACTAAGATTAGAATATATCAAACAATATTGTAATAAATACCAAATAAAGAAACATAGGGAACATCACCCTGTATAACAAATTTCATTTAATTTAGAATAAAGCAGACGCTAATATGCAAAAAATAAAGGTAAGAAAAGCAGTTTAAAATATTGCAAAAAAAATATTACACGGGAAACGAGTTGCTAAATAACAATTCCGCTGAGTCGGAAGAAACCCACGCGCTAGGTAAAAAAAACCTGATTTAGCAATTCTGCCGAAGGGAAGGTAGACCAATCAGAAAGTAACATGTGAACCAGAGTAAAAAAGATGACTTTGGGAAATGCACAAAGCCAGGGTAAAAATTATAATTTCTAGGCAGTTGAACGGAAGTCACGGTTGCATCTGGTTGCGAGTACGGTTTCGCGGATAGCGGGGTTTTTTTGGGTTCTTTACTACTACTAATTTAGTCAGGCGAACCTTGGCCAAGAAAAGCTCAAGCCAAGGTTCCGGCATTGAGATTCCTGCTACTTATGCATCCATGAAGCCGAGTCTCTCGATGAAAGACTCAATCCTTTTCAGTGGATGCCTGCTTATGTCCCCAGGGGCCATAACATGGACTCCGAAGATATCCACACAGGGCCTTGATTGCCGCCTGAGTATCGGTCCGCATAACCTCTGTCTAGGTTTATCTGCGCACATTCCAAGTGGATTCTCTAAGTGTTCTCAAAGCGAAACATTAAATAGAAGATAATGGAGAGAAAAAGTGAAAAAATCGAAGGCAGGTAGAGCTGTATATTAAATTTCTAAGAAAAACTAAAAAGCGCCCAACGTACACCGAACTTACAGGCGTTTTTTTAATTGGGTACATTTGGTAAAATTTGACTTTTTAATTATTTTAATTCAGTTGCCACCTCTAGCGGTAGACCTACAAGATTGTAAGTAATTTCTATCATTTTAAATGTGTACTACAACTCGGGGCTTTATCAAGCTGGGTTAGGCCGGCGGCACAAACGGCCTTGCCACCGGCATACAATTCAACGGCTTGCCACAGTCCGCAGTGGCTTTGCCGCAGAGATAAACATTGTAGGGTAAACTTCTGAATTTCTATTTCTTGTATAATAAGTCTACTAATAGAGTTACTATTGTTCTTTAAAGAGAGTTTAATAATTATTTTGTTGAAATTAATAACTTACCGGAAGTACTTGCAGGTTTTGCGATGATTCTGCCAAAGAAATCTTTGGCGACGGTCTGAAAAAAAAGGATATTTCAGTTTTTGAGGCATTGAAACAAAAATAAAAAATGTAAACGTTAAATTTCATTATTTAATAAAAAACTAATTTCACCACTCGATTTTTTATCAACAAAAAAAATTTTATTTTACAAATTTTCATCCAAGGTTGTTTCTACATTTTCGCGATTTTGACATTATAATTCTTCTAAAGTTTAGTGTAATGACATTAAAATAAAGCAACGTTGTCAGATATATTTTCTAAAATTGTTAGGCTCACTATACAAAATGTTCTCCTTACTTCGGTAAACTTTTAGTTCGTGATGTTCTTAGAAAGCTATTTTGGAAATATTTTAAAAAATGCATTAGAACAAGTCGCTTAAAATTGCTGGAAAAAGAAAATTTAATTAAAACCACTTTAAGTATGTTACTATATTTTAAGGGAATTTTGAGTAGCTGGCAACGTAGCAACAGTGCAATGGGAATCGAATAAACCCATTCCAGTATTTGGTATAATATAACGAAGTACTTAACCGGTCAGTTATTAATGCGATCCACTGTGTTAAAAATATTTTTAACTACTTCACGGAACTTCAACCAGAGCCACCAGGGGTGTGCGTGAATTGAGTTGTAGAGAGATATTATTAATATAATATCTATTTGTTGGTTTAGCAAGGTTAGTTGATTAAGTGGCGCGAGTGAATTGTTATTGATATAATATTTATTTGTTCGAATTTTGACAATATTATTTGACAATTATTGACAATTTTTCAAAAATTTCAACATATTTGGCAATTATTGACCATTTTTTCAAAATGTTGACAATTTTTTCAAATTTTAATAATTATTGATCATTTTTGACTTTTCTTGACCAATTTTGACAGTTTTGACAATTATTGATCATTTTTGACAATTTTTCAAAAATTTTGACCATTTTTCCAAATTTTAACAATTATTGACCATTTTTGACAATTTTTCAGCGTTTTTGGCAGGTTCTGACATTTATTGACCATTTTTGACAATTTCTCAAAAATTTTGACCATTTTTCAAAAATTTTGACAAGTTTTAATAATTATTGACCATTTTTGACAGTTTTTTATAATTATTGACCATTTTTTCAAAATTTTGACAATTTTTGACAATTTTTCGAAAGATATGACCATTTTTCAAAAGTTTTGATAATTTTTAAAAATATTTGGCAATTATTAACCATTTTTTCAAAATTTTAACAGTTTTTGACAATTTTTGACGATTTTTCCAAATTCTTGACCATTTTAGACTATGTTTCCAAATTCTTGACCATTTTAGACCATTTTTCCAAATTTTAACAATTATTGACATTTTTAACAATTATTGACCACTTTTGAAAGTTTTTGACGAATTTTGACAATTATTGACCATTTGTTACAATTTTTCTAAAATTTTAACATATTTGGCAATTATTTTTCAAAATTATGACAATTTTTCAAAATTTTAACAATTATTGATTCTTTTGGACATTTTTGACAATTGTTGACGAATTTTGATTGGTTTTGATAATTATTGACCGTCTTTAACAATTATTGACCATTTTTGACAATTTTTCAAAAATTTTAAACATTTTTCAAAATTTTTGACAATTATTGACCATTTTTGACAATTTTTCAAAATGTTTGGCAATTATTAACCATTTTTTCAAGATTTTGACAATTTTTGACCATTTTTGACAATTTTTCACACCTATAGGTGGCGAGCTCAGTGCGGCAAGAGAGATTGCGCACAGTCGCTCGAGTGAGTTATCGCGTGACGAACGCTTTTTCGTAACATCAAACCTTTCACGAGTTCACTAGCCTTCCAAAAAGTCCTATGTCGTGCAATAAGAAGCAAGCTACAATTTAAATTTCATTGGATTAGTGGATTATTCAGAAATCTAGCAACACTGTTGCGTGACGAACCCTTATTCGCTTTTTCGTAACATTACACGTTTCACGAGTTCGCTAGCCTTTTCAGAAATATGGCAACACTGTTGCGTGACGGACTTTTCGTAACGGTTACACGTTTTACGAGTTCACTAGCCTTCTCAAAAGTCCTATATCGTGCAATAAGAGGCAAGCTTCAAATTTTATATGCACGCCATTGGGCGGCATTTGCCATCAATGTAATTAAAAATATGAGTCATTACATTAGGATTAGTTATACTATACATCACCTAACTTATTAAGTTGAAACAAATGCTCGACTCCATAGAACTCAAATCTACCCACAAAAATGTTCCCAGATCTCTAATTATAGTTTCAGTTCTTTTTTGACACCCCCTGTACAATATTATTTTATATTTTTCGCTTTAATACCCGAACTATTCATCGTATCGACTTCTTTTTTTTTAATGGATTCAGCATAAAAATTACTACAATAAATAACTATTTTCTGAGATATAATGCGTTAAATTTGAACATTTTTTCAAAATATTTTATTTTTTTTGTAAAACACGCAAATCACACTGTATACATTCTTTTTCTATCGAAACATTAACAAGATTATTATTTCCATTACGAGTTGTCGAATGAAGAAATACCAATTTCTCCACAATCATATGTCCATTAACCGATGATTTCGTCCCTCGATAATCGTGCTATTATTTCAAAACGAACAGGTCCGAACTAAAAAGTTTTAGCAATTAAAAAAAAATACTAAAAAGTCAATTGCAGATGCTAAAACACGTGTTCGTGGCCCTTGCCAAGTTTTTTCGAGGCACCAAAAACCGAAGTATAAATTGATCACCCTGTATATATAAATCAAACCCTATAAATTTTCTAAAAACATCTTATTCGTCTTTCATCGTTAATTATATTATTTATTATACGTTGCAGATATTAAGTCTTACTCCCCCCCTAACAATTTCCGTTATTTAACTTAATTCAATTTAATTTATTTTAATCGAGGTGTTTTATAATATACAAAAAATTGTCCCCCCTTTCACCCCCTTACACTTGTCAGCTACCCCCTTTTTGATCATTTTTATTAATTTATTGTTTCATCAAAAATTTGAAAAATTATACATTTTTGAGTTCTGCTTTTTAGACCCTTTCCAACGACCCCCCTTGCTATTTAAAAAATCTGAGGAGGTTGCTGACAACTGTAGGGGGTAAATGGGGTGACAATTTTTTGTATCGATTAAAATAAAAGGATTTTTCATCTTTGTCTTAAATAACGGAGTTTCCTAGGGGGGTGGGGGTGGGGTAAGACTTGATATCCGCACCGTAAATAAAAAAATAATATCACTTGTTAACGTTATACAAAATGATAAAAAATATGTCTCGTTTTTCAATTTTTTTTGTCGTTTTATGTGTATCGTCGTTGATATAAAACAGTCGAAGCGCGTAACCTGTTTTGACACTTTGTATACGTAAACGATACATCTAATGGAAATTCTAGAACGTTTCGAAAGATTCATGACCGTAAAAATACGACATATATGACGCATTCCCTGGTCGGAATCAAATAAGGCGAGAAAATATGATAGCTCGGAAAAATTGCGAGAGCTTTAGAATAACTTCCGGGTTTACTTCTATAAAAATATATATATTATATGGGAAATATATCGATACTTTTTAGGGTAAAAATCGCAAATTTTTTTTATATTTTAGTTTTCTCTTTTAATTAGAATTTAAGAAATTGTTTAAAACAAAAATTACTAAACAGAGTTTTCAGGTCCACAAATAGCACGAATTAAAAATTTATTTGGACCATATTTTTTCTACAATCATTAATATAATCAAGACGTGAAATTCTGAAAATATAGACGAAAACACACCATATGGTCCTTCGAGCCGGATACGAACTATGGATTATTTTCTAATTTTTGCTTGATTGTAGAAAAAATAGTGTATGCAACATATGCATAAATAACTATTTATATTTTTATTTAATATCCTGCGTTGGTCCTGTGAGAGAGTGTATGATTTGTTGTCGGGTTTGAATAAAAAAATGAAAAATATATCCCTATGTATTATATCCCTTTCTATATAAACAAGGGGTTCAAGAAGCCCTTAAACAAACAATGTTTATTGTTAGTAAACAAATCCTCGTCATTGAATTTAATCGTTTGCTGATACTCTTGCTGACGGCTTTTGTTTGATACCGCGATATAGTGAACGGTTAATAAATTCATTACGTTTACAAAAGAAAATTATTTGTTATTGTTGGAGGTAGAGAAAGAAAAAAAATGGATATTAGGTTTACGATGAAGGCCAGCTTGTGCTGACCAGAATTCAATATAACATTCAGGGTTTACCAATCTTTTTAAACTCTTCAGAGCATCAATAGCAACTGGATACATTCCAACTTGGAAAAGAGCCCAAACCAGATTTAGGCCAATAACTTTGTCTTCTTTCATATTGAAGATAATGGAGAAACTTATTGATAGGCATGTTAGGGATAACTTTCTCATTGAAAGACCATTACATTATATCAACCAGGAAAATCCTGTGAAACAGCCTTACACCAACTGGGGTCGAAAATTGAGGCTGCCCTATGAAATCAAGAAATAGCTCTCGCAGCATTTCTTGATATAGAAGGAGCGTTCGACCACACCTCCTTTGACTCCATGATAGCAGCTGTTGCAAGGCGTGGAGCAGACGACATGTCGGTGGATGAAAAACATGCTTTTCAACAACAGCAACGACAACCTTATTTGGAAATTCCATGGAGATAACGATAATGAAGGGATGCCGACAGGGAGAGGTCCTATCACCTTTGCTGTGGGACCTTGTCATAGACTAACTCCTGGAGGAATTGAACAGGAAGGGGATATACACCTAAGGGTATGCAGATGATCTGACAATACTGGTACTGGGGACCCTTCACTAAAAAAAGGAAGCTTGACAGACTAAAACTGCCAAGCATCTTCAACGTGCAGCCGTGTCTTATCCAGGAGATCAATTATCTGGGCGTAATTCTGGATGCAAAACTAACCTGGAATTCGCACCTACCAGACAACACCAATAAAGGGAAAATGGCTCTAATGGCTGCCAAACGGGCGATAGGAAACATATGCATATGGGAGTAAATCCACGGATCGTTCACTGGCCGTACACAAATGTGGTGAGACCCATGGTTACCTACCTATGGAGCCTTAGTTTGGTGGTCAAAAACTGACCAGAAGAAAGCCGACCTGGAGCTATTAAAATTTCAGAGGCTTGCCTGTCTGTGCATAACGGGTATGATGAGAAGCAGCCCCCGACTGCGGCAATGGAAGCCATTCTCAATCTTCTGCTTCTTACTTTTCATGTTAAGGCCGAAGCGAGAATGGCTGCATAGAGGAAGTGAGGGTATTTTGGAATAGTAGTTTCAAAAAAATTTGCAAAAAATTTAAATGTTATTATTTTGATTAAAATTAGTAACATGTCTTAAGATCTACATGTGTAATATGTTGTACGAAAATTAGGGACAATTGTTGATTTTGTTGCTTTCCGACCTCTATTTGGTAATGGAACTGGTGAAATATCAGAAGGCGTTACGAACAAATCAGAGCTACAAGCTAACTGTTGTATATCCGATTCTGTTGGAAAACTTTTTAGAAAGGGATCCGGAATTTCCGGTTCTGTAGATTGTTCTATTTCGGGTTCGGGCTACATCGCAAGATTTTACTGATGATTCAGCTCCATTAGTAGATATCACGTCACTTTGGTTCAATTCTTGAACGTTGCCGTTTTGTAATTCTTCTTCCTGTTCCGCAGCAAGAAAATCTGCCTCACTAAAGGCATGTCTGTCAAAAGAGTAGATACCTCCTATTTTAAAACCATTAGCTGCTATTTCGACAATGTCATATGCATTCAAAGGTTTGTTGTTCTCACGAAGCCGTATGCGTAGCTCCTCACTATAATATGACTTTAAAGGACCCATAAATGACCTGGACCTTGTGGGTACAATGAGGGGGTAGCGACAATAAAGTAACGTTATTATCCCTGGCAATGTCAACAATGTCTATATTTTTTGTGTGGCTGTAGTGTGTTACCTTGATTAAAAGGTCCTGTTAATCTCAGGGTGGGATTCGAAATAAAAACCGATTCAGATGTAATATTGGTTTAATATAATAAAATAAAATTGGTTATTATAGGAATGTACAGAAAACAAACAAGGCCTTTCCTACTAATTGTAACGCCAAAAACTCCCTGAAGGATTTCCGCTGTACGACACTATTTATGTGAAGTTAGCTTTCCACAATTATTTTAGGTTATCAAAAAGGCATGCACAAAATTATAACTATAATAAAAAGTTGTACACTATCCAATCTTACCTTAGGGGTGGTTGGATACAGAATTATATTAATGAACTACCTTTTGTATGCATACGCTGGTTTACAAACTCTAGTGATTGTGCTATTTGTTATTAAATAAATCTACAAGTTGTCCTCAACAGAGGGTAAAGACACCAGGAACCTAAGTTCCTCAGTAGGTATGACAAATTACTCTACTGACAATACTTTTTCATAAATATATTTGTTATTTCAGTCAAATGTGTTTTCTACTCAAACCCCTGGATTCCTTGATATAAATAAGGTAGGAAGGTTACCTGTTACCGCTCGGGTGCTGTGGTGTGTCCCTCCAAAAGATCTGGTGGTGGCTTACTATATCCTAGAGGTAGAGGTGTATCCGATAGGATGACTGGGTGTAGATGATGTACCTTATAGATGATGTCGATGCAGGAATGAAATGAAGATATCGATGTATAAAATAAAGCCAAAGAATGAAGAAATAACCAAAGGAAGAAGATAGATAGAAGAAAGAAGAACGAATAACGAAAGAAAGAAAGAGACCTAAAAAAAGGAACTTGTGTAAGTATTTGGTAATAATAATTAAATGTTATGAGGGTTGAGTATAGTGAACTGACAAATTAAACTCACCGTAGAAGTTGTGTGGCCTCAAAGTAGTTTCGCCTACGGATGTGGAGACAGGAATTTAAGCTGAGCCAAATTAATATCCACTTATACAAAATGGTAGAGCTCCAACAGGATCACTCTAATAAAATCTAAGCTCACTTAAATATATTTTCCAACAATCAGCAAAATTGCTAAGCCATGTGGTCTATCACGAACCTCACATGGGAGAAAAAGGGAAACCCATCTCCTATCTACGTATGGATGGTCTTAGAAAAAAAAGGTATGTTCTTTTCATTTACTTCTTTATTACCAAAGTACTTAACACCAGAGATAAGTTCTGATAACAGAAATTAAAAGAAGAAACTATTAATTGATAAGGAAGGTCAATGATCTTTAATCAGTAGATCTATGAATAGAAAAGTGACATTCTGATGAAAGATTGAAATCACTTTGAGAAGATTTATTTTTAAGATTGACAGATATGACAAGATTGTCATCTACTCTTGCTCTTGCAAAGGACGTACCAGTTTTTGTTTCGCGACAGAAACCCCTTTAACCAATAACGGCCAGCTGCATTTTAATTGAATGGGTTTATTTCTAGCCAATCTTCTTATGTCCATTTGAGTTAATCCGTAAAATTTAGACTCCATTTTGAGGGCATATTCCACCAAAAGAGTTTCAAATTGTTTATTAAAAACAAGTTTTCGTCCAATATTTTTACGAACAAACTGTTTAGTTGGTGTATCCTTTTCAGCAACAAATCTAAATAGTGTTGTTCTTAGTACCTTGAAGTGTATGGATGCCTTAAGATATCCCATTTTCTTCTCTCTTACTGCTAGCACAGTTGCGGTTACATCTTGTGGATTCCAATTTTGCCTTTTTTTTAAGAGATTTTTTGGGTGGCATGGCTGAAACAAAAATGAAGATATTACAAAAAAAATCAAAAAACGCTACCGTAAAAACACTCAACTAAAACGAGAGATACGAGATATTAACATGCCTACATACATACATGACATATAGATTGCGAAAGTCCCTTTCTTACGCTGCGACTTATACAAGTACGACAAGGAAAATATGGGCAAAACTACGTGAAAGAGGGAGAAGACTTGTTACCCCAGCGATCAGTCCCCTCTACCAAAACAGTTGGGCGTGTATTCATCGCCCCACTAGTTCAACCGCTGTTGCCAGAAGCTCAGATTAATTTGTAAAAATGATATTTTTGTCACGTTATCGTTAACTTTTTTTCGAGCACATACACTATTAGGTAAAATTGAACACCTTCATCCGGCAACAGTGTCCTTTACATAGAGAACTCACATTTAAACGTATGTTATCTTTTCGCTACAGACCTTGGTTGTTAGCGCACGCCGTTGTATTTGAAAATAAAACATTTTACAATGCCCACATTAAAATACGAAACCTGCGAAAAAGTGCAAAATATAAATTGGTATTTTGGAGGTCATTCGGCTGATGCAGGGCCTCCTATAGCTAACAGGAGGCCCTGGAATGGAATTTTTAAGGTCTACATTCCCCGACAGAATTATTAGTACTAATGGTACAATTAAATGGCCTCCAAGATCACCTGAACTAGCTCCAAATGATTTATTTCTTTGGGGATTTTTGAAAAGTAGCATTTATCAACATGAATTTGAAAGAGCTAATGATTTAAATGAATTGAGGGTGAAAATACAGCACGTTTGTGCCAGCATTACGCCAAATAATCTTAGAGATATGAGATCAAATCTTTATGACAGATTTAGTTATTGCCTGGCACAGCAAGGTGGTTTATTTGAGCACTTAATTCATTAAAATTATGTTTATCTTTAGAACGGATTTTTAGTTTAATTTTTTCAAGAAGTTCATATTTTATGTTTAAAATAAGTACCTACTTTTTTTTCAATTCAATTTATTAATGGAATCGATCTTTAGTTTTTTATACCCAATTACTTTATTATTTTTATCTCAGGAATAAATGTTTTATTTTCAAGTTACAATGGCTAAAATAATATCCTCTTGTAGTTAGAAATTAATTGTCAGCTTGGTCAGAAACGATCAAGTTGACAAAAATGAATTTTAAGATGTACAGGTTACGTAATAACGAGTGTATTTTTTTATTTCTTCAACAACCTCACTCCTTCCATGTTGGGAAACTACTGAACACAGTGAACCTACTCACAGAGTGGGGAGTCAGTCTCTGCTGCAGCGTTGCCAGTTTAGAATGTTTGGTACTTTCTAAGTAATAAATATATTTTGCATTTGACTTTTAACACCGGATAACGGTGTATTTAGTGGGAGAAAATCGAGATTGGTAATATTGACTTTTGAAAAATAAGTGAGATTAACACAAATAAGAATAAAATAATGGAGGACAAATTTGGACAAATTCTGCAATAAATAAAATCCGTACACTGCTTTCGATTTAACAATTATTGGTATTTAACATTTTTTCCGCTTGAAATGCCTTTGAAAATTTTAAAACAACGATAGACAAAAATTAGGAATAATTTTTACAGATAAGTACATTTGGCAACACAACAGTTAAAATAAATAGGAGGGGACTGAATACACGCCCACCTGTTTTGGTAGAGGGGACGAATGATCGTTGAGCTAACAAGTCCTCTCTCTCTCTTTCACGTAGTTTTGCTCATATTTTCCTTGTCGTACTTGTATGAGTCGCAGCCTAAGAAAGGGACTTTCGCAATCTGTAGGTGCATTTATACAATCGAAAAAAGTTACCCTACAGGGAATACTCCAAATTTGCATCATTTATAGTATTCCAAATTAGCAACATAAAGACCTACGCCATAATCCGTCAAAATACATCAACTTATCAAAAAAATACAATTACCAACTTCAAATATAGGCCTTAACTTACCTGGGTATCCAATAAATATTAATTCTATAACAAAACTTGATGTGATTACTGCAGATTTAATTTCCACTTAAAAACTTTTTCTCACACGACCACTAATGATTGACAGGTGTTTACATTCTACCATGAAATCAAAGTAACTAGAAAATCAGTTATCTACTAAATACAGCCTAAACTACTAGTTTAGTAGTAACTAGTAGTGACTAGTCAAGCAGCATTGAAATCTTTAGCGTGTCCCCAGATCAGATCTAGACTGGTCTGGGACTGCCTACAAAAACTCTTAATCCTGGCAAACCATAATAGAGTAATTCTTAAGAGGGTCCCAGAGCACAAGGGTATTGTAGGTAATGAAAAAACAGGCTCCCTAGCATAACAACAAGTAACATCTAATAAGAGTTTAAATAATAATAATACACCCCGTATAGTAGTTTATTACGTTTTGTATAATTCATAAAGCAATTTTTTTTCTCATGAAAATAATAAATCCTGTGACCTACGCCAACCAAAGCGGCGCGTTAGCTAAATGGTGTGGTAAAATCACCGCTTTTCTTGCTCTTCTTCTTTTCCGTCGTGAAATACTGGCATGAGACTTCCTCTCCGGATTATTTTATACACTAGAACAATTCCGAAATATACTTTTGGCACCGTCAACGGTCGCATTACTTAATGCGATTTTTTTTCAATTTTTAAATTCGATCCCTTCAATGAAAAAATTATCATGCACCGCTGTGGGGTTCAAAAAAAGACCAAGAATCCATAGGGTAAAAATGCCTACAAATCAGGAAAATCCTACGGTACAAGCTCTGAAGACGGTGGATTTTATCCAAAAAGTCTTTTCGTACCTAGGACGTATGCATAATTCAATTATCCATCAAATTTTATAGAAAAGTTCATCAACACCCAACATTTTGTTATCAACAAAAGTATTTCATACAAAACGAGAAAAAAAAACAACCTCAACGTATTTTCTATCTCTCAGTGAATAAGCTCGAGGATTCGAAGCAAACGAGTTATCCGAACTAGCGTATCTAATATAACACTGACAAATTACTTGGTAGCAGCACGGCGCGGTCGCATGGGATTCCCCTAATCTGACAAACAATGAAACCGCGTTGAAAACGGACTTTCGCCATACAGTTTTCCCATTTTCGAATATAACCCGGTAATCCCGCAATCTAGCCAGGTCATCTTTCATTAGGTACTGGATATCGTTCGGGAATAGCATTAGTCGGATTTACCGGGATTCCGGGATGTTATTGGAAATAACTTTTCGCGTCCCATCGTAAAAACTCATTTACGCCGTTTTTCTAACCGGAAAATTACAGCTAAAGCTTATCCTCCACGACGGTTGATACATTTCCCAATTATAATGACAAAAATATTTTCCCTTGGCGAGTATGGATTTTTTTCAAAAATTATCTTTTGCAAAACGCCGCCACTGTATACTTACATCTAAAGAAGTAGTTATCAAGATCGAGTATCTGTTTAACAACCTAAATAAAAGAGTTTCGGACGGGTAAATGGAATCTGCAGCTTATCCGACGCTGCTTCTCGACGTATAACGTCGACGGCAACGTCCCGCCCGTTCCATTACATCCAAGGCGGCGCGGCGTTTCCGCCTCTCTAAACGATTCTAACATCTTTAGGATGTTCTTAGCTTTGTTTTCACTTATTGTCGACATTAGTGAGAGGTCTTATCTTTAACGATTTATTTCTGATTGTCTTCCACGATATACAGTGTTGACGTTTATTTTAAACTACACGTGAAACGATCGTAGTTTTTTCTCATTTTTGAACCAAAACAGTTATTATATATATTTTTTTAAATGACGTTAACCCTGCTAAAGGAGCTACTAGTCTCTGAGACATTCCTCGGGAAATAAGTAGAATAGATCTCAGTAAATGTCACCCCAATATACATCCTCTAAATACTACTTCCGACAAATAAACAAAGGTTTTTCAATTATCAATACCGGTTGGTAGACATCGATATAAAATGGCGGCAAATAAACCATCGATTACAATCCCATTTAAAAACACTGAAACACTTTTCAGTGTTTTTAAATGGGACACCCTATACATAAAATTAACTGTCTCCTCGTCGCGACACTAGGACCAACCGGTATATCCATAAGAAGAAGAAGATGGTAATATTTTTATTAGAAGCACCACCATTCTAATCGACTATTTATCTACCTCACGCTGTATGCAGTAGAATAGTTTTTTTAAATAGACCCGGTAGATATTCGTAATAAAAGAAATCTGGAAAGAGATCCAGATAAACCTCGTAACGAAATAATTCTCGAAGACTTATTATTTCATTTCCTTGACATTTATCGCGAAACGGCTCTTAGCAGACCGAGCGAAAAGCGATGCATACACACAAAAAAAATCCATTAGCTTCGGAAGCAATTTGCCGAGAGTTAACACATAATCGTTGCTGGTAAAGCGATCCGTTGCGAAAAAGGATTTTTTGAATTCACGACTTCCTGCATCACCGACCGACCCTATTGCGGCCCACCGATTTTTCACTATTTGAGGATATTATAAGTATTCTTCATCAACAACAAAAAATGGATAAAGATTTTAAATTTTATAAAATCAAGGATTTCAGATACAGGAAAAACAGACAGGACAATGCAAAATTCGTTTTCCTACGAAGCATTCATTATTTCCTTTGAAAATGTACTGTTCCTATTTTAGATAAATTATTTTTTCTACAGTCGCGCGAAAAATGCCTAATTACTATATTCAAATGAAAGTAGACAAATGCCGAAGATTATTACTTTACGCTCTAGCGCAAAAAGCGAATCTTTTTCGCTCGCTTATTTAATCAAACCACGCCCTCCGAATTAACTCAATTGGTGAATAATTAACAATTTATCAGATTAAAAATCAAATAAAATTATATGAAAATTGTCAAAAATTTTGAAATATGGTCAAAAATGGTCAATAATTGTCAAAAATTGTCAATTATTGTCAAAAACTGTTAAAAATGGACAATTTTTGCCAAAAACTGTGAAAAATGGGCAATTATTGTCAAAAACTGTTAAAAATGGACAATTTTTGCCAAAAAAAAAATTGTCAATTATTGTCACAAAGTGTTGAAAATGGACAATTTTTGCCAAAAACTGTGAAAAATTGTCAATTATTGTCAAAAACCGTTAAAAATGGACAATTTTTGCCAAAAACTGTGAAAAATTGTCAATTATTGTCAAAAACTGTTAAAAATGGACAATTTTTGCCAAAAACTGTGAAAAATTGTCAATTATTGTCAAAAACTGTTAAAAATGGACAATTTTTGCCAAAAACTGTGAAAAATGGGCAATTATTGTCAAAAACTGTTAAAAATGGACAATTTTTGCCAAAAACTGTGAAAAATTGTCAATTATTGTCAAAAACTGTTAAAAATGGACAATGTTTGCCAAAAACTGTGAAAAATTGTCAATTATTGTCAAAAACCGTTAAAAATGGGCAATTTTTGTCAAAAACTGTAAAAAATGGTGAATAGTTGTCAAAATATTTTTAAAAAATTTGAAAAATGGTCGCTAATTGTCTAAAACTTTTAAAAAATTTTGAAAAATGGTCAAACATTTTTAAAATTGTCAAAAATTAACAATTGTCAAAAATTAACAATTGTCAAAAATTAACAATTGTCAAAAATTTTGAATGGTCAAAAATTGTCAAAAATAATCAAAAACTATCAAAAATAGTCAAAAACTATCAAAAATGGTCAAAAATTGTCAAAAACTGTCAAAAATGGACAATTACTGTCAAAATTGATCAATAATTGTCAAAAAATGTTAAAATTTTGAAAAAAGGTCGATGATTGTCAAAAACTATCAAAAATGGTCAATAATTTTGAAAAATAGTCAAAAATTTTGAAAAATTGTTAAAATAATTGAGCAATTGTCAAAAATGGCCAATAATTGTCAAAAACTTTCAAAAATTGTCAAAAATGGACAATTATTGTTGAAAATTGTCAAAATTTTGAAAAATAGTTGATAATTGTCAAAAATTGTTAGTTTTTGAAAAATAGTCAAAATTTTTGATATATGGTCAAAAATGGTCAATAATTGTCAAAAATGGGCAAAAATTTGGAAAAATGGTCCATAATTGTCAACAAATGTCAATAATTTTGAAAAATGGTCTAAAATATTGAAAAATTGTCAAAAACTATCAAAAATGGTTAAAAATTGTCAATTATTGTTAAAAACTGTCAAAAATGGACAATAATTGTCAAAATTGGTCAATAATTGTCAAAAATTGTTAAAATTTTGAAAAATGGTCGATAATTGTCAAAAACTATCAAAAATGGTCAATAATTTTGAAAAATTGTCAAACATGGCCAATAATTGTCAAAAACTATCAAAAATGGTCAAAAACTGTCAAAAATGGGCAATTATTGTTAAAATTTTTAAAAATAGTTTATAATTGTCAAAAATTGTTGAAGTTTTTGAAAAATTGTCAAAAAATTTGAAATATGGTCAAAAATAGTCAATAATCGTCAAAAATTTGGGAAAATGGTCCATAATTGATAAGAATTGTCAATAATTATCAAAAATGGTCAATAATTTTGAAAAATGGTCTAAAATTTTGAAAAATTGTCAAAAATGGTCAATAATTGTCAAAAATGTTCAAAAATTTGGAAAAATGGTCCATAATTGTCAATAATTTTGAAAAATGGTTTAAAATATTGAAACATTGTCAAAAATAGTCAAAAACTATCAAATATGGTTAAAAATTGTCAAAAATGGACAATAATTGTCAAAATTGGTCAATAATTGTTAAAATTTTGAAATATGGTCGATAATCGTCAAAAACTATCAAAAATGGTCAATAATTTTGAAAAATGGTCAAAAATTTTGAAAAATTGTCAAAAATGGCCAATAATTGTCAAAAACTATCAAAAAGGGCCAAAAACGGACAATTATTGTTAAAAGTTGTCAAAATTTTGAGAAATAGTTGATAATTGTCAAAAATTGTTAGTTTTTGAAAAGTTGTAAAATTTTTTTAAATATGGTCGAAAATGGTCAATAATTGACAGAAATGGTCAAAAATTTGGAAAAATGATCCATAATCGTCAACAATTGTCAATAATTCTCAAAAATGGTAAATAATTTTGAAAAATGGTCTAAAATTTTGAAAAATTGTCAAACATGTTCAAAAACTATCAAAAATGGTTAAAAATTGTCAATTATTGTTAAAAACTATTAAAAATGAACAATTATTGTCAAAAACTGTCAAAAATGGTTAAAAATTTATATAAAAATCGATTATTTTTTAACATCCCTAGTCAGAAGATCTTTTTAAGGATAATCATGATGAATAGCGAAAATGACGATTATTCTAGCACTCCTATTATAACCTAAGATAATATAAAAATCTGTTTTAATTATTAAAAGGGCGACTGTAGAAAAAATTATGTGTGTTTTTCTGTTACTTTACGCTCTAAATACACAAATAACTATTTTGAGTGACTGGATGAATAAAATTTTCAACAATCGACCTCATTGTAGTTTCAATTATTTTTTTACACTACGACACTAATTTACATTTTTTCCTATAACACCGAAACCGTTCATCGTATCAACTTGTACTTTGTTTCATTGGATTATGCGATAAATTTACTACAAAAACAAAAATTTTCGAAAATTTTTCCGAGTTACAGCTTGTTAAAGTTGACTTGTTATTTTCGAAGATGTTCGCCAACATTACCTGTAAAACGAAAACCCCTATGGTTATAGCATTGTTGATTTTTTTCTTGGTAGATTAGTGTCCTACTGATATATTGCCTTAAAATTTTGATTTTTGAAGCCTCTAGAAAATGTTTCACTTTTTTTTACGACAAAATATCCATATTTGCTAAAATTTTTCTAAATAAATACATTTTTTTCATCACAAATTCTACTCTTATTAAAAATTACCCATTGTTCTCATAAAAGACTATTATTTTCCAAATTAAAAGCTAGATTTATTTAGTTTTATGCGAGCCCTTCCTAAATATTATATACATCGCTTTTAATGGACCCTAATTACCCCAATATAGCTTGCCAAAATAAACTCAAGCAATTTGGAGACAAAGTAGCGACAATATTTGCCCCATCGCTTCATATATGAATTTGGTCGAGGGTCGCTGATGTGACTTGGCGTTACTACAAAATAAACTCTTAGGCTAGTCGAAAGTGATCCAAAAGACAAAGAAAATTTTACAATGAAACAAATATATATATAAATTTATTGTTATAAAATGATCAAAAACATCCAAGTATTTACAATAAAGTTTCATCCTTAAATAAAATGAGTAAATGCATTATTACAAATTATAAATGTTCACGCCCATGGTCGACTATTTTGCTGGTTAATTTTGCTGTAGATCGGTCAGTACTGTGTTACATGTCTATCGACCTGTTTCGATTTTACAGAATAAATCCTTTTAATTAGCGCTCGTCGTCTCATTAGCCACTTCCAATTATAGTTCTGTGATCCCAAACTCTTCAACCCTGGCCGTAAGACAATTGACGTCTGCCAACGGACGCTTCCATTTTTTGCACAACGCCACGTGAAACACCCCTTTCTGTTATCGACCGCCTAAGGGGACAGATCATCTTTTGCTATCTTTCATATCTTAAGTACCTATCTTATGAATTTTGCTGTGGTAACTTCAAAATCATAATTTATAATTAATAAGCTTCTTCTAAAGTACTGTCTGATATAATTTTCGTATGCATCCTTTATTGTTTTACAGAGATAGACGAAATTAAATTCAACACGTGGTCATAAACTGTTCTTTTATACTAATATGGTAGTTTTAAGCCAAATATTCTTTTATAATTCACTGTTTTACTTTTATACAAACATTTTCAAGCTTTTTCAGTTGCGAAATAACTCTTTTAATTATAAAATAACACTTTTATAATTATATATATAATAAAATATTCTTTCGTAACGCCAGTGCCGGTTTCATATATTTCCTAAGCACGATATTTTTTCATATAACTAAATAAATAACTTTTTGCTATGATTAGTTTCTTTCGGATCATTAGTATATTTTTTTAATTTAGCCGATAATTGCTATTTTTACTGTTTTAACATGGAACATATAATATTGGAAAGCTTTCAGTAAATTAAATAAATTTTTTGACTTTCAAATAACTGCCTTCCTTTTCTTTAACCTGAAAAGCTGACCAACATAATGTGCCATTACATTCAAGTTCCTACATATCCCTGATCCACCTGTACTTCTAGGTAAGCACAGCCCCTAGGCTAGGATATAACCCAAGAATTTAACCCAAGAATATAACCCTCGGCTAGAATATAACCCCAAGAATATAGCCAAGGATAGAACCCCAAAATACCGCCCTAGAACAGAACACATCAGTTCAGATCAAGACCTGACTTCTTCTCCAGGAAACCACTTCATCTAAGCTAAGTACCTATAAAAGTACAAATTCCTCTATTAAATTACGTTATTCATTTCCTGTGGCAGAATAAATTAAAAATTTGTTTTTAATTCTTTTTTTATTAAAATCCTCAACTATAAAAGTTGAGGGAGATCCGCCCGGGGTCACTTTAATTATTAACTTTCATTTAAATTCTACAAGGCGTTTCTACCTTTTCCGCCTTAGTTTTTAGTACTTTTTATCGTTAAAAAGGTAGTGGCACCCTCAATTTTTACAAACCTTCTGTTATCCTTGTGCGACATAAACTTGGGGTCGAATCACCCTTGAGAGGAGTCTCTAGCCGGAGCCCGTCGAGCTGGTGCCCTTTGTGGGGTACAGACATTTACCGTTACAAATTGGCGCCCAACTAAAAGCACACATATACCGTTACAAGTGTAAAGATTATAGTAAACTTGTACTATTATATTGTAACGGGTAGTTAATTATTCGGGTCAGAATTTATGCTTATTGTTAAATTATAGGTTATTATTAACTATAGTATGTATGTGTTTAGTTATAATAATTATTGTATTGTAATCATAAAATATATCGACTAAGCAGTTTGATAATAATTTATTTATCGATATAAGTAACAAATTGCAAAATAAGCAGACACGCGCTGTATTGAAAGAATGTGTAGGCTGGCAATTGTTGCTTTGGGTTTTTGGTCAGGGAGTTCAAAGATGTGTTTTATTTAAAGAACGTCAACCCTAATTAAAAGGAACCTAAGCCGAATAATTTAACATTATTAGAATATATTCTTCATTGAAAAACCTTTACAATCAGAAAATATTCGTCGCCAAAAATTATTTCAATTCAAATACGGCCTATTTTGTAACCATCATCATATATTATATAATGTAATGTTTTGTGTAGAAAATAATGAGAGAGTGAGAGAGAGAGAGAGATTGTAAATGATGATATAACCCCATTGTCCTAACACCACACAATGATAAACTGTTTGAAAATGGTTACCTCATTAAACATGAGTGTATGAGTGCGTGTGTCGGGACGTCGACGGCGACAGCCCGAAACTGATATTGCCATATGGGGGGTGGATTTATTATATACAAAAGACGACGGCGCGTTATTCCACCAATAGTAGCTTGATAACTTTTGGAAAATATATATACATATATGGAAGTTAAAAAAGTATATTATGAAAGAAAAATTAAAAGGCTTTTTCAGCAAATCGCTAGTAAATTAGACAAAATATCTTAAAGAAAAAGACAAGATTTCCTATTCACTTCCTTACTGTACGGAAATGATATTTCCTTACAATAAAACACATTGTTTATAAGGAATTAATTTATATTTTGAAAAAATCAATACATTGCAGAATACATTTTAAAATTAATTTGTTATACTTAATAATAATAATAATAAATATTTTTTTATTCAACAAAAGAATATACAGTAGATTAGTAAGGTAACAGGAAAAGGCACATAAACAATACAAGAAACTCATTGAAGAACTTGTCTTTGAGTAAAAATAATTGACAACCTCAATGACAGTTACTTAACTACTAACTTAAATGGTAACATGATAGATATTTGTATTTGTAGAATAGGTACCTACATGTATAATATACACATATAGTGAAAACCAAATAAAGTTGCGTTTACGTCACCAAGGTCGTATTTCTATCCCATGTGTGGCTACATTTCTATCGAAAAGTACATATACTTAAATTTGTTAATTAATCGGTTCTAAAGATAACCCAATCAATAAAAAAACTTTTGTACCAAAATAATGTATAAGCAATATAGCTTTATTGGGTTTAGACGTCCCTAGATGTAAAAATTTGTGTTAAAATTTTTATAAAGAAGCCTCGAATTATTGACGGTAAAATAGTCACTGCCAGAAATAATGTCATGTTGCCGCGTTGTTTGTGACTTTTCTACTCGTGTAGTGTCATCGATTTTGAGGTTATAGTTACGTGCTTTATAAAATTTTCTTGTGACAAATATTTATAATCAAAACTGTTTTTTTCAAAACAACGAAGCATTTTCTTCTGTGATTGTTAAAATGCCCAAACAGCTGAATAGCCGATGCAAAGAACTTGTGGCTTCATTAGTAAATTATTTTGAACAAGAAAGAAATAATAATGGCCCTTTGTTGCCCTTAAATGCTGTACAAGAGGTAGGTAATACGTGAATAATATATCCTTACTTTACTCTACGAAAATTTCTATTATTTTAGCGTGTAGCTGCTGCTTTAAAAATCAGTGTAAGAACAGTAAGCAAAATTTGTCAAACAAAGAAAAAAAGGTGAAGAGTTTGAGTCACCAAAGAAAAAACGTTGCGCTCATAAACGAGTAACAAATACAGAAACTTTAAATACAAGCTCTATTCGTGATACCATTTACAACATGTACCAGAGAAGTAAGTATAATTACGACAATTGTATATTTAACATATTTTTATTTCTGTATGCTTTCAGAACAGCACATAACGATTCAATCATTGTGGTCCCAACTAAAAGAAAAATAATTATTTAATGGTAGTACCACTTCTTTGAATAGATTGCTCAAAGAACTTGGGTTTAAGTGGATGAAGGATAATCCACGACGAGGACTTATGGAATTACCTAATGTTGTTTTGAAAAGAGTAGAATTCTTAAGATATTATAAAGAAGCGAAGGACGAAGATATATACCAATTTGTGTTCATCGATGAAACCTGGATATTTCAAAATGGCATCATAGGTCATTCATGGCAAAATGAAAATATCAAGAGTGTTAAGACCACTAAAACGGATGGCAAAAGGTTTGTTGTATTGCAAAACATAAGTGGTTACTTAAACATTATTTAAATAATATTATTACAGATATATTATACTCCATGCTGGAAATGAAAACGGATTTATTGAAGGTGCTGAAGCAATATTTTGTTCAAAAACCCAACTTAATGATTATCATGGGGAAATGAACCAGGCAAATTTCTTGAAATGGTTTGAATATCAGTTGCTGCAAAATTTAGAGAATCCTTCTCTAATTATACTTGATAATGCACCTTATCACAGCATGTTATTGCATAAAACTCCAAATACAGGATGGTCAAAATGTGCTATTCAGGACTGGTTGACAGAAAAAAGCATTCCCTATTCTCACATGATGTTCAAAACAGAACTGTTGCAAATCGTTTCTCAGTAAATATACAGATATATTCTTACTTATTGCCATTTATTTTAAACATTTTTTTGTTTTTTTTTTAGAAATAAGCCACCAATCAAGTATATAGTGGACGATATGGCAGAACAGTATGGACACAAAGTTTTATGTCTTCCTCCTTACCATTGCATATTCAACTCTATCGAATTAATTTGGGGCATAGCAAAAAATTACTACAATAGGCATACTGGTAGGGATGGTAACAGTGCGAATAACTGCCTGAACATGTGGCACGAGGCACTGCACATGATAACTCCTGATATGTGGAAAAATTCTATACAACATACTGAAAAAGAGATATTTAAATGGTATGAGAGGGAAAGAATATTTGATCGTCCAGAAATTATTCCGATAGTTATAAATTTTAATAGTGAAGAGAGTGACACTGATGTTGAATCAGATGAAGAAATTGAACAAGAATTTGAATCTGCCTAGTTTCATTTCACAATATGTTGATTTGTTTAATGTTAGTTTTTGTCTTTGAAAATATGTTCATTATTAAACATATTTTATTTTATTGCTTGTATTGCTTTATTATATTTATTTATTAAAAGATTTGGTAACTCAGTAATAACCTTACAACTTTTATTCTAGCATTCCTTACTTTGTGAAATCTATTTATAAATTTAATTAACAAAAAACGTCAATGAAAAAACTCCACACTATATTAAACGAAAACTATCAAACTATCGATAATTTTGTAGTTTTTATTTATAATATTGTGGAATTTTCAACTTTTATGTTTTTTGTTGACTTCAGTTATTTTCTGTTAATTTCCATATTTCGTGAACAATTTGACAACGCTGCAAATGTTCACAATGATGACGTAAACGCAACTTTATTTGGTTTTTACTATATATTCTATTATATAAGTATAAATCTTACCGTTTAATTAAAGAACACCCTGTATTTTGCAAAATTGTAGAAAACAGTAAAGTGTTATTTAAATTTAACTATTTTTACATTAATAATTTGACTTCAATTCAAAGATTCATCCGATTTTCAAATTTAGGACAGAGAAATATTAGGTAAGCATGCTATGGTCGATTGACAGATTAACAGTTTCAAAGTGTGTTACTGTTGATTTTTAGTTTTATAATTATAGACACTTTTTACTTAACTCTTTTTATTCCACTATCATCAAAGAACAACAATCAAAACGTAACTTAAAATAAACGTGGTCATTCTATATGTATGTTTAGAGAATCAACTACTTTCTTCTTCTTTCTTAAAACTTACAAACTAGCCAAATTAATGACAATCTGCTAAAGGCAGTTTTTCGCGAACCTAAATAGGTCGCTGATTACTTTATTACAACAGTTACGTTATAATGTATCTACAAAATATAACAATTGAGTGATTCAAGCGAATTTGAAGTTATAAATAATACACCACCGGATATTTTGGAACAAGTTAATGAAACAGTACAATCTCTATTACCCCAAAAATCTAATGAAAAATACGAAAAACAGTATTAACATTTCAAGGTTATAAGCAAAATAATGGAGGCATGTCAATATCCCTGATTATTCAAAGTTCCTATACCTGTAACTTCTAATGTACAAGTTTGATTGAGTTTTTATGCTGATTTTCGGAATCTACGTGGATTAATGAAGGTAAGATATTTTCAAGAAGTAGGTAAATATATTAAGAAAATCAAAAATTAAACAGCAAATATTATAATACAGCTGCTGCAATACGTTATGTTCGTGATTCCGCAGAACTTCTCTGCGAGTCTCGGTAGCGCAACGAGTTGGTGCACAGCTCACTGTTCATGATAGCCCTGTAGGTGATGGTTCGAATTCCGGCGAGGACAGCTTTTTTTCTTTTTTTTAATCCTTTCATAAAAGTGCCTTTTCCTCCCTTGAATGATTACTGTAAACTTCATCCTCGGGAGGAAAAGTAACACTTTCCTCCCTTGTTATACAAATTCGATTTACATTTGCTAGTTATTACATTAATGGCCTTGGTATACAATTGCCTTATGTCAAGAATTTGTGCTTCGGAGTATAAAAGGACTGATGAGTAGTATGAAGGTTTATTCATAATTATTTTCAAAAATCTTTTTTGTATGGTTTGTATAGGTAGGATATGACATTTTCTAATTCCGCCCCAGCCGACAATTCCGTATTGTAATATAGATTCTACCAAACCATAATATAAGATTTTTAGATGGGAAGTGTTTAAGAAATGTTTCAATTGATGAAAGCGATATAGTAAGGTCATTTCATATACTTGAATATCCCTTTTAAGGAAACTGTCTATATAGATGCCTAAATATTTCGCGGAGTTCACCAGTGGGACAGGTTGTTTATCTACATACAACAAACTATATGACGGTGAATGAAGCTCATAAGAAGTGAATGGTATTATTGCCTTGAGGAACACCAAAAGTACAAGTTCTTCAACTGCTCAAAAAGGATTTAACTTGGACCCGTTGTTTCCTGCCAGTCAAAAAGTTTCTTATCATATTTTGCTCTACTCCTCGTATTCCAAGTTGCTCAAGTTTATCCAGCAGGAGACTGTGAGATACCGTGTCAAACGCTTTCGCTAGATCAACGAAGACACCAAGGCACGGTCGATTATTGTCAACAGCTTGATAGACCGTAGTAGTTTGTTCAGCTATGGCATCTTGAGTTGACAAGTCTTCACGTAATCAAAATTGAGCTGGTAACAGTATAAGATAACTGATTAGTCTATCCTTTACTACTAGTTCAAATATTTTCGAAATGGAGGATGTTAATGAGATTGGCCGATAGTTATTCAGGTTTTTTATATTACCAGTTTTATATAAAGGCCGGATAAACGCTGTTTTAAAGTGGGTTTGTTTTGAAAGACATGTTTATGATGTATGACAATGGTGCGGAAATATGTAGTTTTAAAACTTCATTAGTAATTTGATTCTCACCAGGATATTTCTTATTTTAAGATTTAAAATCTTCTGTAAAACTTCTTCACAGTTTGTCTCCTTTAAGAACATTGATTTTGTCTGTCTCTTATGTTTGTAGAGGTTTTGGGCACTCGTCTGGATTTTGGAAGCTAAATTTTTGCCAAAGTCAGCAAAATAATCATTTAACTCATTAGCTATTTCTATTTTGTTGGTCAAGGTTTTGCCGCCTTCAAGTACAATTTCATTTATAGGACAGTTATTTGACAGTTAAAGTAAAATTAATACCTATTTAGAGGTACCAGCCGTTTTAGTAACTTAACGTATGCGGCTTCTTGAACCATCTGACATTAACATGAAATCAAAATTTGACGAAACTTCAAAAACGTGACATCTAATAAATTAGTTACGACGTTCATTTTTGTTGGTAATTTTTTGTTTCAACCGATTTATTAATAATAAATAAGGATGGTCTTATTCTAAATGGGTATAAAATTTACTATAGTACAATTATTGAACATTGGAGGAACATTATTATTAGAACTATGAGAAACATTTTGGACAACATGCGGAGTGGTAGGGTTGGTTATTTTGTTGAACATTTTGTACTGTGAAAATTTCATTTGCCACCTCAACCTTATTGTTAAGAGATTCTTCGACATATCCTTCAGCAACGTTTGATGACTTCCATCCGCTATGCCTCTTTAAACTAGTTGGTATGTCGGCACCAGAATCAACCAATATTGTCGCAGAAGACCGACGAAAGCAGTGACCAGTGATATTCTGTCGGATTTACCAAGTCCAAATAAGTAGCAACTATTTTAGGCAATTTTTTTCTAAATTAACGAATTCCTACCACTAGTCTAGGTCACTGTTCATATTTTCTGGTCTTAACGAAACATACTTTCGATAAACATTCAAATACATCTGATTAATTACAAATGATCTTGGTTTGTTTGTCTTCGAATCAGGTATGCCAATTGAAAGCTTAAATTCTAGGTCTTGTACATCGTGTAGTCATTCGGACTAACTCATCCATTCTACAGGCACCAGAAATACCAAATATTAAAGCCACCTAAAAAATAAAAAAATGTGTAATATAAATAGGAATTAAAACCTTGTAAATTACCTTAATCATTACACTTTCTTTATCTGGAGCTTCCTGATGGATAAAATTTTCAATTTCTTCCTTCTTCGTTAAAATCTTGAGCTTGCCTTTTCAATAAAGAACGAAGTTTTGAATATATAGATATATCTACATTGCGTTTAATTGCAAGGGTTGACTTCAACGTTCAATAATTGGCCCATCATCTTTATACAAAGGTCTAGGAAGTGTATGCCATTACAACATTTTCTGAGAGAGAACTCTCGTGTTTTTACTTCTGCGATACTCCATAAAAACGTTTATATGCATATTCGTACTTTTCTCTTGATTTCTTTGGCAATAATTCTAATGAAGGGCCACGTTCATAAACATAATTGTGGAGTGAGTTGTGGATGGAGTGAGTCATCAAATAATATTCCGAGTGTTGGAGTAATACGTGAACGATTTCTTGTTACTTTGAGTTTTGAAACCAAGTTGACACTTACTTGTCACATGTCATAACCTTATGATTAAACGTTTAAAAACTAAGGATTGACGCTTTTCTGTAATGAGGAGGTATGTAGTATAATATAGTACTAGTAATAGAATAACCAAATCTGTATATTACTTTCTATATAGATATGGAAAAAGTAATGATGGTGAATGCCTTGGTGGTCATCTTCTTCGATACAGTTTAAAAATCCAATTCCTATATCAAGTGAAAGTGAAGAGATCAGCGAAGATGATGATATAGAACTAGTGGCCGCCATAGTAGCAGTGAAAAGGAAACGAAGAAGTCTCTCAAAACACATTCAAGGTTATGTTGAACTCGTTGCATCTTCTTACTTAGAAACCAGGAACCATGTTTAAGACCAACCATTAATGTAGAAAAACAGTTATTGTCTGTTATTTGGTTACTTGCAACACCTGATAGTTACAGGTACAACAATCACCTGAATATACTTATTTATTAATTCTGTAATGACTTACCATACTTATATATTTTTAGATCTGTGGGAGAACAATTTGATATGGCAAAATCTACTCTGTCAGCATGTTTTGTTAGAGTTATAAAATCTCTGATTTCAGTGGCACCTAGAGTTATTCGCTGGCCACACGGAGAGAGAGTAAATACTATCACTCAACGATTTCAACGTATTGCTGATTTAAGACAAGTCATAGAAGCAATAGATGGAACTTATGTGGTCATTAAGGCTCCAAAAGAAGATCCAGAATCTTATAATACTCGTAAATGTTGCTATGCTTTCATTCTTCAGGCTAAAGCAGAGCCATTTTTAAAGTTATTGACATTTTTATAGGCTATCCTGGTTCTGTGTCAGATGTGAGAGTTTTTAAAAATTCCCATATATATATTCTGCTACTCTAAATAACTTGAATGAATACATTCCTTCCGGCACAGAGTTTATTATAGGTGATAAGGCCTATCCAGTTCTCAGATGCCATATATTAATCGTGGACGTTTAACTCAAGCACAATTACATATCAATAATGTCCATGCTCGAACTCGTCAAGTAGTGGAAAGAAGCTTCGCTCTCTTATTTGGCAGACTAAGGAGATTGCAATTCTTAAATATGAATAGAACAGATTTAATACCAGGCATTGTTCTATTCTAACAGCTTGTGTAATTCATAACATAAGTTTAGATTTCAGCGATTTGTTGGTGGAGGAATACATAAGAGTGAACGACAAGTAATTCATGAAGAAATTGACGAAAAACCCGTGATTTAATTGAAGATGGTCAAACGTACAGAGATGCAATTTGTAGAGAGTTGTACGCCAACAGAAATAATTAAGATAATAAACTGCTTAAATTGTAACTACATATTGCAGTTAATAAAGGCTCAAGTAGTTGGGGAAAATATTTATTTGAAAGTTAACAGTCTTTTATATTTCTGTAATACACATAACTAGTGATTAACTTTTATGTAGTATGCTAATAAATTCAAAATAAACAAAACAAAATATTTCTTGAATAACCAACTAAACACTTTCTCAATCACTCCAGTAAAGTAAATTAATTCTGTAATCGAGAGAATTCATTTCTAAACAGGGTCATTTGTTCAACAAACACGTTCAGAGCTTCTTGTCTAGATGCTAATAATTCTTGGTGTCTTTTTTCACGGTTTTTCTCCTTTTCAGCTGCATCTTCCCGTAAGTCTAATAAGATATCTTCACAGGTTTTCTTTTTCTTAATTTCTGGTGCTAAGGTACTTATTCCAGCATATCTTATTTTGAGAGTAGAGTTGTTATCCTGACTTTTGATGGCCTCCAACATTCCCTCAGCTTCTTTATCAAAAGCTATAAAAATTACAAGATTTGAGTATAAATAGTAGTATAGTATAGTAGTAGTATATACAGTTGGACATAATTACTTGGATCACCTTCCAGTGAAGAATCAATCGCTACTTATGCTTTTTTGCTAAGTACATATCCATTTTATCAAAAAATTTGAACTCAACTGGTTCTGTTCCAGTTTCTCTACGCATGTTGTCTTTCTTAACATTATACTTCTTATACTTCCATTTTTTGTAGCACTGGGTGCTGGTAACTTTGAGTCCTTTTAACGTTATTTCATCTGCAATTTTCTTACATGTTACTTCTTTTTTTGTAGCCGTAGATGACATTTCAGTGGCTTATTTCTCATATCGGAGGTTAATTCTATGTTTTTTTTAGTAGAGCCCAATTTGTCCTTGGTCTGACGTTAGCACGCTGCCATTTGGCATTGTGACTACCTCATATTGAGACGGATCTAACAGCATAAAAGCCATTATTGTTCTTATTAAAAGACACAAATGAGTCATCCACTTAAAACTTTTTACACTTAACAACCTAACCTTACTTCTACTATAGCCTGCTTCATTCAATTTACCTCCCAGACTACCAATAAAAGTAATGCGCATGTGGAGTAAAAAGTTACCAGTCTTTTGCAATCGAGTCTTTTTTCTCACTCCGAGTACACTCTGAGAAAGTTTATGAACGTTGATAAAACAAAACTCCTGCAAAATTTTGACATTATGAACGATTTCGCGTAAAATTTTACTCACTCATTTGCTCGAGTAAGGTTAATGAATGCAACCAAGCAGTATTCACTGCCTCAACCTGCTCTGGAAGAGTCCCAGAAATGGAAAATGCAGCAATTAAATTTATATGCGTCAAGTTTGACAATTCAACCTTAATACGTTTCCCAAGTAATTTTATTACGAATTTCAAAGCACCATTTCTTATTTGTGAATAAAATTTTTCGCAGTTTTTTCCAAATGAATTACTATCTGTCGGAAAATAGTATGTTTACCTCGTAGGAAAAGCCTCATTCCTGTACTCGGTGTTGCTAAGTCTCGGATTGCGCCTCGACTTAGCAATCTTTCATTGTCTTCCAGAAATGTTAAGGCTTTTCCTATTCGGAAAACAATGTACTTTTTGTTGAAATATTGTTTTGTAAATAGCATCACATCAATAACTATCAAGTAACAAAAAACTAGCAAAAACCATCTACCATAACCTAAGCAAGTACTGAAAATATCACATGAAACACAAGATACCAACTGTTCCAGGAAAATTACCTATCATTTTTTTTTACTTTTCATTCGATAAAAACTACTTAAATTCGATGTAAATATTCAAAATTATGAAAACATATAATTTTTTATCAATTTATAATCGTAAGAACTCACTTTTCTTTCCAAGCAACTTGTAGCTTCCTTCATATTGTTGCGCAACAAGGTCTATAATCGAAATTCTGCAAATGCACTCAACTTTTCACACTTAAACACAACACAATTATTGTCTACTTATCACTACCCGAATAATGTTATTATTTAAACACTTTTTAACGTTATTTCTTAGTTTTTATATTCTATACTACGTAGAAAAACCGGCTAAGTCTTTACTCAACAAACACTTTCAACGTACTACCTAACCTCTAAAACTATTCGATAATTCGATATACATCGATGTTTACAATGCGATACATCGAATCGATCCGATGTTTTGAAAAGCTATCGATATACTCGATGTATCGATGTTTTTTCATAAAACATCGAATCGATGATAACCAGTTAAGGTAAGTTCATATAGCAACGAATCACGAATAACGTGGACGTTTTGGGGATTTTTAAATTTTTCAGGTTAGGTTAATGGTTAAGACTGTGGAGTTTATTTTTCTGTTTGGGTTTTTGACACACCAAAATTATTTTTTAGGTACTCAAGTTCGTTATTTTAGCTTTAGCCATCGCATAGCATCATCGTCTGTAATTGAAAAACTACAAAACTACTTACACAACACATTATTTATTGTCTATTTATCACTACCCGTATCGTATTAATATCCAAAACACTTTTAAACGTTATTTTTTACTGTTAATATTTTATATTGCATACAAAAACCCGTCGCGTTCCTTTCTAACAAAGACTTTCGGCGTACTACCTAACCTAACTTTCTTTACCTATAGATCTATAATAATGATAAGCGATATTTCACGAACTGTTACTTTTTCACTGATACGAACAAATTACAGTCATCCACAGTTCCTATAAGCAAATGTAAAGCGTGACGTGATCACGAACATAATATTGACCTCCATCGCTCTCATTCGACTAAAAATCGTCAACAAGATCGAATTTTGTTTTGTTCATTATCGTAGGATTATAAAGAGACTGTGCAAATAGCGAATAGATAATCTTACGAAATGAAAATAGATGCAATTTAAAATTACTGACATTAAAAAATCATTTCACAACGTGATTAAAAATCACAATATCGCTCATCACTAGACCTATACCATTAAATTAAGGCTGGTTCACGTTATTACTTATCCGACAATAATTTGATTAGGATAGACGTGTTAGGTTACAATATTAGGAGTGCTGTTGTGAGTGATGCTTCTCCGGTGTTTGTCTGTGGTCGACTGTTGACAGTTGACAGCTGACGGACATTTTCTAGAACATGTCGGGCATAGTTTTTATTTGAAAATTATTAATTTCTTAATAACAATATTGAACTATTAGAGATATTTTTCATAATTTTAAACGCGTAAATAATTCGGCATTGTGTAATAGACAAATTAAATGTTGGTGAATTATACAGTGAAGTTACATAAACAATTTTTAGGGGAAATTATTTTTAATAATCGTAAACAGGAAAACAATAATCTAATCACGTTTAAACACAATTTTATTATAAGTTTTCTATTGGAAAAAGGTAAATTCCCAACTCCGAAACTTCCAATTCGACAAAACAGCCATAATTTTTCGTTCAAGACAGGAAACGCATCATCCTCTTTTCCAACTCTTAACACACTAATTTTTACAACTTTGCAGATGCTTCGATTACTTCTCCTAAAATCAATTTTATCTTTCGAAATATACACGTTTATGACATTAGTTAAGAGCGGCGAGCAGTTGTGGACCGGAAGTCACCCGGAAAACTTCGAAACGCTAAAAGGAAGTCGAAAAGAGGGAGATACAGCTAGATTTCTCGGTTTCCTTCCGGTCGCCCCACTGGACCAACGAAGAAACGGGAGGAGATGTGGGGGTTGAGTTTTTGTTTGAATGTTTCGATTGTAAATTGCGAAAAGTGTCCGAGAGGGGTGTTTAAAATGCCGGAAATCGCTATTCGTAAATTATTAAAAACAAAAAAAATGCCATTAAATATAAAACGACGAAATATTGTTTACTGGATAACGTCCAAGGACAACGAAATAAATCATCTAATTGGAAATTCCCGTGGGATAAATCACGAAATATAACAAAAAGAACGTCGGTGGTCAGATATTGTGAAAACTGACAAAACCCTTTTTAAGATCCAGAAAATAACACAAGAATAATAAATAATGAATCCTGGTTGTATCCTCGAAAAAGTCAGCCTTCTAAAATGATAAATCGTTTGCATACAGAACCGAACTAAGTATAACTTTTCAAAACATATAAAGATAATAATTATTTCTTATACAGCGAGATGCGCATGATTGTAAATACAGTTGCGTTCTTTTGATGACAACCAGTAGAAATAGAGCATTAGTTCTTTCTTTTTAATGACAAATAAGCGTATGACATGCCTGTTAGGTAAATCAATAGTCGAATGAATATTGGCTGCACTGATATGCCATCTGTCAATGTGATAGCATCTGGAATAAGATCTCTATGATATACGATTCTAAGCACTAATGTATGCTATAATAGTTAAATAATAAATAATATAATACAAATCTCCATAATTTATTACAATACTAAATATTATCGCTACCAAAGTATTTCGGAAAAAGAGAGAAAAAATTAAATGTTGCGGAGTCCTGTCCTGTTGTTAAAAATGATAAATCGTTTATGAGAGGGTTCTTGTAAAAACAAAATTTGCAGCGTATTAATATTGTAGCGGTCAATAAGACTCGCTGCGATTACAATATGAAAAGAACGGCAAAAGAATAAGTGGAAATCCACTCGGTTTCGCATAGATGTTTTAATTATGTAATAATGGACTCCGATTCGGTTCGACTAATGGTAAGTAAAGCAGAGAAGATGGCTGTTATAAATGAATCATGAAACTAGTCGTCGTAGAAGAAGAAGAAGAAGAAGGTCGGGGATTTTTAGAAACGTAATGGTGAGTGGGAAGTTTTTGTTTTATCAAAAGGATATGTATATGTATAGATGGGATATTTGCGGTAATTTACGAAAAATATATTAATCATTTTGAGTGGGTGGAAAGTGTTCTTGAAGGAAAAACTTCTTTAGCCGCGTTGGGAGATTTTTGGTAGGAAAAAAACTTATGGGTTCGTGAAGTCACCGCCTAACTAATTTTTATTTTCAAAAAGAGAATTTTCATCTAATATGGCAGTACTATAAAAATTTTATAAGGGATTAATTTATTTGCAAAAATAATTCCCATTTACCATGGGCGTACGATAAAATGTTCGAGGGGGTCAATTTATTTGTAAAATTTCTATCTACCGTGGGCGTACAATGAAATTTTTAAAAGGAGTTGATTTATTTGCAAACAAAATCATATTGACCATGGGCGTAAGATGACAAACTTCAAATTTTAATGCTTTGTGATGTTTTATTATTATATCTTACAAAACAACATATTTTACGTATTTTCTAACAACAATTGAACTTTTAATTGAAGAAAAAATTGTTTTCGAGTAAAAATCCTAAATTCCATAGATCTTATAACTGCACGTTCAACAATTTGTATATTTATATTTTAGTTCCTTTGTATATTCATGTACAGTTATATTTTGGTCCTTTTATTTTCATTCGAAATTCCTACCGGCGCGCCACTGCCTCCGAAATACTTTTACCTTAGTTCAAAATCGCGTTTTGTTTTCTTTCCCTGGCAGCTGACCGGCGCCTTGCAATATTTACTATTATTTTTCGGCAGTTGAAATAGGCGTGACCAAGCGCACACTTCGCACCTAAATGCATTATCTGCCTGACACATTGAGTTTCCAACCCGATCGGTCTCCCAGCTAAGACCTAATACTCCTTTACCGGTATAAAACCTATATTTTCAGACCAAATTGGTCAAATTTCATAGTAATTAATTTAATTCCTTTGTTTCCTGCATAATAAGTAGATTTTTCTATAAAGTTAAAGTTTGCATAATGATTCAACCCCCAGCAAAGTTATATTTCAAGTGAATAGTGCTTTGAAAACCACAAAGGAAAGAGTAAGATCGTTCTAATAATTACTATTTCATACTGAAAGGCTTGTCTATATTCATCGTACCATCTGTATGTATTTTCGACGTTAAAGTTTATTGAATTGTTTTTTGGAAATTGAAGGTTACACCAGACGACCTGGAACTGCGGTCCCCAACGCAGAACTAGCGCTCGTGATGATCGTTTTATCATCTTACAAAGTCTGCGAAATCGTCATGCTACAGTTATTGAAATCAGAAACCGGCAAACCAACATAAGCGAACGGACAGTTAGAAGCCATTCTTACAAGTCGTAGACCTTCAACAGGCCCAAAACGTCTTAGGTGTTGTGCGACTTCAGTTTGCCAGAAATCATCAGCAGCACTGGGGTGAAAATGAATGGGGGCGCGTTTTGTTCACCGATGAGCCCACATTTAGCCCGAGGTCTCCAGATGGTCGTGAGAGAGTATGGCGAAGGTCACACGAGCGTTTTGCAGAATGTACCTTCAGTTCTAGGGGCTCAGTTATGGTGTGGGCCGGAATTTCTCAGGAGAATTGTACATCCTTCAGAGAGGATCCTTAACTGCTGCCAGGTACATTGAGGACGTTCTCCAAGATTTTGTTGTCCCTTATGTTGGATTTATTGGAAATGACCGACCTCACACCGCGACAATCACTCAACAGTACTTAAACGAGGTAAATATTCTTGTTATGGAGTGGCCAGCGGTAAGTACGGATGTTAACCCCCATAGAACATGTTTGGAACATGCTTGGGCGAAGGATATGAAGTCGTATTCCTGTTCCTTTAAGTTTAAGTTTAAATCAGTTGTGACAAGCTCTTTTTGAGGAATGAGAACTTATTCCACAAGCGGAAATTCGCTACTTGAGTGTCGTTGCATGAATTTTTATGGGGGTTTAGTGGGAAATAAACAAAAAAAATTTTATTAAAAATAAAATGTACTTACCGCTCTTGTATTTTTCACGGTTTTGGCTTTTAAAGTTTGTAAATGATTTGGCAACGAATCGCCACCGTTTACAACTTCCGTTTTTTTCGATGTAACTACTTTTTCCGATTTCCGCGACGTTTCGTTCGTTTTCGGTTGTTCGAACCTCCTCATTTTTTCTAATTCTATCTCTCTGGCAATCAACTGTCTATTAGAATACGAAACAACTTTTTTTTGAGACGGCAAACTTTTCTCCAAATGAACCACTTCATCGATATTCGGCTCTAAAATAAACATAAATAATACATTATACAGGGTATCTCAGGACTACTTACCAAATACTTTGGAGATAATAGAGAGATAGTCTCTCTATCGTCTCCCAAGTTTTTGGTATGAAGTCGTAGATACTGTTGAAATACTAAAATATGAATAAATACCTAAATTGAAAACGTAGTTTCCGTCAGGCAATCTTTCTTGTACATAATTCAAATTGTAATCGATCATAATGTTGACTACTCTCAACATATTTTCTTTTTCCTCTTTCGTATAAAGATGAAGACTCACCGGTCTAAAATTCGGTACGATTATGATAGTAAGAAGAGGTAGAATGTCCAATAAAACTGATAAACGATGGCTGTAGGCTCTTACCGAAGGTTGCATACCACGGAGAACTTCCGTAACTATTGCTCTACGACGAGTTTCTTTTTGCTTCATCTGCAATAAAGTTATCGGCGGTATAAAGTGTACAATTTCTTCATTACAATCATATAAATGAACCCCTTTTAAAAATTGTATCGTACGCCCTTGAAATAGACATTTTTAGAAATAAATCAACCCACTTTAAAAATTTGATCTTACGCCCATGGTGAATTAAAATTTTTCACAAATAATTCAATCCGTTTTCAAAATCTTACCGTATGTCCATGGTAAATAGAAAATTTTTACAAATAAATTGTAACCTTCTAGAATTTTATCGTACGCCCATGGTAAATAAAAAGTTTCCCACATAAATTAGCATCCTTTGAGAATGTTATCGTACGTCCATGGTAGTTGGGAATTTTTATAAATAATTAAAACGATGGCATTTTTTCAAAAAAAAAACTGAAATTGTTTATTAAGCAATTTTCGACAAAATACTAGAAAATTTTGACGGAAAACGTTTCGAAAATTGGTTTTTCTTAAAACGATATTCCGGCAAATGACTAAGTATTTAAAAACTTTTCGCATTATTTCAGAATTTTTCCCGAGTAATTCCGTCGACCGCAATAAAGACATAATTTATGCAAGCACAACGGCAAACAGCCCTTTGTACACATCCTGCTTGTCGAGAATATGAATGGAAAGTAATAAAATTGAAGGGCATCCTTTTAGGGCAATAAGCTTTGCTCATTAAAAAGAAATTTAAAATCCCGTTTTTCATGGGGAAAGTGCATGAATAAAAAATAAATCATTTCCTTCTGATGCTAGTCTGTACTGTAATCAGTGACTCCTTTATCTAAACGGCTCCGTTTTATAAACAAAAGGGTGTTGCATTCCCTGAATTAGTTTTCAGGAACCTGACAAACATTACGAAAAAATATCGTTGAGAAATACAGGGGCTGTTCAAAAAAATTTACACGGAACAGCTTCAAAAAATTTTCAAAAACTACAGTACAATATACGGAGATATAATTTGAAGACGGTCCTGCTTCTTTTACAAAAGTAGCAAAACTTATCCTATAGGATTATCCTACCTATACTGTTATCTGAAAGTGATTTCCACCAAAGCGTAAGACAACACAAGTTTAGAATATGTGTCGCCATCTATTAAGCGCGTTTTAGAATAACCGAAAAGTTCTTGTTCGATATTTTGGTATGCAGACGTAGGTGGAGCTCAAACTGTCAGAATATTTCGTTTTGTCCGCCATTTGAAGTTGGTTTAACAAAAGGAGGAAATTATTGAAGTGAAAACTTGTTTAGGCGCGTTGAGCACTTTTTTTGGGTGAAGAAAAAACATGGATTTTTCGGCATCGTCACGCTTTTACGCAACACACAATACTTTTGGTTATGCAACACAGTTAACAATGAAGCGTATATAGTGTTGCATAAGTCATCGTCATGCTTCTATGCAACACACAATACTTTTGGTTATGCAACACAATTAACAATGAAGCGTATATAGTGTTGCATAAGTCATCGTCATGCTTCTATGCAACACACAATACTTTTGGTTATGCAACACAATTAACAATGAAGCGTATATAGTGTTGCATAAGTCATCGTCATGCTTCTATGCAACACACAATACTTTTGGTTATGCAACACAGTTAACAATGAAGCGTATATAGTGTTGCATAAGTCATCGTCATGCTTCTATGCAACACACAATACTTTTGGTTATGCAACACAATTAACAATGAAGCGTATATAGTGTTGCATAAGTCATCGTCATGCTTCTATGCAACACACAATACTTTTGGTTATGCAACACAATTAACAATGAAGCGTATATAGTGTTGCATAAGTCATCGTCATGCTTCTATGCAACACACAATACTTTTGGTTATGCAACACAATTAACAATGAAGCATATATAGTGTTGCATAAATCATCGTCACGCTTCCTATGAGATATATGTATGGTGATAGTGTGTATATATTTGTACTTTTTTCTGCAAACGATTGGCTTACGATAAAATTTTTAAAAGGGATTCATTTATTGGTGTTTTCATTTCTGTCGGCGGTCCCATGACTGGACTCTACGTTTTTTTCAATTTAATATACAGTTTTTTTTAACTTTCCATGCAGTTTTTTTGACTTTACATGCTTTTTTAAAGCTTTCTATAGTTTTTATGACTTTCTATACACATTTTTTGGCTTTCTATACGTTTTTTATAACCTGAGATTTCCAAATAACCTTTGATTATCAATAAAATGGAAAAACTGAACGAAAAACACGTTTTTTTACTCAATATACAGTTTTTTTACTTTCCATAGTTTTTTTGTCTCTACATGCTTTTTTAAAGCTTTCTATACAGTTTTTGGACTTTCTATACCTTTTTTATGATTTTCTATAGTTTTTTTTACTCTACATGCATTTTTAAAGCTTTCTATACAGTTTTTTGACATTCTATACACTTTTTTTGATTTTCTATAGATTTTTTTACTTTCTATAGTTTTTTTGGCTTTCTATACATTTTTTTGGCTTTTTATACGTTTTTTATAACCTGAGATTTCCAAATAACCTTCAATTATCAAAATAAAATGGAAAAACTGAACGAAAAACACGTTTTTTACTCAATATACAGTTTTTTTTTTACTTTCCATACAGTTTTTTTGACTTTACATGCTTTTTTAAAGCTTGCCATACAGTGTTTTTGACTCTACATGCTTTTTTAATGCCTTCCATACAGTTTTTTTTGACTTTCTATACACTTTTTATCATTCTCGATAGAGTTTTTTATTACTTTCTATAAAGTTTTTTGGCTTTCCATACATTTTTTTGGCTTTCTATACGTTTTTTATAACCTGAGATTTCCAAATAACCTTTAATTATCAAAATAAAATGGAAAAAATGAACGAAAAACACGTTTTTTTTACTTAATATACAGTTTTTTTACTTTCCATAGTTTTTTTGACTTTACATGCTTTTTTTAAAGCTTTCCATAGTGTTTTTTTTACTTTCTATATAGTTTTTTTTTTATTTCCATACAGTTTTTGGACTTTCCATACATTTTTTTTGGCTTTCTATACGTTTTTTTTGGCTTTCTATACGTTTTTTATAACCTGAGATTTCCAAATACCCTTTGATTATTAATAAAATGGAAAAACTGAACGAAAAACACGTTTTTTTACTTTCCATAGTTTTTTTGACTCTACATGCTTTTTTAAAGCTTTCTATACAGTTTTTGGACTTTCTATACACTTTTTATGATTTTCTATAGTTTTTTTTACTCTACATGCTTTTTTAAAGCTTTCTATACAGTTTTTTGACATTCTTTACACTTTTTTTTATTTTCTATAGATTTTTTTACTTTCTATAAAGTTATTTTTGGCTTTCCATACAGTTTTTGGACTTTCCATACGTTTTTTATAACCTGAGATTTCCAGATAACCTTTAATTATCAAAATAAAATGGAAAAAATGAACGAAAAACACGTTTTTTACTTAATATACAGTTTTTTTGACTTTACATGCTTTTTTAAAGCTTTCTATACAGTTTTTTGACTTTCTATACACTTTTTTTCATTTTCTAGTTTTTTTTCTTTCTATAAAGTTTTTTTGGATTTCCATACAGTTTTTGGACTTTCCATACAGTTTTTTTGGCTTACTATACGTTTTTTATAACCTGAGATTTCCAAATAACCTTTGATTATCAATAAAATGGAAAAACTGAACGAAAAACACGTTTTTTTACTCAATACACAGTTTTTTTACTTTCCATAGTTTTTTTGACTCTACATGCTTTTTTAAAGCTTTCTATACAGTTTTTGGACTTTCTATACACTTTTAATGATTTTCTATAGTTTTTTTTACTCTACATGCTTTTTAAAGCTTTCTATACAGTTTTTTGACATTCTATACACTTTTTTTTTATTTTCTATAGTTTTTTTTACTTTCTATGGTTTTTTTGGCTTTCCATACATTTTTTTTTGCTTTTTATACGTTTTTTATAACCCGAGATTTCCAAATAACCTTCAATTATCAAAATAAAATGGAAAAACTGAACGAAAAACACGTTTTTTTACTCAATATACAGTTTTTTTTACTTTCTATACAGTTTTAATTTACTTTGCATGCTTTTTTAAAGCTTGCCATACAGTGTTTTTGACTCTACATGCTTTTTTAATGCTTTCCATACAGTTTTTATGGCTTTCTATACACTTTTTATCATTTTCGATAGAGTTTTTTATTACTTTCTATAAAGTTTTTTTGGCTTTCCAAACAGTTTTTGGACTTTCCGTACGTTTCTTATAACCTGAGATTTCCAGATAACCTTTAATTATCAAAATAAAATGGAAAAAATGAACGAAAAACTCGTTTTTTTTTACTTAATATACAGTTTTTTTACTTTCTATACAGTTTTTTTACTTTCCATACAGTTTTTTTGACTTTACATGCTTTTTTTAAAGCTTTCCATACAGTGTTTTTGACTCTACATGCTTTTTTAAAGCTTTCTATACAGTTTTTTGACTTTCTATACACTTTTTTTAACTTTACATGCTTTTTTAAAGCTTTCCATACAATTTTTTTTGACTTTCTATACACTTTTTTTCATTTTCTTTAGAGTTTTTTATTACTTTCTATAAAGTTTTTTTGGCTGTTCATACAGTTTTTGGACTTTCCATACATTTTTTTGGCTTTCTATACATTTTTTTTAACCTGAGATTTTCAAATAACCTTTAATTATCAAAATAAAATGGAAAAAATGAACGAAAAACATGATACAAAGAAATTTCCACAAATTCCGAAGTGTTCTTATCGAAAATATGTCGAATAGGACCCGTAAGGTAACCATTTCTATTTCAATGAACACAAATCAAGACACTAAACCTGAAAAGTTACAAAAACTCTTTTCCATTTTTACTTGCTAATGAGAACGTGAATAATTCAATGAGTTTCCCTTTCTTACGCGACCTGTTAACTTTGAAAAACAGGAAAGTATCATCCAATACAGCCGAGCTAATTTAACAACTTACTGTGTACTTAGTAGATTGTAAGTTTCTGATTAAAAAATGTCACTTGAAAGGAAAATTAAAAGCAAACAACGAAAAATAAAATAGTAGTACAGTAAAAAATCAAAATGAAGTAAAACTTACCTCGTAACCGGCATTAGGATACTGCAACTTCTGTCCTTTCGATGTAGCAAACAAAAAATGCCATACAATAAATCCGTAGGGTAAATACGAACTTAAAGTATAATTTTGTAACGTATAAATTTGTTTATTTAAAAGATCGCTGAAAACGAACCAATTCAAAGCTTGACTAGTTGCTTGTAAAGAAGAATCTTTTAATTTTAAAACTGTCATATTTTCATAAACACCTTGAGCTACTCTTTCGTAATCTCCAAAAGAACAGATGGTTTGCAAAATTTTTGACATTCTATCTCGCATTGTTTGTTTATGGACAGAATCAGTTTGTTGAATTAACGGGTTGATTTTAGGACGTACTATTTGAAAAATCTCTTGCCATACAGCAAACAAACCTAAAATAAAATCAGTTATTAGGAATGTTCCTGTCAAGAGAATAAAGTCCTTACCTTTTTGCATATCTTTTTGACCAACATTGAACTTATAAACATCAGTCAAAGTAACAGCCTTATTCATTGATTTAAAAAAGTGCAAAACAGACAAACAAGACCTGATATCGTTATTACTTTTATCCGCCAAAGCCATCATCGCTCCTAGATCAGTTTTAATTTGTTCTCTTCGACATATACACATCAACCTCTCAGCTAATCGAGAACTACACGTAGGAGGAAAATGTACAACAAAAGCGATCTGCCTCAATGGTTTTAAAGCAGGAACATATACATCGTTACAAATACAAATAATGGGTCTTTTCAAGATGAAATCTTTTTGGTTTTTACCCTTTTTAGACTTGTTAGTTGCTGTACCATTTATATATTTAATTAAAAAGTCTATAGAAGATTGTGGAGCGCCATCTATTTCATCGAATACCAGGCAATTTGGTCTACATTTTTGATCTACGACCGATTTCATCTGAGTTGAATTTTCTAAATGTATTTTAAAAGCTTCAGTGCTTCTGTCATCAGAAGCGTTTACTTCTACTACGTTATATCCTGCGTGTTTAGCTGCGACATGTGCTAATGTAGTTTTACCCAAACCAGGAGGTCCGCACAATAAAGCAACTTTATACTGAGGTCTACCGTGTTCATCTAAGTTAGTATTTAATTCATAATTTTTATTGAATTTTGATTTATTTTGATCTGTATTGTGTTGTACTTCTTTAACTTTTGGTCTTCTATTAAACACTACTTTATCCCAAAGTTTTAACCATTTTAACATTATTCTATTTGTACTTTCATCGCTTAAAAGTTCAATATACTTTCTAGGTCTATATAAATCAGTCCACAATTCCTTATTCGAATTTGGTTCTTCTATCATTTCTACATCATTATCATTTTCTTCTAATTGCGCAGCTACTTGTTTAGATAACTTAAATTGATAAATAACTTTTAATTTCACAATTTTTGAGTATAACAATCTACACTTACCAATATCTGAGCTTCTTCCCAAATTTGTTTAGAACTTTCTCCTAAAATATCCTTTCCCAAAGAATCTTGAGCAATTTTTTGTATTTCTTCTTTTTCATACTCCTCAGAGTGGAATCTAACATATATTCTGTCACCGTCATGGGATGTAATACCTACAAATGGATATTTCGGTATCCTACTACTAACATTACGTTTATCCCTATCAGCACTATTAATGGTTATAGTAGTTTTATTCAAGGAGAGTAAATTTGTTTTCTCTTTATTTAGTTTCCTCAATAGAATGATATGATCCATTAATTCGAGCAATTCTTCATCTTTACTTAACTTTGATTTTTTATTTGGCTGGATTTCTATATCATCACCAAAATCTATGTCACCTAAAATAAAAAATATACGTAGTAAAAGCTTCAAGATTCAAGAATTGATTACCAATATCTCCAAACAAATCATCAGCAGTCCTTTTTTTAGACGAGTCTTGCGTTTGAATGTCCAACTGAGCAGAAGGTCTAGACGAAGTTGGACAAGTATCAAAAGTAACACTATCAACATTTTGGGATACACTTTGTGTAGAAAATAACGATGGAGAATTGTTAACGGCAGGTTCACTAGCTTTTTTCGTTGCTTTAGTGGCTGGTTCATAAATTTCTAAAACATATTTTCAAATACATAACCTAGAAATTGTTGTTGAGTTTTTTTTTACCTCCTTCGTCTTGATCCTTTAAAAGTTCCAGTTCATCTCCATACATCAACTCGAACTCTTCATCGGCATCTGGGAAATCACTCATTTTGGCCAAGTAAATAATTATTATCTCCAAAAACAGTTAAAAATACTAATTATTTATTAATAATAATTCGCGCTATATTCATAAATGACAGATGAAGTTTGTAGGCATGAGTTGATGGCTCAGAACTAAGAGTTCTGTGGTTGACGGATTATATAAAGCCGATTTTAAGCGAATAACTAAAAAACTGTACTGACAGTTCATCTCCATACATCAACTCGAACTCTTCATTGGCATCTGGGAAATCACACATTTTGGACAAGTAAATAATTAATTTCTCCAAAAACAGTTAAAAAAAACTAATTATTTATTAATAATAATTCGCGCTATATTCATAATTTCTGTGGTTGGCGAATAATATAAAGCCGATTTAAAGTGAATAACTAAAAACAACCTGTACTGACAGTACATCTCCATACATCAACTCGAATTCTTCATTGGCATCTGGGAAATCACTCATTTTGGCCAATTGAATAAGTATTATCTTCAAAAACAGTTGAAAAAGACTAATTATTTATTAATAATAATTCGCGCTATATTCATAATTGACAGATGAAGTTTGTAAGCATGAGTTGACGGCACAGAACTAAGAGTTCTGTGGCTGACGGATAATATAAGGCCGATTTTAAGCGAATAACTAAAAAACTGTACTGACCTGTGTTTCCTATTTAATTTTGATTGTTTTTTGTTGCATCTTCGAAGTCCAATTTTCATTAAATTAAAATGGGATCACCTTGGAACGATACTAGTGCGAGCCTGATCACAGTTAGGTAGCTACATATCTTGGTTTGAAATTGTCATAAACTTAACAATATCTCAATCACTGTACATTTCCTATTTGAATTCGATTGTTTTCTTAGTGTTTCTTCAAAGTTCAAAAACAACTAAATTAAAAAGAGACCACTTTGGAGCCATACTGAATCCAACGCAAAAAGAAATCATTTCGTAAACAAAGAAGTTCTGTCCAAACATACAGAAGAAAACGTAGAGTCCAGTCATGGGACTGCCGACAGAAGTGAAAACACCAATAAATGAATCCCTTTTAAAAATTTTATCGTAAGCCCATCGTAAATGGAATTTTTTCCAAAACTAGGAAAGCGTGATGATGATTTATGCAACACTATATACGCTTCATTGTTAATTGTGTTGCATAACCAAAAGTATTGTGTGCTGCATAAAAGCGTGACGATGACGAAAAATTCATGTTTTTTTTTGAGTTAAAAATGGTTTCCTTCTATCAAAATGTTTCATACATAATTTCATAGATGGCGGTTAAAGCTATTACTATCGAAAAAGCTGTAAACTGTAAATTATTTTTTGCCTTAGTTGAATGGCGTATAAATTCTAAGAATACCTAAAAATAAAAGTAAATATTATATTTTTAACTTTTTTTAGCAACGGTATATTTGATATAAAAAATAAAACAGTTTATGACCAAAGAATAACGTTCGAAACAACCGAGTGGAACTCCTAATTCTTTAAATTAAAACCGACCGAAGTATTCGTCCCAGAAATGAAAAAGTAACGTTATAAATGTACAGATCCGGTTTCTACTTTGTCCGATTCTCGCTCATCGTAGACCAGTAGCTTTGATGCAAATGTATACAATCGCAGACATATGACAGAAATATCAACCTTCCTAAGATCTTATGCAGCTGCAGGTGATTTTATCGTACGAGAAGACTGCTTTGATATCTGTCATGCATCTCTACACATTTTATGGCTACTTTTTTTTGTACAGAATTTGTAGTTGAAGATCTCCACAAACTGGCCTATTAATATAACACTGATGGGGAGACAAAGCGACGAATCGGACGAATAGTGTTCATCAGCCACTTAAAGTCAAGTCACATCGCAGCCCAAGTAGAAAATTATAAGTAAATACGTTCATCTAGGAAACAGATTGCGCGATTTTATCATATTTGTTTAAAAAAAAAATTGATAAAATTAAAAAAATAATTCTTATCATGTGATGGTGATGTTTTTTTTTGTCCGGCTTTATCTTAGTTTCGTTAGAGGTATGTAAATTATTATTAATTTTAAGTATTTGTTTAATTTATTTTTAAACCGGTTTAATTTTTTTGGAATTTAATTAATAGAGAGGCAACATAATTTTTTCCTAAATTATCAATGACTAAGATTAGAAAGTATGAACAAAAATAAAAGAATTTTATATCCAGTTTTTCCCATATACAGGGTGGCCCATTAATTTGTGGAAGTTCAATAACTTGTTGTTGTATTTGCGCCGATACACATTTCTAAAATACACTGTGTTCATTTGAAAAGGAACCACCCTTAATATTTCAAAAATGGGACATATTAGAAAGAAATGCCGAAACACGTCAACTTTTAACTTGAGGGGGACACTTTTTGGCGCTAATGTCATAAACGTCAGATTCACCCCCTCCCTACTGGAGACACCCCTTACATTTTTTCAAATGGCATTAGGTATCAAGTCACACCTCATTTAAAAGGTCTGGTAAATCTCTATCTAATCATTTTATATTACCTTTGATACCAGAGCCCTCCATTGTTATTTAATCGTTGTTCAAAATTGGCTCTCTTTCAATTTTTCGTATGCCCCCGTATTGTGTTATGATAGAATGACTCTTTAAATAATAAAAAATTTACAAATAGTAAAAAGACAACTGTTAACAAGAAAAAAATGCTATTTAATCATGTGTTCAAAGTGACCACCGTTAACATTCGTTATAAAAATAAAATAATAATAGAGGTACCCACCCCTGAAATGACCTGTTCCGACAGTTTTATTACACCGCACCGATTGCGATTTTACTGTATTCAAATCTTCATATTTTTCTCTCCAACGTGGCAACGTCGCAATTTATGGCAAAAGAAAAGATATGGCCAGATCAAAAATTTTACGCTGTATTCGATGGTAAACAAAAATATAGAGTGTCCTATTAAAAAAAAAAGCTTAGACTGAACACCCAGTATATCTCAGAACATTTTAGAAATGTGTATCGGCAACAACTTTTATTTAAAACATTTCTTTGTATTTTTCATCCTAAGTAAGTTACTGCACTAATGGGCCACCCTGTATATGAAAACGCCGTTACCCTGTTGCCACATCAAATTTTTATCTGTATCTCTTGTGAATTTTTAGTTTTTCTTGTTAGTTTAACTATTTACTTCGTAATAATGACCCGGAACTTATTTTATTTTGATCATATATTTATTTTACTTTTTCCAACAATGTATCATTATTGCTAACGATGCAGTCACTTTTTTTCTGACGATTAAACATTTTCCGTTGATTATAAATATATACATTTTTAGTGTAGACCATTGCATTAAGGTTATAGATAAGCCTTTATTATTATTAATAATTGCATTTTTGCATCTTGCTACTGAATAATAAATATTTTTGCATATGTAGCTTGTTTTTAAATTTTAATGATATACTGGGTGATTCTTTAATAGGCATTAATATTTTACCTTAGCCTAAAATATGAAAAGAACCTAGGGGATTTTTAGGCTCAGGATTTCCTGTGGAAAATATTTAATAATTTATTGTTTATAAAAATAAAAACTTACTAGGTTATAAAAAGTGGGTCTCATAAATGGTATGTTATTAAATAAACGGTAAAGAAAATTTTATTAATTCGTGTTGCTGTGTTCAGTTCATGATCGGAATAAACATTCAATTACGAGGGTAATATGAAATGTTCTAGAAAAAGAAATGATATTATTTCATTCTCCCCCCTTAAGGGGAGCGAGTTTCCCCAGCCTCTTCAGCCAACATTGGAAGGAATGAGGATATTGGGTTCAAAATAACATATGAAAAATGTTAAAGCAGATCAGGTGGCAATTTTGAAGAGCCGGCAACATGCCAACTTGGCTGCTAATACAAAAGAAGAACTAAAGTGACCTAATTACAGTGAAATTTTTAAAATACGTTCAAATTTTAATGTTAGAAGTGTCATTCTAAATGTCTAGATTTTTAAATAATTTTAATATTGTTTAATGGAGAGAATATTCATAATATGGGAAATTTTTAAATTTTATCAACTACATCAGGGTTTCTCAAGGTGGGGTACGCGAACCCCTAGGGTTTAGCCATTCGACGTCAGGGGGTTCGGACAAGATTTACGTAATGGTGGCTTGATTAGTGAAGAGCGATATCGTGATTTTTTAATATCACTTATTTTAAAACGTGACGTGATCACATTTTTGATATTCGGTTTTGAATATACGATGGGAAAAATTGAAGAAAATGAAAGCTACCTTCTACCAAATGTTCATCAAAATCGAACAATTTTTGACGAAACTAAAATTAAAAAAAGAAAAATGCAGTTTTTTGCGTTTTTCGAGCTAATTTTGAGGTTATGTGAAAAAGTCACTAATGAAAAAGTTGTAGATTTTTCCAAGATCTACAACTTTTATATCCAGCTTTTTTTTCTAGGAATTTAACTTTGGCCGGAAATCGCAATAATGTCTTTTTCCGCCCCCAAAAAGTGTTTTTTTTACCGAAAAAACATAAAAATTCGAAAAAATTTCAATATTTTCATTCGAAATTTTTTTTCATGATTTGTGACTATGAAAGCTCCCTTCTATCAAATTTTCATCAAAATCGAACAATTTTTGACGAAACTAAAAATAAAAAACGAAAAATGCAGTTTTTTGCGTTTTTCGAGCTAATTTTGAGGTTATGTGAAAAAGTCACTAATGAAAAAGTTGTAGATTTTTCCAAGATCTACAACTTTTATATCCAGCTTTTTTTTCTAGGAATTTAACTTTGGCCGGAAATCGCAATAATGTCTTTTTCCGCCCCCAAAAAGTGTTTTTTTTACCGAAAAAACATAAAAATTCGAAAAAATTTCAATATTTTCATTCGAAATTTTTTTTCATGATTTGTGACTATGAAAGCTCCCTTCTATCAAATTTTCATCAAAATCGAACAATTTTTGACGAAACTAAAAATAAAAAACGAAAAATGCAGTTTTTTGCGTTTTTCGAGCTAATTTTGAGGTTATGTGAAAAAGTCACTAATAAAAAAGTTGTAGATTTTTTCAAGATATACAACTTTTATATTCAGCTATCTTTTCTAGGAACTCAACTTTGGCCGGAAATCGCAGTAATGTCTTTTTTCACCCCCAAAAAGTGTTTTTTACCGAAAAAACATAAAAATTCGAAAAAATTTCAATATTTTCGTTCGAAAATCTTTTTCATGATTTGTGACTATGAAAGCTCCCTTCTATCAAATTTTTATCAAAATCGAACAATTTTTGACGAAACTAAAATTAAAAAACGAAAAATGCAGTTTTTTGCGTTTTTCGAGCTAATTTTGAGGTTATGTGAAAAAGTCACTAATGAAAAAGTTGTAGATTTTTCCAATATCTACAACTTTTATGATGAACTTTTTCTTCTAGGAACTCAACTTTGGCCGGAAATTGCAATAATGTCTTTTTCCATCCCCCCCCCTCCCGAAAAAAACGTCATAACTCAAAAAATTTCCGATAATTTCATTTGAAATTTTTTTTCATGGTTTGTGGCTATGAAAGCTACCTTCTACCAAATTTTCATCAAAATCGAACAATTTTTGACGAAACTAAAAATAAAAAACGAAAAATGCAGTTTTTTGCGTTTTTCGAGCTAATTTTGAGGTTATGTGAAAAAGTCACCAATAAAAAAGTTGTAGATTTTTTCAAGATATACAACTTTTATATTCAGCTATCTTTTCTAGGAACTCAACTTTGGCCGGAAATCGCAGTAATGTCTTTTTTCACCCCCAAAAAGTGTTTTTTTACCGAAAAAACATAAAAATTCGAAAAAATTTCAATATTTTCATTCGAAAATTTTTTTCATGATTTGAATGAAAGCTCCCTTCTATCAAATTTTTATCAAAATCGAACAATTTTTGACGAAACTAAAATTAAAAAACGAAAAATGCAGTTTTTTGCGTTTTTTGAGCTAATTTTGAGGTTATGTGAAAAAGTCACTAATGAAAAAGTTGTAGATTTTTCCACTATCTACAACTTTTATGATAAACTTTTTTTTCTAGGAACTCAACTTTGGCCGGAAATTGCAATAATGTCATTTTCCACCCCCCCCCCCCTTCCGAAAAAACGTCATAACTCAAAAAATTTCCGATAATTTGATTTGAAATTTTTTTCATGGTTTGTTGCTATGAAAGCTACCTTCTACCAAATTTTCATCAAAATCGAACTATTTTTGACGAAACTAAAAATAAAAAACGAAAAATGCAGTTTTTTGCGTTTTTCAAGCTAATTTTGAGGTTATGTGAAAAAGTCACTGATGAAAAAGTTGTAGATTTTTCCAAGATCTACAACTTTTATATTCAGCTTTTTTTCTAGGAACTTAACTTTGGCCGGAAATCGCAATGTCTTTTTCCACCCCCAAAAAGTGTTTTTTACCGAAAAGACCTAAAAATTCGAAAAAAAACTCAATATTTTCATTCGAAATTTTTTTTCATGATTTGTGACTATGAAAGCTTCCTTATACCAAATTTTCAACAAAATCGAACAATTTTCGACGAAACTAAAAATAAAAAACGAAAAATGCAGTTTTTTTGCGTTTTTCGAGCTAATATTGAGGTTAAGTAAAAAAGTCACTAATAAAAAAGTTGTAGATTTTTCCTAGATCTACAACTTTTATATTCAACTTTTTTTCTAGGAACTCAGCTTTGGCCGGAATTCGCAATAATGTCTTTTTCCACCTCCAAAAAGTGTTTTTTACCGAAAAAAACGTCCTAACTCGAAAAATTTCCAATATTTTAATTTGAAAAAAATTTCCATAGTTTGTGACGAATTTTCGTCGAATGAGAGCGATGAAGAGGTCAATATTATGTTCGATTTCGAATATTTCGATTCATTGTCGTTTTCGCTGGCTGTGATCACGCCACGCTTTAGATTTGCTTATAGGAACTGTGACTTACTGTGATTTGTTCGTATCAGTGAAAAAGTAACAGTTCGTCAAATATCTCTAATCACTAGGCTTGATGATGCGGCTCTCCGACGAACTGAAAAGGTATTTTCCGGATATTGATAATGCTAAAGATGGCTAGATTCGTAACGAACGTTAAAAAAATTGTTACTCCTAAAATTGACAATAAACAAGCACACCCATCACATTAATATTAAAAAGATATTTCTTTTACCTTTTATTGAAATAAAAACCTTATTTTCTTCAACGGTCAATTTTATTATTTTCTCTGGGAGGGAGGGGGGTATTTAATTAGTTAGTTAAGGGGTTCGCTGTCACCTGGAAACTTTAAGAGGGGTTCGTGGAGCCGAAAGTTTGAGAAACCCTGAACTACATGAAACTGAAAATATACATTTTATTTTCAGATATAGATACGACAATGGAACAAACCCAGACAATTATCTACAATTTAAATTAAATTTTCTCTATCAACAGCTGGAGGTCAAGGGCCACATTAAACAATCATTATAGATAAAGATAGCAATAGTATTTGAGAGAAACTTGAACACTAAACACTCGGTATTTTTAAAATTAAAAAAAAATGTTCAGCTTTATAAATTCATATTCCTTTTTGTACGTCCTTTTTACGTGGTCTTTGGGAATCTGCTACGGATTCGTATTGATATCTTCAGCAGCTGGAGATTTCGACGATGTCAACATTTTCGAAAAAGGAGAATATCTTAAATATAATTTAAGGACTAACGTTTTGTTAAACGAGAGAGAATTGAAAGGAAAAAGCGTGGGATTTACCTTAGAAGGAGAAATTACTATTGGGAACGTTTGGGAGAAAGGAGGTCAGAAATTGTTAAAAATAGAGGTAAGTAACTTTCTTGAGTACAAAATTTTCAAATCGGCCGGGCAATCGAACAAGTTGTAACTAAGCCACTTCCAAGTTCGAGAAACCCTTTAGATTTAAAATTAAAAAAAAACCAAAAAACTTCAATAAACCAATATTGCAAAATTAAAGGAGATATTGTTTAGCGAAGTTAGAAATGAACGTTTAAATCTGCTGGGTAGTCAAACAAATTATGGCTAAGCCACTTCCAAGTTTGAGTAACCCTTTGGATTCAAATTCCGACGAAATAATAAAAAAATATATATATTGATTTTAAATGTTCTCACTTCCGACAAACAGAGTAGGTACAAATAAAAGAACCGGAATAGAATTAAAAATGTCCCAAACCCCACAAATATTAGTTATTGTATACTAACGATCTGCGGAGAAAAAAAAATCGTAAACGCAATAGAGAACCGGCGAATAATCGAAATCCATTAATTAAATATTCTACGCTGAAATAAAAATTCTAAAGCAAATCTCATTTAATTATAAATATTTATAGTTATTATTCATAAAAAACTCAAAATAACAAAACTTCAACTCTATACAAAAAAAATAAAGAACCACATTTAGGTTTAGACATTCCAGTAAAATAATTTTTAGCAGATGTTGAAAATTCTATTGAAGATACTAATTCTACTACAGCAAGAATAGCTAATGTAATAACTAATTATGTACATTCAACGTTAGAGAAAACACAACCCTCTTTCTTTTGTTACTTATTATTCAAAACAAAAAAATTTTAAAAGAACATCCCCAAAATAGTAGTAACAAGGTCTGATAAAGGTAATACTACCGCAGTAATGTATAAAGAAGAATGTACAAGATTATCATTACATTAGATCTAATTGAAAATAATAACTCATATAAAAGAATAAATTCTAATCCTACTTCATCATTACAAACATCTTGTAATAAACTTATTAAAAAGTTATTTGATTCACATCAGATCGATAAAAATACAAAAAAAACAATTAACCACATAATGGTACTATATAGCTAAATATTATGGTTTACCTAAAATACACAAACCAAATTTATCTGTAAGACCGATTGTAGCTTCTATTGGAATTCCTACAGAACATTTATAACTAATATAGTTACTAATGCATATGATTGCAATAATGAATATTTTGTAAAATATTCTTTCCAAATTTCACTTACATTTAATAAAATGAAACTTCCTCCAAATTATGTTTTAGCAAGTCTAGATGTAGTATCTTTATTTAGTAATGTATACTTAGAAACCTGCTTAAGATCTATTGATAAACATTGGGATTGTATTCGTTCACATTGTAATATAAACAAAAATACTTTTTTAGAAATTATCACTTATTCATTTAATAAAAACTTTTGGCACCCCAATGGGAGCAAATATATCTCCCATATTAGCTGCATACGTTATGGATGACTTGTTAGACATTGTTGTTCCTGTACTTTCTTTCAATCTTCATTTTATAAAAAAATATGTAGACGATATTATCGTAGCACTACCTATCATAGAGATATTAGAAACATTCAATAGTTATGACCCTCACATTCAGTTTACCATTGAAACAGAAGATACAGAACATTCCGTTCCTTTCTTAGCTACCAGACTTATAAGAAAAAATGATACTATTACCTACAGTTGACTGGTATCGAAAACCCTGTAGTTCTGGTAGATATATCAACTATTTTTCATACCATAAATTTTCAACAAAAATAAATTTGATAAAACAAATGAAAAATAGAGTACTTATCATCTCAGATTGTACGATGTATAATAAAAACTTACATATACTATCTAACCTATTTAGTATTAATGGTTATCCTAAAACATTTCTGTTTAACACCCCTCATCCCATACAGACTGCAATTGAACCAAATTTAGTTATTGCTAACTCAGAAAATGTAACCAGCACAACTGCAACTAACATCTTTTTTGCATCTTTACCTTACTTTAGAGAACTTACACCTAAAATTTCCAAAATATTAAAAGAAGTAACTAATATAAAACTTGCCAATAAAAATTATTCTCTCACTTAATTGTGTTTATAGTAAGTTGAAAGATATTGATCCTCTTACTGATCTTTCTAATGTAATATATATAGATTGACTTGCTCTAGGTAGGTGAAACATCACAAAAAATAACTTAACGTATAGCTCTACATAAGAGCGATGCAAGATTATATTCAGAAAGATCAGCATTAGCTGAACATGTTTTCTCTACAAATCTTATAATAGATTATAATAACTTTGAAATTTTACATAAAGAAAACAACTACCCTAAAAGGATTTTCCTGGAAATGGCATTCATATCTCGAGAAAATAATTGCTTAAATAAAAGAACTGATATTCAAAAACTTAGTGCAAATTACAACTATTTATTATCTTTTGAAAAAAAAACAAAAAATGCAAATATTGAAGATGAGAATTCTGTTTCTTTTTATTAACTCACCAACTATTATTACTTGCTAATATCCTAAACATACTTAAAGATATTTCTATGACTACTAAAAATTAACATCAATGTCGTAATGTCAATTTTGAAAGTTTTATTTTTTATTTAATTTCTTTGAAAAAGAATATATATATATATATATATATATATATATATATATATGTCTAACTATTATTGTGGGGGATGCGGCAATGTGAATAAGTGAACTCTTTTTAGTTTGTTCTGAGCTTTCGGTAATTTATTATCACCATTATCAAAGAACTACAAAAGATATATTTATCGGCAACTAGATATAGATATATAGATATTGTGATTAGCCTCACTTAGTTGTAAGTAATTAATGTTTTACTTTTAAACTAATTTATTTTTATTTTAAATATCTATATATGTACCTATCTTTTGTAGTTCTTTGACAATGGTTTTAAAAAATTACCGAAAGCTCAGAACAAACTAAGAAGAGTTCACTTTTTCACATTGCCGCATCCCCCACAATAAAAGTTTGACCTAACTAGTATCGGCAACGAACTATTTCATTATTTTTTAAAACTATGAATTTGTTTAAAATCATTACTTGTCTATGAGTGATAATAGATAAATTTGCATTTTCTAATACTGAATACCCCGACTTTAATTTCATAATATATATATAATTTAATTTATCTATTATCATTCATAGACAAGTAATGATTTTTAACAAATTCAACGTTTTTCATTAGTGAAAGGAACGCGCGTGTCTATTCAAATTACATTTTTTAGTAAACGATTTTGAACAAATATCACATTTGAAAGGCTTTTCGCCTGTGTGACAAAGCAAGTGTCTCCTCAAATGACCTTTTCCACTAAACAATTTTGAACAAATTGCACAGTCGAATAGTTTCTCGCCTGTGTGACAACGCATATGCAACTTTAATTGATAGTTTGATGTAAATGTTCTCGAACAAACTTCACATTTGAAAGAATTTTCATCTGAGTGACGACGCATGTGTCTCTTCAAATCACCTTTTGCACTAAACGATTTTGAACAAATTTCACATTGGAATGACTTTTCGCCCGTGTGACAACGCATATGTACATTCAATGTGCCTTTTTGAATGAAAGTTTTCGAGCAAATATCACATTTGAATGGCTTTTCGCCTGTGTGACGACGTATATGCAACTTTAATTCATAGTTTGATGTAAATGTTCTCGAACAAACTTCACATTTGAAAGAATTTTCATCTGAGTGACAAAGCATGTGTCTCTTCAAATCACCTTTTCCACTAAACGATTTTGAACAAATTTCACAGTGGAATGGCTTTTCCCTTGTGTGACAACGCATAATATGTACATTCAATGCGCCTTTTTGAGAGAAAGTTTTGGAGCAAATATCACATTTGAATGGCTTTTCGCCTGTATGAAAAAGCAAGTGTTTCTTCAAATGACCTTTTCCACTAAACAATTTTGAACAAATTGCACAGTGGAATGGTTTTTCGCCTGTGTGAGAACGCATATGTACATTCAATGCGCCTTTTTGAGAGAAAGTTTTGGAGCAAATATCACATTTGAATGGCTTTTCGCCTGTATGACAAAGCAAGTGTCTCTTCAAATTACCTTTTCCACTAAACAATTTTGAACAAATTGCACAGTGGAATGCTTTTTCGCCTGTGTGACAAAGCATATGTACATTCAATGTGCTTTTTTGAGCGTAAGTTTTCAAACAGATATCACATTTGAACTGCTTCATGCCTGTGTGACAATGCATATGCAACTTTAATTGATAGTTTGATGTAAATGTTCTCGAACAAACTTCACATTTGAATGGCTTTTCGCCTGTATGACAAAGCAAATGTATCTTCAAATGACCTTTTCCACTAAACAATTTTGAACAAATTGCACATTGGAATGGTTTTTCGCCTGTGTGACAACGCATATGTACATTCAATGCGCCTTTTTGAGAGAAAGTTTTGGAGCAAATATCACATTTGAATGGCTTTTCGCCTGTATGACAAAGCAAGTGTCTATTCAAATTACCTTTTCCACTAAACAATTTTGAACAAATTGCACAGTGGAATGCTTTTTCGCCTGTGTGCCAAAGCATATGAACATTCAATGTGCTTTTTTGAGCGTAAGTTTTCAAACAGATATCACATTTGAACGGCTTTATGCCTGTGTGACAATGCATATGCAACTTTAATTGATAGTTTGATGTAAATGTTCTCGAACAAACTTCACATGTGAAAGAATCTTCATCTGAGTGATAACGCATGTGTCTCTTCAAATTACCTTTTTCACCAAACGATTTTGAACAAATAGCACAGTGGAATGGCTTTTCGCTGGCGTGACCTCCAGGTAAGAGCAACGGCTTCATATTGTTCCGTTTTACAGGAGTCCCTGTAAATAGTAATAAATAATTATACAGGGTATCTCAAAATAGCAGTACTTGGATGAAAAAGCAGTATCGAAAATGGTGGTGTGAAGCCTTTTGTCATAAAATAAAATAAGAAATAAATTCAATAAATGTAAAAGAATTAATAACAAAACCCACGAGGCCAAGAGTCAAGTTCATCAGGTATGGTTACTATGTTTAATTACATAACATTCAAAGGTAAATGATAAAATGAACTTGACAGTAAATATAAATATACATCTGAGAAGCAGACAATAATATGCATTCTTGATTCTTTCTCAACTCAGTCTTAATTATTATAAGTAAATCTATACAGATAGATATTAATGTTAGTTTTAGTTAATCATAGTTATTATGGCATTCATTATAATAAAAGTATATATAACATATCCCGGTGCATGACGTAGTCATTTCATTCAAGTAAGATGCGCTCCCGAGGGACCTGGGAGACCCCCATATAAAGTGGTCTCTGCAATAATGTGCCAAGAATGAGGTAGGCCAAAGAATTCATCAAAGAACCCTTGCCAAAATTCAAGGATTATCTACTGAACCAGAATAGGAGAACAATCAGGATCCTGGTTGGGGTCCTGACAGGGCATTGTAGACTTAACAAACACATGAATTTTATCGGATTGGCAGACACAACCATATGTAGGTTTTGCCAAGAAGATGAGGAAACCTCGGCACACATACTGTGCTACTGCCAAGGGCTGACTAGGCTAAGGTTTTCGATAATAGAGGAGGAAAAACCACAACCCTCCCAAAATATGGAGGAACTGAGGTTTGGCGTTCAAAGTCTAGTAATAAGGACGGGTCTAGACAAGGAACTCTAGAATAACAGGAAGGCGCACACACAATAGATCTGTAAAGGTCATAGTGAAGAGGCTCTTAGAAACACATAAACCCCATATTTATCTTATCTCAAAATGAGTTGTATGGATAAAATTGACGAGCTGATTATGTAAAATGAATTCCAAATCTATTTAATACAATTTTGACACATGATATTGTCTGCACACTGAACGAATATGGTTATTCATCAATTAAAATAGGTTTGGAAGGATAGTATCTCTTGCTTGTTTTTGCAATTATTTAGAAATTACAAACGATTCACTTAAACTTTTCTTAAATTATTATGATTTAAGTATGAATTTTTCACATACCTTTTCTTGGTTGTTCAGTTTGTATTTTATAATCATCTTTCTCTTGTTTGGTGGAATCGAATTCATTTTTTATATCTCTTTCATCCGGAATAAAATATTCTAGCTTATGTTCTTCGATGGTAATCTCGTCTGTTTCTTGTTTTATTCCCATCAGAGCTTCCATGTTTCGGTACAAATTATAAATATCAGAGACGGTTGTCATAGGTAACATAAATAACGGTTAACGGTTGTCTCTAGGGATGCGCGATACGATCCGATATTCCAGTGTATCGATTCTTTTACTTCCGATACTCGATATTTTGTATCGATACTAGGGTTGCGCGATACACTTGAAAGTATCGATATTAGGTATCGATACGGATCGGAACGTAAAATATCGATTCAGTAGAATATCGAATGTTAATGTATCGATACTCAAAGTATCGATACGTTAACGATCCGAGATTTTACAGCTGCCAGCGGGTCTATTCAAAAAGCAAAGTGTGGTGATGAAATGAATTAAATAACAACAAAACTATCAAAAAATATTTTTAATAACTCAAAATTATAAATAAACGACGAAACTTTACACTAATACAGTAAACTGCATACGACAAATAACGGTTGCGTGAATATATTTGCTTTTGTTAGTAGATAACGCCACTCGCCGCTACCACTAAAAATCCCGGATCGCAAGGTATCGATACAGTACAAATGTATCGATACTTGGAATGTATCGAAAAGCATAGTATCGATACAAAATATCGAGTATCGGAAGTAAAAGTATCGATACACTGGAATATCGGATCGTATCGCGCATCCCTAATCGATGCTATGCTTTTCGATACATTCAAAGTATCGATACATTTGTACTGTATCGATACCTTGCGATCCGGGATTTTTAGTGGTAGCGGCGAGTGGCGTTATCTACTAACAAAAGCAAATATATTCACGCAACCGTTATTTGTCGTATGCAGTTTACTGTAATAGTGTAAATTTTCGTCGTTTATTTATAATTTTTAGTTCGATAGTTTTGTTGTTATTTAATTCATTTCATCACCACACTTTGCTTTTTGAATAGAAGCGCTGGCAGCTGTAAAAACTCGGATCGTTAACGCATCGATACTTTGAGTATCGATACGTTAACATTCGATATTCTACTGTATCGATATTTCACGTTCCGATCCGTATCGATACCTAATATCGATACTTTCAAGTGTATCGCGCAACCCTAGTTGTCTCTGTAAATTTTCAGACGTTTTCGTTAAAAATTATTCTTCTACTTTTTCTTTAGAATAGCCCTTACCGATCTGACCATCCAGCCACATCCACTATCTGTGTATATTTCGCCCTTTTTTACTGTTCAGAATAGTATCCTTAAATTCATTGCCAGAAAAGTCGAAAAAATTATATATGAAAGCTTATAATCCCTTCCTAAATTGGAGGGAAAAGAAAAAATAAATTTATTTATAAACAGGTAATTAATAGTGGTGGACAAAATATAGTATTCTACTCGCATATGGCTAATATTCACATAGGTGAACGCACCTTCGTGAATAATAGCCATCATTATGCTTGTTGAATAATATACTATTTTTTTACGCTAATTTTAAATATTTCCGCTAATGGCTCTGCAGAATGCACTCATCTGTCATTTTACTTAGCGTTTTGTCATCTAGGGATGGCGATCTGAAATCGATTAATCGGATAATCGATACCTCGGACCGAATAAATCGATATGTTGTATTGAATCGATTCAGTGAATCGATATTTCACCCTTGAAAATCGACTTTCGATTTTTTTTGTGTTTTTGGTAGAGCGGCTTTTTTCTCAATTGCCCCGGCAACATCGCAAGTAGTGATGAGTGTTGACAATTTTCGTATAATTTTATTTGATTTTTTTTCAATCCGATAAATATCGTTAACGAATAAATCTCTTAGGTTTATTATCGGAATATATACGAAAAGCATGTCCATTTTTAAAACAATCCAAGAAAAAATCAACGATCTTTTCGCAGAAATCGATTTATTTTTTATTAAAATCGATTTTTTCGACAAATCCATTAATTTTGAATGAAGAAAAATCGATTTTTATTTTATCGATTATTATTTTCCTTTAATCTCACACATTCCTAATCCGATACTTTGTGGTAATAATATGGTAATAAAAAAATAATTGTTATTATTATCGAATTCCCTGAACTTAATAAAAATCCCCAATTTTACTGATAAGAGATCCCGGAAAGAGATTGTTTATTTAGGGGTACCTTTCTTGTTGTTTTTCAATAAAAAAGATCGATTTATATTTACATTGTAAAAAATACAAACTTGAAAAAAATCGATTTTTCTTAAATCGATCTTTTAGACCTCGATTTTTTTATGTATCGATTCATCAGGTTACGATTCGAATCGATTTAAAAATCGATCTTTTTTAGAAAGAATCGCCATCCCTAATCATGTCAAACATAAACATTCAAATCGACGCCATTTTTAGTCCATTTAGAGCAACCTAAATAACACATTTTTTGGTACTATTAATTTAATTAATTGATCGATTTTTACATTTTTTTTGTGTGTACAAACTTTGCCGTGGCAATAACGAACACAAAAAAAAGATTTATCCAATTTGTTGCCGGTGTTCTGAAGTTATAAGATTAAGAAATATCAAATAATTTCTTTTAAACCCTTTTTCTACGACCCTGTCGACCAACATAATAACTCCAAACCCTTTTTCTACGTTCTCCCGTTCTGGAAAACTTTTCGAAACAATAAAATTCATAACATTTACTCTATCTCTCTCGCATTTTTCACTTTATAGAATTAAAAACATAGTTTGTCTGCTTTTGTTTTCTTTACCCCTCCTAATTTTCGGTTGTAATTATCTCCTTTGTAACGCGACATGATAATAATTTTTCCTCAATGCCGGCATAATAAGTTTCTAATGCCGCCTTTCGTTTGCTACCGATAACCACCCTACATAAACCACCATTTTTGGATTTTTTTTAGCTGAAGTCTCCAAAATTACATATGAAATCTAGTAAAACATCATCAGATTCGTCTGATTCTTCAACGTTGGATAATACTGATAACAAACCGTTTCTAGTTATTTGGAATAAAGGAAAAATTGATAGAATCTTCATATCAAAAAATGAACCAACATCCATAAGGAATATTAAAAAAGGCATAGCTAGTTTACTACAAGTAAGATAATTCACAGATTACCTCGTTTTTTGTTATTTTAAATGATTTTTTCTAGTTTCAACTTCTTGACGGAGACTCTACCGAAACCGATTCATCAGGAAAATGTACAACAACCTACTCATCTTTATCACCACATAAATTTTCTAAAATCAAAACAAATTGCATATCTGACGATTTCGATCATATCAATAATTTAAATAGAATTTTAGGGGTCGAAGTTAAATCAGATCGTTACGTTGAATACGAATTAAAATCCGAACCTTTCAGACTATCCTCCGTTGTATCTAAAGACGTACACTTCGCTTATTTAACGTCCAGAGAAGAAATGGGAAATTTCATAGAAACCGAGCAAATTTTAACTTTTATCACTAGTGGAAATATCGAACTTATAACTAGTGATTATATAGAAGATGCCGTAGAAAAAATAAGTAAAACTTCCGGTATAACATTTAACCAAGAAAACTTACTCACCGAAAAGGAACCTGTTCAATCTAAAGATGTCGTTACGTTTAGCAAAACCGTCGGAAATCTTAGAAATCATTTAAATATCGATAATATCGGTACTATTAAACAAGCTAAAGCAATTATTGAGTTGGTTAATGTTGCTAGAAATTCAAGAAATGAAGATATATGCAAAGTTCTGGCGTCCAAGAAGAATAAAAATATATTGTAAGTATTAAAAACATAATATAGGCAACCAAACATACATTTATGTATAGGAACTAAAAATACACTGTGTATATTAAGTATTAAAAATATAATATAGGCAACCAAACATACATTCAAGTATAGGAACTAAAAACACACTGTATATTAAGTATTAAAAATACAACATAGGCAACCAAACATACAATCATGTATAGGAACTAAAAATACACGGAGTATTTAAAAATATAATGTAGGCAACCAAACATACATTTATGTATAGGAACTAAAATTACACTGTGTATTAACATTAGACAATGGTATTAAGTATTAAAAATATAATATAGGCAACCAAACATACATTTATGTATAGGAACTAAAAACACAGTGTGTATATTAGGTATTAAAAATACAACATAGGCAACCAAACATACAATCATGTATAGGAACTAAAAATACACGGAGTATTTAAAAATATAATGTAGGCAACCAAACATACATTTATGTATAGGAACTAAAAATACACTGTATAGGCTTTTTTGAGAGAAGGATGTAGGCCTAATTTATGTCATATTTTAATTAAGTTTTTAAACATACGGATTTTCAGGCATCAATTGTACGACATTTTGGGTTACGTTCAAACCTTAGATTCGCACGAAGCGGTCATGAAGAATTTACATTTCGACAAAGAAGACCAAATCGAATTTAGCGAAAGATATCTTTGGGCGTTATCCTTCTCCGCGCACCCCAGCCCCGACGTTCTTAAAGACGTTTTAAAAAAGTTCACTAAAACTGTAAGCATACCCGAGAAAGTGAAGGAAACTATGATTCTAACCATGGCTTCTATGGCTCATAAAATATCCCAGAGGCCACATAGCGACAATAAATTTAACGTAAGTTATATGAAATTTAAAATTGCGATAAATAAAATGCCTTTAATTTTTGAAGTGAAAACTTTTTTTGGGCGAAGAAAAATCATGGATTAAGCTTTTATGCAACACACAATACTTTTGGTCACTCGTCACGCTTTTATGCAGCACACAATACTTTTGGTTATGCAACACAATTAACAATGAAGCGTATATAGTGTTGCATAAATCATTTTAAAAGGGATTCATTTATTGGTGTTTTCACTACTGTCGGTACGTTTTTACTTTTATTTTTTTCAGCTTATTAGAGACGTGGAAGAAACTATCATCAATAATTTGGACTATGCGAAAAATGAGGATAAACAAAAGTACTTTAGAGCCTTGAAAAATTTAAAATCCCCAACGACTATGTCAGTTTTATTGAATTATATCAAAAATGGGACTCAAAAAGAAGGAGTGTTAGCTTGGAAAGCGATTAAATCGTTTAATGCAACTTTGTGGGACGAAGAAGTTTTGGTAGCAGCGAAAAAGGCTTTTTTCCAACTAAATAGAAGGTTTCTAACCCTTTTTTTGCTCAATAGACAGTTTTCTTATCCTTCTTTTTTAGATACGACACAAGTTCCAGAACTATAGCTGTGGATATTCTCTTAGAATCCCATCCTAACGATGAACTACTAACAGATATTTTAAACTTTCTCATATGCAAAGACCCTTCGTACGAAATCAAACAATACATTTTCCAAAGAATTAAAATGCTATCAGAAAACGACGAAAATTTCAAATCTAGGATAGAAAAAATTATAAAAAACTCCAAACAATTGAATAATTATTCCGCGCTTTCTCCTAGAGGTCTATCCACCGCTTTAACGAGGAAATTTTTCAATCATCCGTCAAGTAATGGTAGTTTGGTTACCGTACAAGAAATGAAATCTGGCATAGCAAAGAGAGGGACCATAGATGTAGTTTTTCAAAAAGAAGATATCACCAAGGAGATATTCAGTGTAAGTTTTAATACTCTTTAATTATCCCCCGTATATATAAATTCGTTCATTTAATTTTTAGTTGGGTATATTTTCCGGAGGTCTTCACACTTTTCTTTCAAGTGATAATAACGAAGAAGAAACGGAAGAAGAAAGCCCGACCGCCGGTATAGAATTAACCGTTATGGACACACAAATCAGACCGTTCGTATTTTTCACCGGCCAAGGTGAACTCATGGGACACGTATGGTCAGGCACGGCTTCGGAAAAAACACCGGCATTTCAAGTAAGAGAAACAACTTCTTAATTATAGGCAACCAAACATACACTTAAATTTACATTTGTATAAGATGTGTAGGCTAAATTGACATGTATACTCGATGTATAGGCAACCAATCATACACTTAAATTGACATGTATACACGATGTATAGGCAACCAGTCATACACTTAAATTGACATTTGTAGAAGATGTTAGGCAACCAATCATACACTTAAATTGACATTTGAAGAAGATGTTAAGCAATCAATCATACACTCAATTTGACATTTATATAAGATGTATAGACAACCAATCATACACTTGAATTGACATTTATATAGTATGTATAGGCAACCAATCATACACTTAAATTGACATTTGTAGAAGATGTTAAGCAATCAATCATACACTCAATTTGACATTTATATAAGATGTATAGACAACCAATCATACACTTGAATTGACATTTATATAGTATGTATAGGCAACCAATCATACACTTAAATAGAGATTTCTATAAGATGTATAGGCAACCAAACATACACTTGAATTGACATTTATATAGTATGTATAGGCAACCAATAATACACCTAAATTGAGATTTCTATAAGATGTATAGGCAACCAAACATACACTTGAATTGACATTTATATAGTATGTATAGGCAACCAATCATACACTTGAATTGACATTTATATAGTATGTATAGGCAACCAATCATACACTTAAATTGAGATTTCTATAAAATGTATAGGCAACCAAACATACACTTGAATTGACATTTATATAGTATGTATAGGCAACCAATCATACACTTAAATTTAGATTTCTATAAGATGTATAGGCAACCAAACATACACTTGAATTGACATTTATATAGTATGTATAGGCAACCAATCATACACTTAAATTGAGATTTCTATAAGATGTATAGGCAACCAAACATACACTTGAATTGACATTTATATAGTATGTATAGGCAACCAATAATACACTTAAATTGAGATTTCTATAAGATGTATAGGCAACCAAACATACACTTGAATTGACATTTATATAGTATGTATAGGCAACCAATCATACACTTGAATTGACATTTATATAGTATGTATAGGCAACCAATCATACACTTAAATTGAGATTTCTATAAAATGTATAGGCAACCAAACATACACTTGAATTGACATTTATATAGTATGTATAGGCAACCAATCATACACTTAAATTTAGATTTCTATAAGATGTATAGGCAACCAAACATACACTTGAATTGACATTTATATAGTATGTATAGGCAACCAATCATACACTTAAATTGAGATTTCTATAAGATGTATAGGCAACCAAACATACCGCTATGTATAGCAACAAATTAAATTTTTCAGATATTAGCTTTGTTGCAAGACCATTTCGAATACGTTCGTCTCAGTCCTGGATTTATAATGAATATAAATTTCAAAGGAGCTGCATCTTTCGATTTATCTGGAAAAATTGAAATATCTTTATGGAGCAGAAATGCTGAGTCTTTAGTACAAAAAACGTAAGAAATATAACATTAAACATAATAAAAATATGACGAAATGGTATGTTTTAGGGGCGGAATTGTAGTGATAGGTGTCAATACCATCGACACGTCTTTTGTGAAAACTCACGTGGAATTTAGTAGTTCAATAGAAACGAAATTGGACCTTCAAACTGACATAGACTTTGCATCTAATGCGCAGCTCTGTATGAGGCTCACTCAGCCAGATTCTTTATTTAGGTGAGTTTATTTAAATTGCTACCTTCAGATTTTTATGATAAATTGTTTACAGGCATAATATTTATAAAGTGGTACGAGTACCGGGCAGCAAGCACCAAATGAGGATATCGCGGTACCAAAAGTACAACATACCAGGAACTACTTACAGCATCAACAAGAAAAATAATGATATGTGTAATTCTATATTCAGTTGACGGAGAAATTTGTGATTTTTACCATAGACATTTCATAAAATGTACATGAGCTGTGTTGTAAGAACACTTTGATAAATAAAAAGTACGATCTGAGAATAAAATGTAAATAGATGTATTAAATAAATAAATATATTATTTCTTGAACGTTTTTAATTTAAATAATGCTAGTGTCAAAATACGACCTGGGAGACAAGTGAGAGAGCGAGACAACTTTTTCTATTGATTATTTTCCTATCATTATATAGACCAATCAGAGTCTAGTCATGGGACTGCCGACAGAAGTAAAAACACTAATAAATGAATCCTTTTTAAAAATTTTATCGTTTACAGAAAAAAGTACACAGTATACATATAGCGTGACGATGATTTATGCAACACTATATACGCTTCATTGTTAATTGTGTTGCATAACCAAAAGTATTGTGTGTTGCATAAAAGCGTGACGAATGACCAAAAGTAGTGTGTATTGCATAAAAGCGTGACGATGACGAAAAATCCATGTTTTTCTTCACCCAAAAAAAGTGCTCAACGCGCCTAAATAAGTTTTCACTTCAAACTCTTAAATTACTGACATATCAACATAGCTGCTGCGCCTGCGCTCGTCACATACAATTTAAGTGTATGTTTGGAAGCCTATATCGAAAAACGAAATATTTTTCAGTCTGACTAATAAAAATCGAATTCTATTTTCTCTGCATCCCCATCACACTTACTAAAAAATTATCTTCGATTAATGCTTTCTATTAATAATTCGATATTATTTATTATACGAATACCTTTAGTGTCAAGTAGAACCATTTTGATAACAGCCTAAAAAGATAAGTCGAAATGGATCTCAAGTGAGTTTATAATACCAGCGTCGGACCCAGATATAATTTCCCATGGGATTTATTGAATCTTTAATTCCAAGAAATAGGTGTTTTATATTTAAAACTTCATCACTTAACAAAGTTTCTTTTTGAAGGTTGATTTTTTACAGTTGACACCTCGTTAACATTGGAAATATAAAAAATATGTGTAGTGAAAATGTTTGGGGAAACACACGCCGACTGTACGCCACTGTTAAATAAGTTTTAGCGTCTCGACGCTGAAAAACCAGTACGCAAAACGTATTTTTCTTGTAACATGTATCTTCCAATACTAATATCTATACCAATATTAATATGTTTGTGGATATATTTTCTGATACTTTTAAGAAATATTTTCGTGCCATCGAAGTCCATTCACTTGAATTTTATAGGCTCAAATGACGTCGCTTATGTTAATAAGAATATCGAAGAAAGTGAAGTGAATGGGAAAAATATTAGTAGTTATAAAAGAAGAAAGAAAATTCACGTGCCTAAATTTATGCTGGAGTTATACGAGAAGAATAAAATCGGGGGTAAGCTCGGTAAGAAAAAACCGGATATTGTAAGGAGTATAATACCAACACACGCAGGTAGAATAACAACTTTCTATATTTCTAATTTCATCTTAAATTTCCCACTTTTGCTTGCAATTTACGTTTTTTTTCTAGAACCAATTCAAGGTAATGAAGTTTTTGAACATATTTCGGAAAACCATCTTCTTATTTTTAATATTCCATCATCACATGAAGATGAACAATTTGTGAGTGCTGAGCTAAAGATTCTTACTCTACTGGATATTGAAGGAAATAACGAAATAGGTGAGAACTGCTTCTTATTTCATCATTTTATACTGGAAAGTATCTTGAAATGAAAACTTCTTTAGGCGCGTTGAGCACTTTTTTTGGGTGAATAAATTTTGTCATCGTCGCGCTTTTATGCAACACACAATACTTTTGGTTATGCAACATAATTAACACTCCCGTATGAGCACCACCGCTCTTACGAACTTTCTAGATCCTTTTGTAAGGGTGGGATCAGACCACATTTCCTTTTTCATATTTTTTCTACTATTTGTAGCCATTGCTTCCTGTCCTGAGTTTTCTCTTCCCAGTGTTTAATTCCCATTGTCTTGATATCACCTCACTACTTCCTGCAACCAATTTATCCTGGGTCTTCCCCTTCTTCTCTTACTACAAGGCTTCAATTCTACCATTGAGTATATATTATTGCTTTCTTACCTGCTCTCCATATGTGTCCCAACCATTTCAATCTTTGCTCGTTAATTTTTTTTACTATGTCTTTTTTTATCTCTTGTTCTTCTTCTATATTCTTCACCTATTTTTTAGGTCCTAATATTGTTCTTAGTATTTTTCGTTCCTGTATTCTCATATCCTCTTGTTGTTTTTTATTCATAGATAATGTTTCTGCCCCATACATCATCACCGGTCTAATTATTGTGTTATATATTCTCATTTTCGTGCACTTGCTAATTATTTTATTTCTTAATAATTTTTTGTTAGCCTGCAACGATTCTTTCCCTTATCGCAGTCTCTCTGTCTCCATCACTACTTATTGTTATTCCCAGATATTTAACTCTATCCACTTCGTCAAATTCATATCTTCCAATTTTCACGTTTTTTTGTTCACAATTCTTTTTGAGTCTTAATAATTTGGTTTTATGTGTATTTATCACAAGTCCAATTTTCTTTCCTTCCCTTATTATTTCCTCCAACATTTCTTCCATTACCATTATGTTTTTAGTCACTAATGCTACGTCGTCTGCATACGCTATTATTTGTCCTCCTCTGGTTCTTAAATTTCCTTTACATATTTTTTTCAATGTATATTATAGTGCCAAATTGAATAGTGTTGCCGACAGAGAGTCTCCTTGCTTGACTCCTTTATTATATGTATACTTCTCCGTTTTCCCTCTTTGAGTTAATACTTCTGCTACGCTCTGGTCTAGTGTCATTTTTATTAATCTTATTAGTTTATTATTCACTCCCATTTCATTCAAAGCTTTCAGTAATTGATTCCTTTTTATTCAGTCAAATGCTCTTTGGAAGTCAATGAATAGTATTTCAATGTCTATGTTATATTCGTTGGACTTTTCCAAAATTTATTTCAGTATATGTGTGTATCGCATCTGTAGTTGATCTTCCTTTTGTAAATCCGTACTGATATTCCTCCACCTCTGTAACCTGCGTCATGCAGTCTTCTTTTTATAATTGTTGTTGTTATCTTATATGCTGCATTCAGTAGTGTAATTCCTCTGAAGTTTTCACATGCTTGTTGGTCTCCCTTCTTGTGTATTGTTTCTATGTTTTCCACTTTCCATTCCTCCGGCATCTCTTCTTCTTCCCATATTTTATACATCAATTGGTATAATTTTTCTAACAGTTTTGTCCCTCCGTACTTGATAAGTTCTATGTTAATTCCGTCGCTTCCTGGCGCTTTTCCGTTCTTACTCCTGTTAATGATCTCTCTTATTTCTTCTTTAGTTGGTTTCTCAATTACCTCTTGTTTGTTTTATCAACCTCTTCTCTTACTTCTGTTTCTGTTAGTAATTCCGTAAAATATTCCATCCATGTCTCTTTATATTCCGTATCTTCATTTACTATTCTTCATCTTTGTTTTTTATTCCTGTTTTTTTTTTGGTTTTGTATGTTCGGGTCTGTGCATTTATTTTTTGATAGAAAGCTTTTGTGTTCCTCGCATAACTTGTCCTTTCTATTTCATTAATTCAATTGTTGTTCTCTCGTTTTATTATTTTCTTTGTTTCCTTTCTTAGTTTTTCATGAGCTTCTCTTTCTTCATTTCTGTTCGTCCTTATCCATTTTAACCATGCTTAATTCTTTCTTATTTTCTATCATTTCTTTGCATTTTTCGTCGAGCCATTCCTTCTGTTCTCTTTTTACCACTAATCCTTTTTTTTTTTTTTTGCAGCTGTATTTATACATTTTTCTATCCTTTTCCATCCTGCTTGAACTCCACTAATTTCTTCTCATTTAATGAATTGTTTTTCTATACTATCTCTGTATTCGTTTTGTGTTTCTGTCTATTCTAGTTTTCTTATGTCCCATTTTTTGTTGCATATTTGTTTTATTTTTTATCTCTATCTTTTGTAGCATAGTTCCTGCAACCATGTAATGATCAGCATACGCCCCTCTATATGTTCTGACATCTTTCATTGTCGACCGTTTTCTTTTTGTTATCATTATGTGATCAATGTGTGTATATGTTTTGCAATCTGGTGATCACCACATAACTTTATGCCATTTGTTGTGTTGGAACATCGTATTGCAAACAATCATGTTCATTTTTACTGCTAGATTACAAATTCTGTGTCCATTATTGTTGTTTGTTTTTCATGTAATGTGTGTATGCCGGTTTATCTGTCTGTAATATTCTTCTTTTCCGATTTGCGCGTTCAAGTCACCCAATAATACTATCGGGTCTTGTTTTGGTATTTTTAATATTTCCTCCTCTACCTTTTCATAGAAGGCTTCCTTTTCGTCATCTTCTGCCACCTCTGTGGGTGCATAAACATTTATTATTGACAGATTGAAGGGTTTCGCCTCAATATTTATATAGGCCATTCTCTCATCTATTGGTCTAAACTCCATTACATTTCCCTTTATTCTTTCTCTCACTATAAATGCTACTCCATATTGCACTTGCTGTTCTATGCCTGAGTAAAATAATTGATATTTCTTCTTTCAATACTTCCCCTCCCCCTCCATCTTATTTCCTGCAACGCTGCTACATCAATATCATATTTTTCCAATGCCCATGCAATTTCCTCCATCTTTCCTGGTTCAAGCATTGTCCTCACGTTCCAAGTACTAATTTTATATTCCTACGTACTTTTTTCTTCTTTCCCCTTTTTTATTGATATTTACTTTTCTTATCTCCTACTTCACCATTGGTGTTTTCCTTACCCTTGTCTTTTACCTTTTTTCCAAACATATATAATTACAATTTTTATTATGTAGATCTCCCTACCTTTTTTATTTGTACTTATATTACCTTCTTTTTTGTTATTTCCTTCATCTATCCTAATCCTATTATCTATACATTTATCCCTTTACTACATTTTGTTTTCATACTAATCTTAAAATTATTTCTAATTCTAAATCTAATCCTATCTTCCTCCTGTTCTTTATTTTTCTGTTCCTCTTCATTGCCTCTTTTGTCTCCACATTCCTCTTCTTCTAGTTTTTTTCTTCTCTTCTGAGCATTTTAGTAATTTTCTCCTCGTTTTCTCCTACCTCCGGTGACCTTACATTTACTTTCCTTTTAGGCTTATTTGTCTCTGCCTTTTCTATCTTTTTCTCTTCTTCCTGGAAACACTATACTTGTCATGTACATTCCCATCTATTATCAATTTATCATATTTAAAATAAGCTCTACTTCCATTTTCCCTTGCTCTTTTCATAAACTGCATCATGTGTATTTCCGGTCTTCCTGTACTCTTTTTGTCAAATCATCATTTATCCAAATGTTTGTACCTTTTAGGTTTTTCTTTTTTTTCATTATTTCTTGCTTCTTTTGATGATTATTGGACTCTTAGTTCTAATATTGAATTCTCCTATTCTTCGTAAATCAGCTACTTCATTTTTTAAGTTCACTTCTATTCCTGCATCTTTTAATATTCCTTCAATTTTTATTTTTGTTTCTTCATATCTATCCCCTTCACTATCTTCTATTCCCTGTATAATTATATTGTTTCTTTTTGTCTCTCGTTCCATCATTTCGATTCTTTTTTCTTGTGTATGTCGGCAGTCCCATGACTGGACTCTACGTTTTTTTTTGCTACAGGAGTGAAGAGAATTTTAAAAATGTCCATCTACGACGACACTATCAAGAATCTTTTAGACTTTCAGGAAATGCAAATCCACCATTTCAACAATTCGTGGATATCTTTTGACGTAACAGCACCAGTTAATGACATACTTAACAAAAATTCGAAAAGTCTTAAAATAATCATAGCCATATACACTTTTGATAATTTGAAATTATCTCTGATGCCAGTGGAAGAAGACTTTGAACACGATTATCCTGTTTTGCTGCTGTCTTATTCGTCTTCAAAAACTGATGATAAAATCATTGTAGAAGAAAAAGTAAGTACGATATTTCCCACTTTTCTTCATAAACTTTTTGCCTACAATGAAATCCTTAACTATATTATTTTTATGAAGAGACCAGCACCGGAAACTATAAGAAGAAAGCGTAGCTTAGAAGATGATTACGAAGAAGAAACCAACCGATTATGGGACGATGATAATTTAACGAAAAAAACTCAACAATTAAAGAGATTTAAAAGACTACGAAACGGTTGTAAGAAAAAACCTTTATACGTAGATTTCAAAGAAATTAACTACGATACGTGGATTGTTCAACCAAGCGGATATGAGGTACTTTAAAACTTTTATTTCTGTCCTCCGGCCGGAAAGCATCAACTTTCGGGCCGCCGCGCTAAACGAAGTTGCCGCTTTCCGGCTCCATCCAACAGAAAAATAGTATACAAATCTCGGCCAGTAAGTAACAAAGTCTCAGATCACATGTAAGCTGAGGTCGACAAAGCCTTGCCTTACTAGCCTTGGTCCGTAATATACTATTTTCTTGTTAATTTCTTAGTTTCATATTATTCTAGGCGTATCAATGTCAAGGGCGTTGTTTCTATCCAGTTGCAGAGCATCTTAATCCAACGAAACACGCAATAGTACAAGCACTTCTTCACAGCGTAGCTCCTTCGAAAGTTACCAGAACTTGCTGCGTTCCAACAGTATTGGATTCCATTTCGATTTTATATGTAGACACCAACGGGGTCCTTACTTACCGATATGCTTACAAAGACATGGTTGTCGTGGAGTGCGGATGCAGGTAGACGATTCAAATGATAAAATACCTACAAGAAGTGTATAACATTTTATTTAATAAAAATTCTATTTTGAATAATTTCAGTAATATAAATTATAAAGTTATACGGATTATTCCTTATTTTTCATAATAATATCACATAAATGTTTGATAATAACGGAAATATTGTTTATTGCAATAATTAGGCGGCGACGTCGAAAAATCTGTCTATGATTGCGGAAACGTCGTCTGGTTTGTGTTTAATGTATTTTTCTGGATTTTTCGTGAAATGGAGAGAGGCGTATCTGCAATAAAATTGAATATTAGTAAAAAATTTGGCATTTTTTAGTAAATTTATACACTGCGCGTAAGGGAAAACGGGCCACCCCAAAAATTTACGAAATAACTAATTGCTTATTTATTAATTCTGTGAAATGGATTAGTATGTATACTGAGCAAGCAGACCATCCCTGTACAGAGGATAAACAACTTCTCGGAACCAAGGAAACGATATATATATATATATATATTATCAAAAACCCAATTACCATAGTGTATGGTGTAGGGTATACTTTTACAATTATACTTGTTTCAACTACATAGTATTATGCTTAAGACATATATCCATTTTTTCATCGATGCTTTGGTCCAGATAGAATTTTATTCATGTACAAATTTAGCCCATTGTTTTTCATCTTTTGCCATTGTTTTTGCCTCTGTCCATGTTTTTCCTTTTTCTTGTAGTATGCCTACCATAACACCATCCCATGTTTGTTTTGGTCTTCCCTTTTTCGTTCTTTTTTGTATTTTTGATTGCCATACTTTTTTAACTGGTCTTGTATCGTTCATTCTTTGTAAATGTCCCCACCAGCTTAATTGTCTCTTTTCAATAAATTTAAGTGTTGATTCTATGTCAAGGTCTTCTCTTATTTTCGTATTTCTTAGTTTGTCTTTCTTTGTGACTCCTTTAACTCGCCTAAGATACTTTATCTCAACTGCTTGTATTCGACTCTTTTGTCTCTTTGTTAATACCCAAGATTCACATCCGAATGTTAATATTGGCCGGTAAATTGTTTTAAATACATTTAACTTCGTTTTCTTGGAAATCTCTTTTTTATTTATAAATGTCAAATTCATCGTGTGATAAAGATTCATCGTTTTTTGTACTCTATTGGTAATTTCGACTTCCTGCGTTCCATTTTCTTCTATTTCTACTCCCAAGTATTTATATCTTCTAACTTGCTCAATTTTTATTCCATCTAATTGTATATTCAAATGTTTTTGTTGCGGTCCTATAACCATAACTTTGGTTTTGCTTTGATTAACTGCCATTCCAAATTCTTCAGATACCGTGCTCCATATTTCCATATTCTTTTGTAAATCCTTCCCTTTCCCTGCCATAATTATTAAATCATCTGCAAAAGCTGCTTCTGATATATCCACTCTTGCCATTTTGATTGACGATTTTTTAATTATTTCATCAATATAAATTGTAAATAATAATGGACTTAGTCCCCCTCCTTGCCTTAATCCTTCTTGTGTTGAAAATGATTCTGATGCTTTATTTTTGTATATTACACAATTTCTATTATTTTTGTAAATGTTTTTGATTATGTCTATTATTTTGTAGTTTACCCCCCTTCCTTCTAGTAATTTCCATAACTTTTCCCTTGGTACTTTGTCAAAAGCTTTTTCCATATGTATAAATCCCATATATACCTCTTTTTCTTGTTGTGAGAACTTATCAATTATCTGTTTCACCGTAAATATGTGGTCTTGTATGCTTCGCCCTCTTCTAAATCCACTTTGCGATTCTTCGAGAGTATTTTCTATCAGTGGTCTTAGCTTACTGTCTATAATATTCTCGTAGACTTTCATAGCTGTACTAAGTAGATTTATTCCTCTATAATTATTGCAGTCTTGTCTATCCCGCTTTTTATATATTGGAACTATTAAGGCTGTCTTCCAATCTTCTGGAATCTGTTCTTCACTCCAAGCAGTGTTGTATATTTTCAATAATATTTTTGTTCCTGTTTCCCCTAAATTCTTGAACATTTCTGATGTTAATTTATCAATTCCTGGAGATTTTCCATTTTTCAATTCATCTATTATTTCCTGTAATTCTTTTAGTGTTACAATGTCTTTATTTTCTATTATTGCATCCTTTTTTTTTGTTAATGTCCTGAACTTTGTTGTCTGCTCCTAGTAATTCCTCAAAATACTCTTTCCATCTATCAATTACTTCGTTTTCATTTCTTAGTATATCTCCTTTTTTATTTTTTATCCAGGTTATTTCTTGTGTTTTTTCCTTTCTTAATAACTTAATGTTTTGTAAAACAGTTTTTGATTTGCTTTCCATTTTTTCGCCAAATTCTTTCCACTGATTTCTTTTAGCTACTGCTACCATCTCTTTTACATTTTTCCTCTTCTCTTTGTACATTTCATAGTTTTCCGTTGTTTTGTTATTTATATACATTTTCCACGCTTCTTTTTTTAATTTTACTTTTATTTTAATTTCGTCCGTCCACCAAGCTGTTTGTTTTTTCTTATTAGTTTTCTTGCTACAACCACATATTTCTTTAGCGGTTTCCAATACGGTTTTTTTGAAATAATCCCACATTTCTTCTAAATTACCATTTTTCATTATATCACAATTATTTAAGAAGTTTCCTGATAATGCTATTTTGTATTTTTCTGCCATATCTTTGTTTTGTAGTTTGTTTGATCTGACCGATTCATATTCTATTGTTTTTTCTAATTTTTGTCTATTATGGTTTGTAATTTCTACTCGTTCTCTTATTTTTGTTACAAGTAAATAGTGGTCACTTCCTATTTCCGGTCCTCTTCTAACTTTGGTATCCAATACTTCCTTTCTATTTCTCTTTTCCACTAATATATAATCTATTATTGACCTTTCATTTCTGCTTTCCATCACACGTGTATATTTATGTATGTCTTTATGTTGGAAAAATGTATTAGTTACAATAAAATTGTGTAATATGCAAAAACCCAGCAGCCGTTCTCCATTATTATTCCTAAATGTTTCACCATGTTTTCCTATTACTGCTCTATAAATGTCATCTTTTGTTCTCACTCTGCTATTCAAATCTCCAAGTATAATTATTTTTCCTTTTGCATTTTCTGTAGCCATAGTTAGATCTTCCCAAAACCTATCTTTATTTCCTACTGTTTCGACTTCATTTGGTCCATATACAATTATTATAGTTTTTGTGTTCATATTTATACCAAGGAAACGATACAATTGTTAAACACCGATCGCGTGAATGAAAATTTCGACTCCATGCACGTTTATTGTGATTTAAAACGTTTTCTTTGTAACATTTAAAGTAACAGTAAAGTGAAGACATATTTTTGTACTAAAGTAGCCTCCACAGAGTTAAGTTTATTTCTTAACAATGGATGAAAAATATCGGAGAGCTGTTGAGCCAATTTTAAACAACGATTAAAGAACAATGGAAGGCTGGTATCAAAGGCAAAACAAAATGATTGAATAGAGATTTACCAGACCTTTTAAATAAGGTATGACTTGATACCTAATGCCATTTGAAAAAATGTAAGGGGTATCTCTAGTAGGGAGGGGGTGAATCTGACGTTTATGACATTAGCGCCAAAAAGTGTCCCCCTCAAGTTAAAAGTTGACGTGTTTTGGCATTTCTTTCTAATATGTCCCACTTTTGAAATATTAAAGGTGGGTCCTTTTCAAATGAACACAGTGTATATGTTGATACAGGAGTGAAAATAAAGTCAGAAATATTTTTGCTTTTAAAATTGCACATTTCGTGTCTCCCAAGTATAATCACTGTTCGCTGTTAATTGTCGCAGATTTGCTGTTGGATCCGACTATTTCTCACCAAAAAGACATAGTAGGTACCTATACCTAAGATTTCAAAAAAAATGCACTTACTTGTTATAAAAGGCGTTATATTTCGGACTAATAAGTTCTTTATTGTCTCTTTTAATACTCTCCCGTAATTCGATGTCTGGAATGGAATATCCTCTTTGTACCTTCGATATTTCTTCTATTTCTTTATTAAAACCCTGAAAAATATATATATCGGGGTTAGCGAAAAACTCGTGCTTTTAGAATATTAAAAATAAGATTTTGTGTACTTTACTGAACTATTTCAAGATGAAGAATCAATTTGGGGTAAAAATTATCAAAAATAGACTTATTGAAATGACATAATAGTAATGGACAAAAAAAAACTTGACTTACAGCAAATTTTTCTTTAAGAACAGCCCTTTCCTTATCTTTCAGCTTATCACTGTGTATATTAATGGAAGGATCGTCAGCACTGATATGGTTCAACAATTTATTCCAACTGCAATAAAAATTACAAATTTTATCATGTTTTTTTGGTAATACGATTATTACCTTTGCGAATAAGTTTTCTTATTATCCTGTATGGAACTATAATAATACTCCTGGCAATTCGGTTCAGAAATGAGATAAATATCCATCAAATTCGTCCTTTGCAGCGATTTCAGTACATAATTATTATTGTTCAAACGAAATAGTGATCTTAGAGCTGTTTCACTGTATTGTTCGCTTTTGCTTATCAGCGTATGATTGAGCTGAGCTAATACTTTTTCTAAAAGAACAATAATTAAATTTTATAGTTTTGTGAGTCAGCTGTCAATTGTAAAATCATTTTTGTATAGTTCCGTGTCACAATGGGTGCGTTCCAAGGGACACAACTTAGTAAGCAAGTAACAACTGACAAGTAAAAGCGGAAATTAAGCGTTCCAAGTGGTCGAAACTGTTGAGTGTGAGCCTTTTTTTGCTTAGTTCACTTGGAATGCGCCCATTGTTTCTAATTTAAAGTAAAACTTACTGATGTAAAGTCCCAAAAGGGCTTTACTTCGATCGGAAAATTTCAATTTATTTAACTGTCTAAAATAATATTGATCGTGTTCTAGAACAATTCCAATAGTATCAGTATAATCGAGTAGTTGTTCTAAGAACATTATAACGTTGCTTGTCATTTCGTGAACGGTGCCGTCGCTCGGTAATTGGGTAACTGAATCAGAACGGATGCTGTCTACGAAGTCTTCCAAAGCTTTGGCTCCCTTAAAAAATTATTATAATAGAGCGTTTCCAAGTGACGTCATAGTTTATTAAAGACATGATAAAATATATAAAAAGTACAGCTAACTGCTCCGAAAAGTAACGGTGAATGACTTACCGTAGTATGTAACATTTGGAGTATTTGATCGAATTTTTGCTTCACATTTAAATCGTAATTTTCAACTGTCCTTTCGAAGTCCGGTTTAAGATTACGTAGCTGTTTAAATATTGGAAATATCACTAGGACAGTTGTAAAATCGTGTCTTGCTATACACTTTTTCGCTCTTGCAACAATATTCTAAAAAAAATAATAATATAGATATACCAAAAACTTGAAAAAGTCAAACTTACCTCTCCATCTTGTACTATAGTATCCATTGCTTCTTTGACAATAAGTTCAAAAACTCTCGGTTGATGAGCCGGGGTGATGATATCTTTCATTAGAATTTGTTCAAACTGCATCAATCTATGCAAAGCTATTACGGATATCAAGTAATTTTCCATTTCTTGTTCGTTATCCAATTCTTCCCCAGTATAAGACGTATCTGGAACAACAATAAACTTATTAATGTTTTATTGGTTGAATATTATGTAACGAACCTAAATGTGATGCTCTGCGTGTACCCAAAGATAAACCCGTAGACTGTTCCAAAGTATGAGAAGCTCTCAAAAACATTTTATTGGCTTTTCTTTCGAAAACTTGTCCTATTCTTCTTGTAGAAGGTTTCCTTGAAGCTTCGTGTCTATTAGGAAATTTTGGTTTCTGTAAAAATAAAATTAAAATTCCACGTTCAATAATCATTTAATTACCTACCAACATAGGAGAGCTTGTTGTACCATGTACACTTCCTCCACTAACGGATTTTTGATGGTTTCGTAACATGGTGAGTGATTTTTGTAAGACACTTCCACGCACTTTGCCATATACTGTTAAATATTCATCCCTTCCATTCTCAAACAACCATTTAGCTATTTTTATTAATTGGGATTTTGTCTCGTCTGGTATTTGTTTGGGCATCACTTTTACTTCTTTGCTAGATGAATCTACAGGGAAATTTACAAAAAAAATCACTGAAAAAACATGTCGGACTTAAAAAATCATGGAGGCTATAATAATTGAAATTTTAAATACAAACTTTCAAAGGACCAGATTATATTGAAAAAAATTTACAATACCATAACAGTATTTTGTATACGAGGGATTGTCAAAATGAGGTTGTCTAAAATCTTCTTCAAAAATAGAAGTGTGATTTTGAAATATTATACAAAAAATATACATATTTGAAAGCTGAAAATTCCTCTTTTTATAGCAAATTTTATGCTAAATCGAATAACGTAGATTAGAAAATGATGCGATAAACAGTTATAATTATAATCCTAATCACTTATTCCAGCAATTTTTTATAGTCATATTCGTAATGTACGGGGTCGAATTTGTAGGATATGTCAGGATACTTCTTTTCAATATTGGAAATTTGAGGGTAGGCAAAATCTTCAAAATAGATGGGTGATTTTGAAATATTATACAACAAGAAATACACATATTTGAAAGCTGAAAATTCCTCTTCTCATAGTAAAGTTCATGCCAAATCAAATGACATAGACTATAAAATGCTGTGATAAACAGATATAATCAAAAGTATGGAGACATGACATATCAGAAACGAAAAATGAAAAAAAATATATAAATTTCCCATATATAACAAACAACACAATCTTTCTCAATAAACAATGTCATTATTGAACATTTTAAATATATCACTCGCTGAAAATGTTTTTAAGATTACTAATTTTATTCAAATAAACAAATTTACTCGTGTAGTTATTTGGAAATTTGTAGAATAGATTTTGATCTAGAAATCCATTTTCCACTGAAATAGTAGTAAAATATGATGTTTTATAATTAGCAAAATATTATCATTATAAAGTTATTTTTGATCAGTTCCAATCAGATTATGTTTGTACAAGATCGTTGTAATATAAGCATTACGTTTAATAAAACAAAATGTTTATGTTATACTTCTATTCTTAATTGTTTTGACCCAATTTTCACTTGCAAAGTAAAATAAACTTTAACAAATCATAGAAGCAAAGAAATAAAATCTTTGCTCTAGAGCCAGCTATACAGATTTATTCAAAATAAGCATTAGTTATGTGTAAATAATGACATAATTGAGTCAATTAATATACATTAAATTTTGGCAGCAAAAGCATCTATTAGAGATAAATTAAAGTACTTACCATCTAAATTGATTAAATCAAGTAAAACCACTGGTAAAATGGGTGTATTGTATTTATCGAGAATGAGTTTAAATTCAGCATTAAGTTTATCATTTCCTTTATGAAAAAAAGAAGTCTAAAAACAAACATATTTAGTGCTACTTTAAAATATATACAAAAGTTACTTACAACATTGATAAGTTCAACACTTTGTGGTATATTTTTCTCAAAATATTTTTGTGCTTTTGATAACCGTTCTAAAGCGTTTATGTATGATTGCAAGTCAGTTCCTCCTTCACCGGGACCTTTTTCAATTACATGTTCAACATCTCCAGAAACTTCATAGTGGCTTATTACATTGTCTAATAATTGTATAGTTGGTTCAATATCTAAAACAGCAATATTACATAAAACTGTAAATACAAACATTAAAGTGAACTTACTGCATTGTGCTCTACGAAGTGTTTCTGTTTCATTGTACACTGGTAGTATAGTATCTTCTAGTCGAGACAATCTCTGTTCAAAAGTATTTAAAATATTACCGATCCCTTCAGTCAATTGCGAACTTTTGGAGAGTCTTTCTTGTAATAACAACAAATTAGCTTGTTCCTAAAATAAGTACATTAATAAAGTGACAAAATTGTTCGATATTATATACCTTTTTGAGTTTATTCCCTATTACTATTTTTCTCTCCTCAATTAAATTCATTTTTAATAATAATTATGTTCTTACATACTCCCACTAATATTATTTTTACATTTCATTTGACTTTTACGTCATTTACCTAACCTCACTTTCTTAGTTTGACAGTTAGTGAAATAAGCTCTTAGGGGAGATTGGGAAAAAATAATCGCCGTTACAATGTGGATCAATTAAACCTCTGATTGAACCAAAATAATCTCAAGTATCCAGTATTATCATGTTTCGTACATTTAATCATAAAAATGAATTAATATCGTACAATATGTGATATTTGCGTTGATAAATATTTGCTCCTGTTACTCCTACCGTATATAATGGAGCCAGCAAAGTGCAACGCTCGGATATTATCGTCCAATAACCGATCCTCATCGTCGGTGCTAAAAATAAATAAATGGCCATGAAGTCAGCGCTCTGAGGTTGTGCGAGTGTTAAAAAGGGATTTCATTGACTGGTCGCTGACATACCAGCTTCTGTTTCTCGTTGAAAACGTTGGAAAATGAACAGTTCGCACAGTGTACAATATCAAGTTGGTTTTAAAATTTCCCGTTTTTGCTTTGAAGTTGAATAGACTTTCTATCTATTTTTTTGAGGTTAGTAAAAACATATTTTTTGCAAAAGCTGCTTCAGTTTTTTACACCGTGCAACAGCTGACATTTCGAACAAGCATTTTTATAGTATATTATTTAAAATTGTAAATTTTCTATCGACTAGAGAAAGTGTAGTCTTGACCCCAATTTCACGTGTATAATCAGTATAAGTTTGAATTTTAGGCAAAATGTTTTTATTCCTAGTTAGATAAACTTTTCCACAGGTGCAAATATTTTTATTAAAATCCATGAATTACCGCTTCTATGAGTTTTGTATATAAAAATGCTTCAAAATAACTGGAATTAAAAAACTTTTTTGTATCATTTTATTATAACGGTTTTAAACACGTCGCGCGTTCAATGATTTAATTGATGACGGAATTATATACCAGGAAAATCATTTTTTACATAACCTCACTTAAAACGTGCTTTTGAAAATATAAATTTTGCCGTTCAATGTAAATCAGTTGTTTATGAATTAAAACTATTTGTCGTTCCCTCGTAGTTATAAATTGTAAAATTACTGTTATTAAATCATCTGAAAGCGGTTTGACGTCGTCGTAACTTTTTTTATTCTGATGCGGGCGCTCCGTAAGCAAGAATTATTTCTGTCTTTTTTATTGTTTGGCAAATTTCTAGTTAATCCGGTTGAAGACAGAAATAAATATAACGTAAGAAAAAAAGTAAACAATGCGCGCTAAAATTTCCTGGAAATTACAAAAATTATTGAAATTTAAAACAATCAAGAATAGTAAGAAAGAAGACGTTGAAAACGGTACCGTTAAAAAAATTGTAAATAAAAAGAAGAAGACAAAAACATTTTTGGGAATCACCACGAATTGTGTGTCTTATAATTAATTTAATTCTATAAATTATGTCGAAAGGATAAATATACACACAGCTATATATATGTGGGAGATTTAATGGATATTTTGTAATTTCTTACAACAAATTTCATAAAAACTGATATCTCCAGTGCGTCACCACGTTTAGTTTTAAAAATAGTGTTCTGTGATATTTGTATAGTCGATGTTGTTTCCGGTATGTACAATTATTATTAGAGTGTTATCGATTTGGGAATTTTTCTATTTATCTCGTGTGAATCGATAGAATTACGTATTTTTCGCTTCTAGAACACGTTTTTTCCGGTACGTTTATAAAAACTACTGTTTGTGTATATAATTAGCACAAAAATCGATAGAACACGATCGGGATGAGATTATTTTCAAGTTTATTTCTTCACCGCCAGAGGGTACAATCACAGATCACCTGGTACAATAGAGAGGAGTTCAGTTTAAGGTCAGTGTGACCAACAAAAAGTGGTTTTTATGGCAAGAATGACAGTTAATGTCTACCATTCAAAACATAAGATTTTTGCAGGTTTTTTATCATTATTGCTTTATTAAAACAATGAATACACCCCCGAAGCGTAAATCTTAAAATTTAAAATGACGTTTTAGCTGAATTCTCAATGCATCGGTGGCCAGTAATTCTAGGATTCACCAATTCTCTTCTATCATCATGTCACTAGTCAGATGTCAGTGAATAAAGTGATACGACTAACTAGAACTACTACAAAAGTATGGAAAATAAACGTAAACGATTAAACGAATATCAACAAAAACAAATAATACTGACATCTGACATAACTAGTGACATGAGCCATATTTTTGCGATCTAGCGTCTTTAAGCGGATTAAAGCGATTCATTTTCGCGAATAAGTAATGACGTCACGCTTAAAAACGCTTGAAGCGGAATCTGGCGTGGTCGAGAGTGCGCCAGAAAACTTTGAAGCGGTTCAGCTGTTGTGCGTAGTGATGGTAAGACCCGGCTCATTTTGGTGACCCGGGTCTTCCAGATCAATCATTAAAATGACCCGTTCTTGAAGATTCGTTCATATGACCTTGTTTATTTGTTCCATCGTTTCATGATGTGAATGAAATGAACGGCATAAATTATTATGCAGATTTTCATATTCATTTATTTATTGAACTTCACATCTGCTTATGAACCTTCATTAGTGGATGAATGACTGAATTTGTAAATAACAATCCAAAAATTGAAATAGTTTGTATTTTTTGTCGAATTAAAACATAAATGTACTACAACTGCGGTGGCTTGGTTCAGTTCATTCGAACGATAGGGTCACAGAACGTGATTGAACCAATCACGGGTCTTGGAACTGATTCGGTCTTTGAGAACGGGTCGTTCGTGACCTTCCCATCCCTAGTTGTGCGTCATTCAATTGACAGCATTGACAGAATAAATTAATAGAGAGTGGACCAATGCTGAGGAGCGGCTAATTGTAGGACCACCGAAAAAGCTGTATCCTCACTGAGTAACATATTAATATTATTTTGCTTACTGCAGATTCAGAATCTCGGAAAGAAAAAAATAAACAAAGTAAAGTATGTATGTGTCGTGAGAGAAATGTCGTTGTGATATGTCAGAATATCGCTAGATATTTCCATTTTTGCGAGGTTAAGCGCGACGTCACCGTTATGACGTCACGCTTAAGCTACACTGTTAATCCGCTTAAAGACGCTAGATCGCAAAAATATGGCTATAATGACAGAAGTGAATCGGTGATTTGCCGAAAGTTCCTAGAATTACTGGCCACCGATGCATTGAGAATTCAGCTAAAACGTCATTTTAAATTTTAAGATTTACGCTTCGGGGGTGTATTCATTGTTTTAATAAAGCAATATAGATGTTCGCAATAATAAAAAACCTGCAAAAATCTTATGTTTTGAATGGTAGACATTATGCTTAAGGTAAGTTCATATAACAACGAAACACGAATAACTAATTCTAACGCCATTGATCAGATTAATTGGCGGGAAAGTTGACAGGTGCATAATTTAAGGTTTCACGAATTCGTGAAATAGAAGAGGTCAATGTAGCCAACACAATGAAATAAAATGATCAAAATCACCTATTGACTTAATCTTTCAGTTTTAGGGTGTTTTGCTTTCTAATGTTTACCACAAATGTCACAGGCAACTGTCAACATTGTCAGTATTTGTTTTGTGTTTTAAATTTACATAATTAAATTATAATACAATGGAAAGACATATTTACAAGCGGATAAACTATATACAAATAAAACCACGCTATGACGTTGACTTTGACAGTTAACAGACATTTGCCGTAAGTGTTAAGAAGCAAAATTCCCTAACTTAAAACGAGCTTTTTATCTTTTTGGTACAGGTACAGGAAAAAAAAGTAAGTTAAATGGTGACCTCCATTTCTTATGTCATTTCGATAATTTTAATTTAGTGTGTTGGCTACGTTGACCTTATATAGAACTCTTCTTTTTAATATCTGGGTTGCGGGAAACTTGAGTCCATTTCAAGATTTTCCGATATTCGTGTCGAATTTAGTCTTAATTTGAAACTTTTGACAGTTTGAATATTAATTTTCAGGTTTTCCGTGTACATAATATATTAGAATAATTTTGGTTTTCCAAAAAACCAAACAGAAAAAATATACTCTACAGTCTTAACCATTAACCTAACCTCAAAATTTTAAAAATCCCCAAAACGTCTACGAATTTCGTCTTTGTATAAAATGGTAACTTTTAACAACGAAAAGTAAATCGTGATTCGTTTTTATATGAACTTACTTTTATAGTAAATTGAATAATCACTTTTTAGTATGTACAGACTATACAATTCGTTCTAATATTGAAAAATGAACATAATTTCGAGAACGATGTTTTTAAAAATACATTCAAATCATTACCTGTTTTTTTTATTATAAAAACAGCCATTTAATTTAAGATTAAAAATATTCTACCAACCAAACACATTAAAAGTAAATTAGCGAACTATTCACTTCGTTAAGCAAATTTTTTTCTAAACTTGTTATTTAAAATTACCTTTTTTTTATTTGTCTTCAATATTTCCGATAATATTTTTCTAAGAAACGTTTTGTTTATTGTTTCCATGGTTTTTTTTAAATTTAAGTACAAAATACAGGAATTAAAATTTAATGTTAGACGAGGATTCACATTTTAACGAGAATGTATCTTAAAAATAACGGATGCATCTTGAAACGCTAGTTGAAACATAAACATAAACTACACACCTTCGGAAAACTACTTTCCGTCAAAATAAACACTACAGGTTATACACCTGTCAAAAAAACAACACTTTGATGCTATTTATATAAAGATGTTTATTATCGAAAATGGATGTATTGTTTTAATAAAGTTCAATACGCTTGAACCACTTTTCCAAATACTTACTTAAAAAAGTTTGTCCAAAATCAATTGCAAAAGATAAAGCATGTGTTCGTCTCCTTTCCCGACCTTTTCCTTTGATTAGGTACAAGTAATATCTATTTCTATCACTAGCACTAGGTAGGAAAATGCCACTTTTCCTCCCACGGGATGTAGTAATCAATCAAGGGAGGAAAAGTTATTTTACTCCTGTGTAATTCATTATAATTTTTCCTTCTACTCACTACTTGTCCTTAAAGCATGTGATCGTCTCCTTTCCCGACCTTTTCCTTTGATTAGGTAGGAAAGTACCACTTTTCCTCCCGCAGGATGTAGTAATCATTCAAGGGAGGAAAAGTTACTTTACTCCTGTGTAATTCATTATAATTTTTCCTCCTACTCACTACTTGTCCATAAAGCATGTGTTCGTCTCTTTTCCCGACCTTTTCCTTTGATTAGGTAGGAAAGTACCACTTTTCCTCCCGCGGGATGTAGTAATCAATCAAGGGAGGAAAATTTACTTTACTCCTGTGTAATTCATTATAATTTTTCCTCCTACTTACTACTTGTCCATAAAGCATGTGTTCGTCTCCTTTCCCGACCTTTTCGTTTGAGTAGGTACAAGGAATAGCTATTTCTATCACTAGGTAGGAAAGTGCCACTATTGTAGTATTAATTCACTTTACTCCTGTGTAATACATTATAATTTTCCTCCTACTCACTTCTTCTGAATTATTCGTTCTATCTTTAGATTTTTGTGGTAATAAGGTTAATGAGGCTATGTCGAGTTTTGATCCCTAATATTAGGAGGAGTATTTGTAAATTGAAAATCACTTGAATCGCTCTCTCCATTTCTCAAAAAGTCAATAAAGTTTAATAAACTTTGCACTCTAAAAGTCAATTGCAATGTTTACTGTCAGTGAGCCACAACATACTGTTATAGTTTTATTTGTAAGTCAAAAAAATATTTACAAGTTTCTTAATTTAAAACATAGTTAAAATAAGGAAAAGTACTTTTTCTCCCTAGGGAGCAAAGTGTGTACTTTCCTCCCAAGGGTGGGAAATATGAGTTTGCTCGCTGATATGAGGGAGGAAAGTGTGTACTTTCTATAGGGGTAGGAGGAAAAATGATTTACCTGACGACTATGATAACTTGCATTGTCCATTATAATGAAATTATACTGTATCTCATACTTACTGAGCAGAATAGCGTCAGTCAAAATAGCTTATTCCTTTTTCCATTTTGGAAAACTTAATGTGGAATACAAACTATTTTATATATTTTCGAGAAGGGAAGGGAAAAAGCTATTTTGTCTGACGCTGGTTTTGTTCAGCGCTATTTTGTTCAGCGCTATTTTGACTGACGCTACGAAAATTGTGTAGACATTAAAAACATGCATTTTTTTCAAATATCGCAATATTAATTAATTATCTTTCGCATAAGTTGCTTATCGAAGTGTCAAGGACAAATTGTAATTATTAAATGGATATATGGTAACTTTTGTTATCTAATTTGATGATTGGCAAATCTACAATTAATTAAAATTCATCAGATGGAATCTATTTTAACTAATTAGAATTGCACGCTATCGAAAACAAAAAAAAACAACGTATTTTGTTAATTATTGCTAATTACTCTTTTTCTTTTTCGCTAATCATCGGAGAATGAAAAGGGAACGTTAATTTCTGCTAAAAATACTTTAATCAAGGAAGTGAAAATATAAAAAAATTAAACAATATTAATAGTAATTAAACGATATACATGCTTTTTGATTAAAGTTAATTTTTCATGGTCAATTTACGGTTTTAAAATTTTTTTTATCGCACATGATTTTTCTTGTAACTTTTATTCAACAACCTGCTGACTTTTATAATTTTACTTATATCGATAAAAATTCATTTTTTTTAATGTTTTTATTTAAAATCAATCGAGCGTGCGGTTTCATTCACAACAATTTTGCATTTCTAGGTTGAACGAACTTCAATTTTAGTTTATACAACGTTGCACAACCGATATTTCTTGGCTTCTTCTTTTTAAGGCACTCGTTTGTCACAGCCAAATTTCTAAATCTACTCGACCGATCAAGTTGAAATTTGGTATACTTTTGAATTACCGTTACCCAAACACAGTCCATCAACGTAAATAAGACGAATTTTAGATAAGTACTTTTTGGGGGGGGGGGGCAAACTGGAAAAGTTTCAAAACTACACGTTGTGACATATCAAATTAAAGATAATGCTGAGAGGGTCTCAAATATCATTTTTTCATAATTTTAAATTAAATAGTATTCAAGTTATTCAAAAAAATTGAAAATTTTCTATTCTATCTTTGAACCTACTAAATTAATAAAAAAGTTTTTAAAACTGCACTTTGTGGCATATCAAATGAAAGATAACGCTGAGAGGGTCCCAAATATATATTTTTCACAATTTTAAATTGAATAATTATCAAGTTATTTAAAAAAATTGAAAATTTTCTATTCTATCTTTGAACTTACTAAATTAATAAAAAAAAGTTTTTAAAACTGCACTTTGTGGCATATCAAATGAAAGATAATGCTGAGAGGGTCTCAAATTTATTTTTTTCATAATTTTAAATTGATTAGTTATCAAGTTATTTAAAAAAATTGAAAATTTTCTATTCTATCTTCGAACCTACTAAATTAATAAAAAAGTTTTTAAAACTGCACTTTGTGGCATATCAAATGAAAGATAACGCTGAGAGGGTCCCAAATATATATTTTTCACAATTTTAAATTGAATAATTATCAAGTTATTTAAAAAAATTGAAAATTTTCTATTCTATCTTTGAACTTACTAAATTAATAAAAAAAGTTTTTAAAACTGCACTTTGTGGCATATCAAATGAAAGATAATGCTGAGAGGGTCTCAAATTTATTTTTTTCATAATTTTAAATTGATTAGTTATCAAGTTATTTAAAAAAATTGGAAATTTTCTATTCTGTCTTTGAACTTACTAAATTAATAAAAAAAGTTTTTAAAACTGCACTTTGTGACATATCGAATGAAAGATAATGCTGAGAGGGTCTCAAATATAATTTTTTCATAATTTTAAATTAAATAGTATTCAAGTTATTCAAAAAAATTGAAAATTTTCTATTCTATCTTTGAACCTACTAAATTAATAAAAAAGTTTTTAAAACTGCACTTTGTGGCATATCAAATGAAAGATAACGCTGAGAGGGTCCCAAATATATATTTTTCACAATTTTAAATTGAATAATTATCAAGTTATTTAAAAAAATTGAAAATTTTCTATTCTATCTTTGAACTTACTAAATTAATAAAAAAAAGTTTTTAAAACTGCACTTTGTGGCATATCAAATGAAAGATAATGCTGAGAGGGTCCCAAATATATATTTTTCACAATTTTAAATTGAATAATTATCAAGTTATTTAAAAAAATTGAAAATTTTCTATTCTATCTTTGAACTTACTAAATTAATAAAAAAGTATTTAAAACTGCACTTTGTGGCATATCAAATGAAAGATAACGCTGAGAGGGTCTCAAATATAATTTTTTCATAATTTTAAATTGAATAATTATCAAGTTATTTAAAAAAATTGAAAATTTTCTATTCTATCTTTGAACCTACTAAATTAATAAAAAAAGTTTTTAAAACTGCACTTTGTGACATATCGAATGAAAGATAATGCTGAGAGGGTCTCAAATATAATTTTTTCATAATTTTAAATTGATTAGTTATCAAGTTATTTAAAAAAATTGAAAATTTTCTATTCTATCTTCGAACCTACTAAATTAATAAAAAAGTTTTTAAAACTGCACTTTGTGGCATATCAAATGAAAGATAACGCTGAGAGGGTTCCAAATATATATTTTTCACAATTTTAAATTGAATAATTATCAAGTTATTTAAAAAAATTGAAAATTTTCTATTCTATCTTTGAACTTAGTAAATTAATAAAAAAAGTTTTTAAAACTGCACTTTGTGGCATATCAAATGAAAGATAATGCTGAGAGGGTCTCAAATTTATTTTTTTCATAATTTTAAATTGATTAGTTATCAAGTTATTTAAAAAAATTGGAAATTTTCTATTCTGTCTTTGAACTTACTAAATTAATAAAAAAAGTTTTTAAAACTGCACTTTGTGACATATCGAATGAAAGATAATGCTGAGAGGGTCTCAAATATAATTTTTTCATAATTTTAAATTAAATAGTATTCAAGTTATTCAAAAAAATTGAAAATTTTCTATTCTATCTTTGAACCTACTAAATTAATAAAAAAGTTTTTAAAACTGCACTTTGTGGCATATCAAATGAAAGATAACGCTGAGAGGGTCCCAAATATATATTTTTCACAATTTTAAATTGAATAATTATCAAGTTATTTAAAAAAATTGAAAATTTTCTATTCTATCTTTGAACTTACTAAATTAATAAAAAAAGTTTTTAAAACTGCACTTTGTGGCATATCAAATGAAAGATAATGCTGAGAGGGTCTCAAATTTATTTTTTTCATAATTTTAAATTGATTAGTTATCAAGTTATTTAAAAAAATTGGAAATTTTCTATTCTATCTTCGAACCTACTAAATTAATAAAAAAGTTTTTAAAACTGCACTTTGTGGCATATCAAATGAAAGATAACGCTGAGAGGGTTCCAAATATATATTTTTCACAATTTTAAATTGAATAATTATCAAGTTATTTAAAAAAATTGAAAATTTTCTATTCTATCTTTGAACTTAGTAAATTAATAAAAAAAGTTTTTAAAACTGCACTTTGTGGCATATCAAATGAAAGATAATGCTGAGAGGGTCTCAAATTTATTTTTTTCATAATTTTAAATTGATTAGTTATCAAGTTATTTAAAAAAAATTGGAAATTTTCTATTCTGTCTTTGAACTTACTAAATTAATAAAAAAAGTTTTTAAAACTGCACTTTGTGACATATCGAATGAAAGATAATGCTGAGAGGGTCTCAAATATAATTTTTTCATAATTTTAAATTAAATAGTATTCAAGTTATTCAAAAAAATTGAAAATTTTCTATTCTATCTTTGAACCTACTAAATTAATAAAAAAAGTTTTTAAAACTGCACTTTGTGGCATATCAAATGAAAGATAATGCTGAGAGGGTCTCAAATTTATTTTTTTCATAATTTTAAATTGATTAGTTATCAAGTTATTTAAAAAAATTGAAAATTTTCTATTCTATCTTCGAACCTACTAAATTAATAAAAAAGTTTTTAAAACTGCACTTTGTGGCATATCAAATGAAAGATAACGCTGAGAGGGTCCCAACTATATATTTTTTTCACAATTTTAAATTGAATAATTATCAAGTTATTTAAAAAAATTGAAAATTTTCTATTCTATCTTTGAACCTACTAAATTAATAAAAAAAGTTTTTAAAACTGCACTTTGTGGCATATCAAATGAAAGATAATGCTGAGAGGGTCTCAAATTTATTTTTTTCATAATTTTAAATTGATTAGTTATCAAGTTATTTAAAAAAATTGGAAATTTTCTATTCTGTCTTTGAACTTACTAAATTAATAAAAAAAGTTTTTAAAACTGCACTTTGTGGCATATCAAATGAAAGATAACGCTGAGAGGGTCCCAAATATATATTTTTCACAATTTTAAATTGAATAATTATCAAGTTATTTAAAAAAATTGAAAATTTTCTATTCTGTCTTTGAACCTACTAAATTAATAAAAAAAGTTTTTAAAACTGCACTTGACATATCGAATGAAAGATAATGCTGAGAGGGTCTCAAATATAATTTTTTCATAATTTTAAATTAAATAGTATTCAAGTTATTCAAAAAAATTGAAAATTTTCTATTCTATCTTCGAACCTACTAAATTAATAAAAAAGTTTTTAAAACTGCACTTTGCGGCATATCAAATGAAAGATAACGCTGAGAGGGTCCCAAATATATATTTTTCACAATTTTAAATTGAATAATTATCAAGTTATTTAAAAAAATTGAAAATTTTCTATTCTATCTTTGAACTTACTAAATTAATAAAAAAAGTTTTTAAAACTGCACTTTGTGGCATATCAAATGAAAGATAATACTGAGAGGGTCTCAAATTTATTTTTTTCATAATTTTAAATTGATTAGTTATCAAGTTATTTAAAAAAATTGGAAATTTTCTATTCTGTCTTTGAACTTACTAAATTAATAAAAAAAGTTTTTAAAACTGCACTTTGTGACATATCGAATGAAAGATAATGCTGAGAGGGTCTCAAATATAATTTTTTCATAATTTTAAATTAAATAGTATTCAAGTTATTCAAAAAAATTGAAAATTTTCTATTCTATCTTTGAACCTACTAAATTAATAAAAAAGTTTTTAAAACTGCACTTTGTGGCATATCAAATGAAAGATAACGCTGAGAGGGTCCCAAATATATATTTTTCACAATTTTAAATTTAATAATTATCAAGTTATTTAAAAAAATTGAAAATTTTCTATTCTGTCTTTGAACCTACTAAATTAATAAAAAAAGTTTTTAAAACTGCACTTTGTGGCATATCAAATGAAAGATAATGCTGAGGGGGTCTCAGATTTATTTTTTTCATAATTTTAAATTGATTAGTTATCAAGTTATTTAAAAAAATTGAAAATTTTCTATTCAATCTTCAAACCTACTAAGCCTAAAATTTTGAAAAAAAAATACAGAATATACTTCTTTTCTTATGAATTACAACAAAAATAATAAGAAGAGTTATAGTTTTGAAAACACATTTAAATTTAAAAAACCATTGTATATAACATATTTTTCATACTTTTTATATTCCTCTCGTATCCGAATAGTTTATTTAAAGAATAAATAAAAAGATCTATCAATTATATCGGTTAAAAAAAATATTTATAAAGAAAACTCGCGAAAAAAAGTCTGTCTTGTCATACTTTTTTTTTAAAATAAAATCTTTTTGAAGACAACCAGACGAAAATCGGCAGTGTCATGTCATTGGAATCGTTCGCGAAATAAATGTTTGAAGTTTCAATCATCTGCTGTTTTAACAAAATATCGTTTGAAGTGGCATTTTCAGGAAATAATTCGGAGAATCGTTTTCAACGCGTCCTGGAAACCAGTAATTAAATTGATTTATAACGAATTTCCTCACATAAATCGGTACAGTTTATAAATGTAGCGATAAGAACTACTTAGATATTTTTTTATGTGGTATATTTTTCCACGTATAACGTCAGCTTACAGTTTGTAATGTAGGACAACACGTTATTTATTTATGTACAATCTCCTAATCTAAAACTAAAAAAAAATTGAAAGATAGAATCTAAAATATATATACGACGACTTATTTTAAATAGAACACCCTGTATTTTCTTTATTTTTCTGATTCTAGGTTGAATTTTAATGCTTTTTGTGTAAAATACCCTTTACCTAAAATGTATACTTTTTGGAAATATTAATTTTTTTAATAAAAAATTGTCCTTTTTATTAAAAATTCTAAGGGAACAACCCCTGTAACAAAAAAGAAATTGCTTTTCGGGTTAGATAGTAGAAAGGACAAAGTAGGGATGCGCGATACTATCCGATATTCCAGTGTATCGATACTTTTACTTCCGATACTCGATATTTTGAATCGATACTATGCTTTTCGATGCATTCCAAGTATCGATAAATTTGTAGTGTATCAATACCTTGCGATACGGGATTTTTGGTGGTAGCGGGGCAAGTGGCGTTATCTATAGTGATGAGCGATATCGTGATTTTTTAATCACATTGTGAAATTATATCGTGCTTTTTTTAACGACACTAAAAATAAAAAACGAAAAATGTGCAGTTTTTTGCGTGTTTCGAGCTAATTTTGAGGTTATGTGAAAAAGTCACTAATGAAAAAGTTGTAGATTTTATCAAGATCTACAACTTTTATGATCAACTTTCTATTCTAGAACCTCAACTTTGGCCGGAAATCGCAATAATGTCTTTTTCCACCCCCCCAAAAAAGTGTGTTTTACCGAAAAAACGTCACAACTCGAAAAATTTCCAATATTTCAATTTGAAATATTTTGTGACTATCAAAGCTACCTTCGACTGAATTTTCATCAAAATCGAACATTTTTTAACGAAACCAAAAATAAAAAACGAAAAATGCAGTTTTTTGCGTTTTTCGAGCTAATAATGAGGTTATGTGGAAAAGTCACCAATTAAAAAGTTGTAGATTTTCTCAAGATCTACAACTTTTATACTCAACTTTTTATTCTAGAAACTCAACTTTGGCCGGAAATCGCAATAATGTATTTTTCCACCCCCCCAAAAAAGTGTGTTTTACCGAAAAAAACGTCATAACTCGAAAAATTTCCAATATTTCAATTTGAAATATTTTTCCATGGTTTGTGACTATCAAAGCTACCTTCTACTTAATTTTCATCAAAATCGAACATTTTTTAACGAAACCAAAAATAAAAAACGAAAAATGCAGTTTTTGCGTTTTTCGAGCTAATTTTGAAGTTATGTGGAAAAGTCACTTATGAAAAAGTTGGAGATTTTATCAAGATCTACAACTTTTATGATCAACTTTCTATTCTAGAACCTCAACTTTGGCCGGAAATCGCAATAATGTCTTTTTCCACCCCCCCAAAAAAGTGTGTTTTATCGAAAAAACGTCATAACTCGAAAAATTTCCAATATTTCAATTTGAAATATTTTTCCATGGTTTGTGACTATCAAAGCTACCTTCTACTTAAATTTCATCGTAATCGAACATTTTTTAACGAAACCAAAGATAAAAAACGAAAAATGCAGTTTTTGCGTTTTTCGAGCTAATTTTGAAGTTATGTGGAAAACTCACTTATGAAAAAGTTGGAGATTTTATCAAGATCTACAACTTTTATGATCAACTTTCTATTCTAGAACCTCAACTTTGGCCGGAAATCGCAATAATGTCTTTTTCCACCCCCAAAAAAAAAATGTTTTTTACCGAAAAAACGTCATAACTCGAAAAATTTCCAATATTTTAATTTGAAATTTGTTTTCATGGTTTGTGACTATCGAAGCTACCTTCTACTAAATGTTCATCAAAATCGAACATTTTTTAACGAAACCAAAAATAAAAAACGAAAAATGCAGTTTTTTGCGTTTTTCGAGCTAATTTTGAAGTTATGTGGAAAAGTCACTTATGAAAAAGTTGAAGATTTTATCAAGATCTACAACTTTTATGATCAACTGTCTATTCTAGAACCTCAACTTTGGCCGGAAATCGCAATAATGTCTTTTTCCACCCCCCCAAAAAAGTGTGTTTTATCGAAAAAACGTCATAACTCGAAAAATTTCCAATATTTCAATTTGAAATATTTTTCCATGGTTTGTGACTATCAAAGCTACCTTCTACTTAATTTTCATCAAAATCGAACATTTTTTAACGAAACCAAAAATAAAAAACGAAAAATGCAGTTTTTTGCGTTTTTCGAGCTAATTTTGAAGTTATGTGGAAAAGTCACTTATGAAAAAGTTGAAGATTTTATCAAGATCTACAACTTTTATGATCAACTTTCTATTCTAGAACCTCAACTTTGGCCGGAAATCGCAATAATGTCTTTTTCCACCCCCCCAAAAAAGTGTTTTATCGAAAAAACGTCATAACTCGAAAAAACGTCATAACTCGAAAAATTTCCAATATTTCAATTTGAAATATTTTTCCATGGTTTGTGACTATCAAAGCTACCTTCTACTTAATTTTCATCAAAATCGAACATTTTTTAACGAAACCAAAAATAAAAAACGAAAAATGCAGTTTTTGCGTTTTTCGAGCTAATTTTGAAGTTATGTGGAAAACTCACTTATGAAAAAGTTGGAGATTTTATCAAGATCTACAACTTTTATGATCAACTTTCTATTCTAGAACCTCAACTTTGGCCGGAAATCGCAATAATGTCTTTTTCCACCCCAAAAAAAAAATGGTTTTTACCGAAAAAACGTCATAACTCGAAAAATTTCCAATATTTCAATTTGAAATATTTTTCCATGGTTTGTGACTATCAAAGCTACCTTCTACTTAATTTTCATGAAAATCGAACATTTTTTAACGAAACCAAAAATAATAAACGAAAAATGCAGTTTTTGCGTTTTTCGAGCTAATTTTGAAGTTATGTGGAAAAGTCACTTATGAAAAAGTTGGAGATTTTATCAAGATCTACAACTTTTATGATCAACTTTCTATTCTAGAACCTCAACTTTGGCCGGAAATCGCAATAATGTCTTTTTCCACCCCCAAAAAAAAAAGTTTTTTACCGAAAAAACGTCATAACTCGAAAAATTTCCAATATTTTAATTTGAAATTTGTTTTCATGGTTTGTGATTATCAAAGCTACCTTCTACCAAATTTTCATCAAAATTGAACATTTTTTAAGGAAACTAATAATAAAAAACGAAAAATGCAGTTTTTTGCGTTTTTCGAGCTAATTTTGAGGTTATGTGGAAAAGTCACTGTTGTAAAAGTTGTAGATTTTCTCAAGATCTACAACTTTTATAATCAACTTTTTATTCTAGGATCAACTTTGGCCAGAAATCGCAATAATGTTTTTTTCCACCCCCCAAAAAGGTGTTTTTTACCGAAAAAACGTCATAACTCGAAAAATTTCCAATATTTTAATTTGAAATTTTTTTTCATGGTTTGTGACTATCAAAGCTACCTTCTACTAAATGTTCATCAAAATCGAACATTTTTTAACGAAACTAAAAATAAAAAACGAAAAATGCAGTTTTATGCGTTTTTCGAGTTAATTTTGAAGTTATGTGGACAAGTCACTAATGAAAAAGTTGTAGATTTTCTCAAGATCTACAACTTTTATGATCAACTTTTGATTCTAGAACCTCAACTTTGGCCGGAAATCGCAATAATGTCTTTTTCCACCCCCCAAAAAGGTGTGTTTTTTACCGAAAAACCGTCAAAATTAGCAAAATCTCGGATAGTTAACGCATCGATACTTCGAGAATCGATAAATTAATATTCGATATTCTACTGTATCGATACTTTACGTTCCGATTCGTATCGATACCTAATATCGATACTTTACGTTCCGATTCGTATCGATACCTAATATCGATACTTTCTAGTGTATCGCGCAACACTAGATCAAAGTAATTGGTGACATGTCAAAAGTGATGAAAAGTTCAACTTTGCAAATGTCACTTTCCTACTCTTGGTCCCTGTATTTCAATATTTCAGTTAAATTAGCTTTTAAAAAGTAACATGACCATTAAAATATATTTACGTTAACATAAAATTCTGATACAACTAATTGAAAAATTATCTTGCAAACGAGCCGCATTTATCTGAAATATTTCAGTTGAAAACGTTTCTATAAATAGACGTGGTGCTTCACTAAGAAGAGTTGGCACTAAAACACATGAAACTAAGTGAAACAATAGCCAAAAGCTAACAAAACTCAATAAAACTGACAGGAATTACTGTATAGCCTCCATGGGAATTACATAAAGAAATAAACTTAGGGTATTTTATTTTCCAAGGTTTACCACAACTGTCACTCAATAACTCAATAGTGTAAGTGTTAGTTACGTAGGAGATGTTCAAAATTAAATTATAATACTGCTATGACTTTTTTTTTGACAGTCATGACACTTAACGTTACGTAAAACATAAAATAGAAAGTTAAAAAATGATCTTTCTCCATAGATCCTGTTTCTCATATCATTCTGGTAATTTTATTTTGTTATGTTGGCATTGTAGCTGCACGATATCACGTGCGATAGGCTTTATTTAAAAAGTAAACGTTTTTTTTTTCGAAAAATTTCAATGAATTAGGTGCTAAATTTTAAAATTTTGTTAGTGAATAATGTTTATTTATAATTTCGCCGCTAAATAGTAATATTTTTTAATAATCATGCTATTTATCGATGATATGTTAAGTACTTTTGAAAAATCGTTTCATTTAAATAGCTAATAAGCACTTGAAGATAATTGTCAGTGTAAATATTTAATGACAATTAAATTTGAAATGATTTCAGAATAATCTATATCGTATAAAATACTTTGTACTGAATGCCTAAACCGCTGATCGCAGAGACCTGAAACTTGGAGGGTGTTCTGTTCTTTGTATGACGTAGGCATCCGATAAGAAAGGATTTTCCGAAATTATACCCCTAAGGGGTCCATTCTGTAACTAATCCTTTAAAATTTAGAGGCCTCTTAAAAATAAGTTTTTAACGGGCCTCTAAAAATTTTCAGTTGAAATGCTATTCTGCAAGTATACATTTTAGAGCACTGTTTAAAATTATTTATTTTAAAAGGGTTTCTTTAAAATCTTGAGTAGAGCATTTGACAATAGTGCTTCTGGAGCTATTTGACATTTAATAACTAAGTTAGAGACACAATTTAATAAAAAAGAAGAAAAAATTAATAAATATAGAAGAAGAACATTTTGTGACTAACCCACAGATTATATAAGCAGAGACAACCAAAAGTAACTAACTAATCTGCTAGAAAATATAAATAGAAGAATTTCACGGGCACCGAGAACAACAAAAAACAAAAGGAGTACTTAATAAGCCTTTTAGAAGAAAAAAGACTGCTATTAGTAGGAAAAATAAACTCTATGGATTTACCCAAATTGAATAATGATTGTAAGGATCTAACTGCAAAATTAAATTTATTGGGTCCACCAAAAACAATTAAATAGTGGAAAGACGTAAGTGATGTGAACTCTATAATATAAGATCCATTTTTTGTTATTTCATACCTATTAATTACAAACATTTTTCAGACAATTAGTGAAAGAAAAATTAATGTTAGGAGGCGGGCCAGGGACGTGAGATATGAGGGGGTGCTCCGGTTAAGCCTTTAACGGAGTTGGAAGAAAGAATTTTGGCACTAATAACCAACCTTACTGTAGAAGGGGCTAAACCGGAATCATAATTGCTGAAAATGTTGAAGCAAGTCCATTATTACTACCCACACAGATTTATCCTGAAGAAATTGTAGTCCCTAACGTTGTGAGTACTATTCTTAAAATAAAAAAAGGTACTAATAGGAAATGTTTTGGATTATTATATTCATTTCAGTTACTTATTTAATATTTACGAATAGATATCAAAAACATATTAACAAAGTTCTTAAATGTACATAAAACAATAGCGTATCTATTATAAATTGTTTTTAGGAATTTGAGGTAATAAATGAAGGACAGGAAGACGAACTGAGAGAACAACTCGATACAAAACCTCAAATCAATAAAAAATCCAAACTTGAATGTTTAAGAGAAGACCTCGGGTAAACAGAGTGGAGATTGTTATCAAAAGCCATAACAGATCAAATTTTGCCATCGCAAAAGCTATTAACAATTTGGCAAAATCAGTAATAGGATAGGTTGGTGGAGATAAAAGGTTCTGTAACTTGAACTAACAAATGTTGGCTGTGTGTACCAAAGATAAATAAATGAAGAAAACAAGTTGTGTATGTTGGTACAAATTTTTTAATATAGGTAGCAGAGCGCTTTCAGTTTTTCAACAAAAATTATCTTCAGTGTTTCATACTTCAAGTTATCACAAAAATAAACACAGAGGTTAAAACAGTCATTATTTTTAAAAACATTTGAAAATACTACATTGCGATAAGGGATGATTCCCTAAAATGGAAATACATATTTTGTTATTCAAACATGTGTGACAAAAGCTAACAAATCTATTGTTTGAATAACAAAATATGTATCCCCATTTTAGGGAATCATCCCTTATTGCCATGTAGTATTTTCAAATGTTTTTAAAAATAGTGACTGTGTTTTCATTTTTGGAAAAAATTTTAAATGTGATAACTTGAAGTATGAGACACTGAAGATAGTTTTTGTTAACTGAAAAAACTTTGCTACCTAATTAAAAAATTTGTACATACACAACTTGTGTTTCTTCATTTACTTAAAATATTTTAAAAAAGCCAAAACAGATATATTTATTTATTTATTTTTACATTTTGTTTTTTATTTTATAGAAATATGTTATTTACAGAAGGACTTTCGTTTTCATATTATATTATTTTTATGTATTTTTGTGAAATGTTTTTTTTATTTTAAATAAATGTAGGTGTTTTATAACTTTAAGTTAGTTTATATTTTTAATTAAATATGGGTTTTTATAAAAGCACTTGTATTTTTATTTTTCATACCTACAGTGCAGAAAAGTGTCCCCCTCATGTTAAAAATTGACGTGTTCCGATATTTCTTTCTATTATGTCGCATTTGTGAAATATTAAGGGTGGGCCCTTTTCAAATGAACACAGTGTATATAGCGTGCTGATCACGAGTGGATTTATATAAAATATCGATAGATTTATAATCGACAATTTTGTTAGAAATTTATTACTTTTGTGATAAAACTGCTGAAAATTTTAATAAGATTAAATTTGTTCATTTCCGTTGAAAGTAAGTATAATTGAGTCCCACCATTCACACGTTTTTTTAAATATCTTGGGATAGCAAAGGATATTGACATGCGGTTTTCGCCAGTTTGCTGATATTTTGGTCTACTTTCATATTCCATTGTTTATACTATATGGTTCCATTTAATATTTTCCAAAAAAAACTAGATTTAAAAAAATTAAAATAGCGCCCTCTAGCGTGCACGTTACATATTAAAGTGCGTTGAGTATACAACACTTACATTGGTGGAAAAAAGCTCTTTTCAACAAGACCAATTTTGCAAAAATCGGTCAAGTAGTACCGGAATTATGGATGTTCTTTGATAACAAAGTTCCTACTCTTCCCCACCTTTTATTTGAGTAGAAAGACTAAAACTTGTTATATCAAATATACGCAGAATTTTTCGAAGGATACGTTGAGTGTTTTTGTCATGCTCATTAATTTAGTAGGGTTTGCAAAAAAAAATTTATTCAATTACGCCATCTATAAGGGGACCTACAAGTCTGTAAATAAATTCCAGGTTTCTCTAAAGACCAATTTTAGGCGCTTTGTGCACTTTTTTGGGCGAAGAAAAAACATGGATTTTTCGTCATCGTCACGCTTTTATGCAACACACAATACTTTTAGTCATTCATCACGCGTTTATGCAACTCACAATACTTTTGGTTATGCAACACAATTGACAATGAAGCGTATATAGTGTTGCATAAATCATCCTCACGCTTTCCATGAGCTATATTATGTATACAGTGTATTATATATGTGTACTTTTTTTTGTTAAAAAATCCATTTACGACAGGCTTACGATAAAACTTTTAAAAGGGATTCATTGGTGTTTTCGGCCGTCCCATGACTGGACTCTACGATTTTTTTCCCAATGCTCTACTGCAATCCGATCCTGAGATATGGCCGTTTTTATTGGCCCACCCGGTACAAGTTGACAAAATCGTAAAAAAGTTCACTGCCGTACTTATTTTTATTTTCGTATAAACTAGTACGCGATCGGTTGCACAATTCGCTTCGATCATGTGCCAAAATTTTAGCGAAATCACAATATTTAAATAACATCATGTACAAAGTATTCATAAAATCACAGTCTATAATATCCGTAAAAAGGGAAGCAATTTTATATAATAATGTGATAATATGTCATACAATAGAACGTGGAATAATTTTGATATAAATAAAAAAAAACATTTGAGCTTTTAATCGAGCGATTATAAATAATATCGATGAAGGCATAATAATAAATCAATTAGTTAGACTGACATTTAGTACGGGCGATGATGTTATATTTATTAGAACTTGAAAAAAAACATCGATTTTACTCAGCATCTTTCACGGGTGATATCTCGGAAGGAGGTGGACTAAGGAAATTTTTTCATTAATTTTATTAGAAACATGGATTTTAAAACAACCTGTGGGTACGTAGACTCCGTTTCATGTAAGAAGAACTCACCTGAAGTTGCAGTCGTATGCGCGAACTTGTTGTCAAAACCAGCGCCATATTGTAAAATTGACATTCGACTTCAAATCAGTAGCGTAACGTTTTCACGTTTTCGTTCTTAAGAATCTGTCGGATAATTTTTCCTTCAACACCAACAAGTAATTTAGGAGGAATTCGACAGTAAATGATTGCTTTAAACACAACCTCAAATGTCAATAATAAAACGGCCGTCGGCATGAAATCGGTCGTTACGAGGCGACATACATAAACAAGACCGATTTTGGTTTCTGCGCAAGTCATTTGGCAAACTTCAAGTGGCTTCTTCTTATGTGAAACGGAGTCTACAGAGTCTGTCGTAGTTGCTAGGTATTCGGGAGGGCCAGACCGATACTGCGAGAGTTTTTTTAAACTAAAAATAAGTTTTCCAATAAAACATGTTTTATAGTCGATAAAATGAAGGAGAATTTTGTGATGACTTTCAATTTCAGCTAAGATATCAAGCAATCGAAAACATTGTGTTAATTTCAAATACCTGTTATTAAAGTAATAATTCAAAATTTTACAATACTCATTTAATCTTCTTGTTTTAGTCTGAAGATAAGGAGCAGCTGATAAACGGTATTGTGAGAAATCATGGGAAAATCGGAAGTGCAGTCTTTGCCGATACATCGTCCCGAACAAAATTTATTTTTTATACCAACGACACCTTGTAAGACTTTGCAGAACGTACGTTTTATCAACGGCCTAAAAAAACTGGATCTAAAAGAGGAACAGGAAGAAGAGGACGATAATAATTCCCGAGGGATTCCCGAAGGTTACGAAAAATATACTCGACAAATGGCCGGGCACGTTAACGATGGAAAAAATATCGGTAAGTATTTTGAAAATTTTAAAAGTTTATTCTAAATTCTTATTTTATCAAATAACATTTTCTTACCGCTTTAGATGAGAGTAATTCGTTGAATTTTGGATATCAGTGATTGAATCACAGTTTGTAATAATATCGCCCGACACTAGTATTTTTTTTTAACAAAAATGGTTGCCAACAATGGAAAATTACTCGTAGGTAAAGAGGAGTTAATAAAATTTATTCCTAATAGTTAATTTTTGATTGTCACAGTGTCTTGAATAAAGTTAAATTCATTTATCAAACCAAAATATACAAACAAAAGTAAGGTTATGGCAAGAAAGAAATGGTCTATTTCAGAATGACGTCACTGACAGGTCGGCCATATTGTGTATAGTCAATTTTTGTTCATAAAACTCAAACACACAAACTCCAACTAATCGATTCGGTTGCCCTCCAGCACAATATGGCCGACCTGTCAAAGTCATGTGTTCCGGAATGGTCTATTCTTGCCATGACCTTACTTTTGTTTGTATATTTTAGTTTGGTAAATGAATTTAACTTTATTCAAGACACTGAAAATTAACTATTAAGAATAACTTTTATATCTCCTCTTTGCCTACGAGTAATTTTCTATTGTTGGCAACCTTAAAAAAATACTAGTGACGGGCGATATTATTACAAACTGTGATTCAATCACTGATATTCAAAATTCAACAATTTACTCTCATCTAAAACGGTAAGAAAATGTTATTCGATAAAATTATTGTTCTAAAATGACAAACTTATAACCTTAGACCGAATTGTTTACACTTTTCGATCTGTCCAACATCACCCCATCTTTCGCTTACGTCTTTTTCTTTATCAAAAATTGCGGAGATAATGAATAACGTAAATCTTCTTAAGTATTTCTCAAATATTTAATCTATTCGAACTATCTCATAATATTTTATTCGTTCACGTTTGTTTCATAAAGCTGTAAGTTGTTTTTAGATTTATTTCTATTTTGTGGTCGTCTTTCATTACATTCGCACCGCAAATTTTAATGCAAAACCGTGAGCCTTAAAACGTGATCGTTGAAAAATCTATACAGTGCGTCCAAAAAGTTGATTTTTATTTCAATATACTATTTTTTTCAAAGAATAAGGATAAATATTAAACTAATCGTACATTACAGCCTTTTTGCACCTGTCTTCTTACATTTAAGGCTATTTTTTGCAAATTTCCAAGATTTTTTTGACAATTGACATTTGACATTATAGTCGGTCATTATACAGAACGACCAACACAATAATTGTGTTGTGAAAATTTAAAAACACTAAGAATATGTAAATAACCGTGAATAACCTTAAAAATTAGGAACATTTCTATAATTTTCAAGTCTGAAAGTTGCAGTGAAAGTGGGCCGAAACGCATGAGTAGATATACTAAACGAGTCCGAACCCAGCAGAAATGCCTCCTGAAAAGCTCACCAAACCCACCACCAAAAATGTTTCCCCCCCCTTTATGGTCCACCCTCAAATCTCCACCTCCCAATTTTAGATTTAAAAAACTTTCGGAATGTGGATGCGAACTATCGAGCTACATTATTCAACAAAGGCCAGCAATTTCTTTCAAAAGGCTGCAACGTAAGATTCGTTCAAATAACCTTTTAGTTAGAACCAATAGCGGCTCGTGAAAGTTTTCAAGGTCATGCGTTCTACTGATACTTTTCGTCTAGTTCGTTCATCGTGTCATAATTACAGAAATTGCACTAAATTTTAACTCTTAAATTACACAAGAAAAAATAACAAGCAACAAACCGCCAAACTGAATTAACCCTTTCCAAGTACGTCATCGTTACGAATTTCTGTCACCGGACAATCTTCACACTAAACTCTAATATAACCTCAAACCGAATATTACAACACGATAAAACTCATAACAATTGATTTTTTACACTTTTAAATTATTATAGTATCCAACTAATACACACTAGTACACAAATTTATCAAAAACCAATTAACTTTTGTTCTCGATTTATATTTAAATCAGTAAAAATGCTATTTCCATCCATCTTTCTTCGATCAGATTATGGAGGGTAGAAGGAAGGAGCACCATCTTGTATGGGTGACAAGTTGAAAAAGTGTCCACCTGTAAACAGCAAATTAGAATTCGAAGATTCACCGAAATGGCGCTCGTGTAGCTAATGGAAATGATGTGGATTTAGGGTTATAAACCGAGTAAAGTGTGCTGGGTTGAAAAATTTCGTATTTTTCGTGACTTGTGTAGTTGAAAAATATGCAGTATTTAAAATCTGAATTATTTACGTAGTATTTCCTTTTTTAAGTTTGTATCTTACTCTAATAATTCATGGCGCCGTTTTTAAAATCCTTCCACCTGCTACTATGGCGCCATCTTAATTTGCTTCCTTTCGATGGACACTTTTTAATACATTGAGATGGTGCTCCTTTCCTTCTACCCTCCATAGATCAGATGACAACATGGCGCGGGATGACGTCACTGGGAAACGCTCTATTGTACGGTTTATTTACGATAAAAAGAAGATTACGTCATTTTTAGTTACTTTCCTGCTTAACATATTAATGGATAGGGCAATTTACAGTCTTCGGGTTGGCAAAACTTCAAGACGTTGTCAGATCAATTGGTAAAATTCTTCAGTTTACACCTTGGATACATGCATTACGAGGCAAATGCCAATAAAAAAGAAGAAATGCCAGATTGATCTAGTTTTCTTAAAGTAAAGAGAAAAAAACTATAGTTTGGCAACGTCACAAAATTTTGTTTTGTCTTTTTATCGTAAATAAACCACAAACAAAACAAAAAACCGCTAAATTGGCAGTTTTAGGCAACACTTAATACGTTGCTGTATTTACCTATGTTTAAGTGCCCTACGTCAGATCTACCTTCTGTGCGTATGTATGGTTGCCTGCAAATAGGCGTAACTAAAATTAACATTGGGGTAATTTACCCAGCATTATACAAAGGCTTTAGGCAATCATCTCCAAATAGGATCGTATGACATTAAAATGTAAAAAATATGGTATTTAAACTGTATTAACTACTGTATACAATAGATTAATATTAATAAATTGTAAGTTTAACGTAGAATTGAACTAATATTTGAAGATTACACTCTCGAATCTAATGACGCTCTTCATTATTATCAAATATCTAAGAAGATCCTAACCTAAACACATAACGCTACATTTTATCTCTCTTCTATTTCTAGGTATGTTGAAAGAAGGCGATAACGTTTTAAAACCAATGGTGAAACTCGAGTGCGGCGAAAGGGAGATGGGTTTTTATAGAAATTTATCCGATACCTTAGATAAAACAATGTTAGAATTAAGAAACTTTGTGCCAAAATATCACGGAACTAAACGCGTAGCTGTGAATGGAAAAACATACGAATTTTTAGTGCTGGAAGATCTGATTAAGGATTTTAAAGAACCCTGTATTATGGATATTAAAATCGGTAAAAGAACGTGGGATCCCAATGCTACCTACGATAAGATTTGTTCGGAAGAGGTGAGTTTGGATCTTTTAACATATTTTTTTCTTACAGCTCGAATTTCTACCTTCTACAATTTCGATGGGACAAGTCAGTATGACAAATTCGCATGCGCACTTCAAGTTTTGAGCGTTCGTAAGATTGAAAATTCCTCGCTCAAACTTGAAATCCGCAAGCTTGTTACTACATTCCCATTCCCTTCTATTGCTTCATATAATTTTTTTCCAGAGAAAATATGAAGACTGTAAAAGAGAATTGGGATTTTGTATACCTGGTTTCCAAGTATACAAATTATCCAACAATCAGTTAGTAAAATTCGACAAAGAATTCGGTAAAAGTCTAAACAAAGAAAGAGCCGAAGACGGTAAGTTTTTCTTTCTAAGTAAATGAGCAATTTTTTACTTTTATTTATTTTCCACAGCCATAAGAACTTTCTTAAACATCGAAGGTACGCGAGTCTGTCGCAGTCTCATCGTACAATTTCTAGCTTCGTTATGGCAAATCCAATACTGGGCACGTAATCAACGACAATTCCGACTGTATTCGTCATCGATTCTTTTGGTATACGACGCGCGAAGACTCAGGGAAAAAATGAAAACCAGAGCGGCTACTTTGAAGTTACAAAGAAAAGGCAGTCTGTATCGTCCGATGAGTTTGGCAGTATTAAACAAAAACAACGAATGTGATAGAGTTCCGACGGGTTTTAGCGGGCAATTGACTAAAGAAGGACCGATTTTGAAACCTCAAAGATCGTCGTGCAAAGCTGTTAACTTGGACGTACCCAGTTTCGTTTGTAACAACACTTGGCACAAGTCGATACATTCTTTGAGACGAACCCATTCGTTCCAGAATAATTACGACAAAGACGTACAGAATAAAAAACAGGATTATACTTATCTTTTGGACGAGCTCTGTACCGAGCAAAAATCCGAATGCTGGGCCATTGCTAAGATGATCGACTTTGCGCACGTCTTTCCCGCGGAAAATTGTGATATAGATAAGAATTATTTGGATGGTATTGAAAATTTAGTTCGATTTTTCGAAGAACTTTTGATAGAGAGCGATTAGCGTTTGATATTATTTGAGATTTACTTATATTTTTTCGTCATCACATATCATGATATTTATTATCTACTTGTTTTTTTTCCTTCATCTGTGTACTTATCAAAAATTATAAAATGTATTATTTTTGTATCAATTTATTGAATTATCAATAAAGATTTCCACAACGACATCTTGTTTTATTTCTATACAGTTTAAGCAATGTACAGCTTCTGTGTTTAACAAAAATCCCAAGCCAATTTTTCATAAATACACCGATACTGATATTTGGCTGGAACTGCTTTTAGTTCCGGAAGAATTGGAAACGGATCAATTACTAACTAGAGTAGCAGAGACGAGGACGAGCAGACATTGTCTCCATCTGTACAATCAGAGGATGTCTACAGAGGGAGGAGTAGCATCCCCATTAATGTGTAGCCTGAAGGTTGACGAACTCCTGTGTGGTTTGACTGTCCTCGGAATATCCTGCCAAGGATATGCCGCGATGATATTGTGATAACAGCCAGGGGACAATTCGAAAATACCCTTTGTGACATCGTACAAAAGGGTCTGAACTGTACAAATAGCTAGTGTAAGCAAGTGCAAGTGCAACATCAACCCCACCAAAATCATCTTAATAGCCTTCACTAAGAAAATAAAGCTCAACCTCAAGACCATTAAACTTGATGGGAGCGAGGTTGAATGGAGACAAGAAGTCAAGTATCTAGGTTTGACTCTAGACAGTAAACACCTGTGGAACAAACACGAAAAGGACAAAATGGCTCTAATAGTGTGCAGGAATATGGCAGGGAGAAATTGGAGCTGCAACCCAAAAATCCTGAGCTGGATGTACACTGCCATAATGAGACCAATTATCACTTATAGAGCCATTGCATGGGGTAGTAGAACTAGCCTATTGACAACGACAGAAAACCTCTCCAAAATTCAAAGACTGGCCTGTATGAGCATTACAGGAGCAATGAGAACATGCCCAACGGCAGTCATGGAAGTTATTCTCAATCTCACACCACTACATATGGTGGTGGAAAATGTTGCAGAAAGAACAAGATACAGACTAAGTAGAGAGGGAATCATTAAAAAAACCACCTCCTTACTTCTTAGAAATCAGAAAACCTGGGACATGCCACAAGATGGTATGATGAAAAAGTATAACTTTTCAAAGAAATTCGTTACGGAATTAAGCAACAAGAAGGAATGGGATCCAAATACCATTACCAGACTTGGAAAGAATGCTATTCAATGGTATAGTAAAATTAATACCTATTTAGAGGTACCAGCCGTTTTAGTAACTTAACGTATGCGGCTTCTTGAACCATCTGAACCCGCATGAAAAAAATTAGGTTATGACCTTTGTCATGTCAAATGCTTGACATATTTCTTATTGCATTGGCGTAGTGAATTGAAATTTCATATTATCAGTGGCGGTTTGTAATAATACAAATTAATTTTATGAAATTCATAAAATTCTAAAGATGTTGACATAATAAAAGAATATAAAAGAAGCGCACTAATTTTAAAAACATTGTTTTATTAACTAGATACATAGTTTTTTTTTTAAAATATGGCAATTCAGAGTTCGATTAAGTACAAATTCTAGATTTTAAAAAAATGACAACGTGATCTTCAAGGCAAAGTTTAATTAGTTTCTAAATCAGAATAACTTTCAGAAAGTGATAGTTCATCATCGGATTCATTGGATACAGAGATCACCATAGGTTTAATGTTTAGTAGGTCCAGTTTGTTTTCTACTTCCCATGCTTCAGAAATAATTTTCTCTGTATGATTTATGTAATTCTGCCAGTGTTGCTCCGGTACATTTTTTACAACGTCATTCCATACTTTTAAGACTTCAGTAGGTGACCTTGCAGTTTTCGAAATAGCTTGGTCATAATGCCTTTTAGTTTCTGACCATACCATTTCGATGGCATTAAAATGGCAATGATAGGGTGGTAGCCTGAGAACACAATGACCATGCTCGGCAGCGTATTTGTCTAAATGATAATTTTTTTCTGGCAAAACTTGCTTTTCAATTATATTCCAAACAGCATTCTTTAAAATGTGATCTGGAAAAGGAATATTCTTTTTTTTGCGCCATTCTAACATGCGTGTTTTACTCCAACTATTTCTTGGGATTTCTTCATCCAGGCGACTGTGATACGTTGCGTTATCCATTATAATTAACGATGGTTCTTCCAAGTTTACAATTAGTTGCTGTTTAAACCAATTTTCAAAATTTTCGGTGTTCATGTTATCATGGCAATCGCCTGTTTTTTTATTGCATTTAAAAATAAGCGATGCATTTGCCACAAAACCTTTTTTATTACCGGCATGAACAATTACATATCGTGTCCCACTTCCAGTTATTTTTAAATCACTGTGTTTAGTACCATCTTGCCACATTCTTCTGTCCCCGCTTTTACTAAAAACCCATGTCTCATCCAGAAAAACGGGTGTAAAGAGCTTTTCGCTTTTATGGTGTTTGTTCAAAAATAATATTCTTTTTAATCTGACTGCAGGCATTTCCAATAAATGTTTTCTTCCATCCTGTTTTTTGAAATGAAAACCCATTTTTTTAATTCCCAAATATAACGAACCTTTGGAAATCTTAGTTTCTGGAGACTCTTCGATAAATTGCCGTAAAATAGTTTCTACTGTGATTTTATCCTTTCGCGCATACATTTTATAAATTACTTCCCTCAAACAATGCAGGGTATTTTTTGTAATTCGGGTTTTGCTCCGGGAAACGCTTGCAGACATATTTCTTCTAAATTCGAAATCTGTAGCTCTGTTTGGTTTTTCAAGATTATATAATGTGCTTTCTGGAACTTTTAGTGCTTCGGACGCTTTTTGAATTGCCTTAAATCGAGATCCTAATTCGTTTTGAAAATAGTTTACTACATTAAGCATAAGTTTTTTGGATTCATCAGAATATCGCATTTTTATATCTTATTTTGCGTTATGACATTAACATGAAATCAAAATTTGACGTAACTTCAAAAACGTGACATCTAATAAATTAGTTACGACATTCATTTTTGTTGGTAATTTTTTGTTTCAACCGATTTATTAATAATAAATAAGGATGGTCTTATTCTAAATGGGTATAAAATTTACTATACATAGACGGCTCAAAAGCAATAAATGGAACTGGGATAGGAGTGTACGGGCCAGGAACCAAACACTCTGAAAGCTTGGGAAAAACCCCGAGTATCTTTCAAGCGGAAATTCACGCCATAAGAAAGTGTGCCCAGTTCAATATTGATAAAGGATATAGAAGGTGTATATCGAATATCCCTAAGTCTAAGCAGTATTGCCACAGCTCGCTCGAACGAAGGAATGGCTTCTCTATGAGTGGGTTATTCTGTGGTACATTATGACGACAAACTGTTTGTAGCGGTGGATAAAAGATTTGATTTAAAAATATATATGTATACACAATCTTTTATTGAATCAGGTTGACAAAGTGCATCTATTTGAAAATCTGAGACATTGAAAAATTATCGTGAATAGTATCGTCATCATTTCGAGTTCGGATCTCTAGCAACGACGGCTAAATAGCAAAACGCTCCACATCGAGGTACAGGTTGAGCTGCTAAAAACGCACCGCCATCTGGGGAGTTTTCGTAGAGCATAGGTTGTTTAGCGGGCGGTTTTTCATCTTCGGGGGCATCCGCTTCACCTACACCACCCGGCTAAAATATTCATAAATCAAATTGTATTGTTAAATAAATTAGTAGTATGTACTACTGTGTACTTACTAATAGATGTGCAATGTTTGGTAGAGTACTGGAAGGTGGATTTTCTGTAAATGGTGGCTGCAGTTCACCTTGTTGAATATTAACGACTAAATAGTACATAAAATCATTTCGTAACTTCATTTCTTCTAGAGATCTATTACAGTTTGTTAATTTTTTCATCCACTTGATTGCCTTCTGTCTATCTGCAAAATACGCAAATTATGTAAGTACCTACCTTAGCGTTTATTAGATATTTATCACTAAAAATTACCTTCATTGGTAGGTAAATTGGAGAGCATAATTTTTGCTAGAAACATATTGTAGTTGCAATCATAATTCAAATTTTCTGCCGCTTCGCCCATTTTTGCTTAATTGATGATGAATTTACAAGAATTTTTATGTTCAAATTTGACAAATACAAATGACAGTTGTCTACAAAAATCAAAATTGATGTAGCTAAGCCTATATAAGTGCACTACTGTTTCTATATAAATAAAAAAGAACGCGATTTTCCTTTAATTTAAATAAAGTTCTTAGCATTGGATCACTAACATTATTTTTTTATTAACAATAATGTAGGAATAATTTGAAAAAAGAAATATACCTACGTAGTAGGCAACTTGTAATACGCCTCATAACTGAACGCAGCTATGAAAATTTTTGACAGGCTAGAGTTTATAGTTCTATGAGTGACAGTTAGGGTTGCGCGATACACTTGAAAGTATCGATATTAAGTATCGATACGGATCGGAACGTAAAATATCGATACAGTAGAATATCGAATGTTAATGTATCGATACGTTAACGATCCGAGATTTTACAGCCTCCAGCGTTTCTATTCAAAAAGCAAAGTGTGGTGATGAAATGAATTAAATAACAACAAAACTATCAAAAGATATTTTTAATAACTAAAAATTATAAATAAACGACGAAACTTTACACTATTACAGTAAACTGCAAACGACGAATAACAGTTGCGTGAATATATTTGCTTTTGTTAGTAGATAACGCCACTCGCCGCTACCACTAAAAATCCCGGATCGCAAGGTATCGATACAGTACAAATGTATCGATACTTGGAATGTATCGAAAAGCATAGTATCGATACAAAATATCGAGTATCGGAAGTAAAAGTATCGATACACTGGAATATCGGATCGTATCGCGCATCCCTAGTGACAGTCGAATTCCGTACGTACAAATAAATAGCCAAAACCGAAATTTCCCTGTTATTATATTAAACTATTGAAGTGCAATGCATTGTCGAAGTGAATTAACAAAAGTGGTTTTAAAGGTCTTTTGAAGAAATACCATAATCAATTATTTTTTAATTGCTTACATTTTTTGTATGATACTTATTTAGAACATTGGTGAGAAAAAATTTGTGAATATATATTTTTAAAATCAACACGTTTTCAGAAAGGTTACCCAGCCTTGACATGTTCAATTAGCATAATATTAAGCAAAAAATTAAAACAAAAATGAGCAAAAAGAAGCATCAAAATGACCCCTCTGGTGACATTTCGTCAGAATCTGCTGACGAGAACCAAAATAATGTCGAGTGTTCTCACATACACAAAGCTGTGGATCTGCCTAAACTCAGAAAGGCTTTAACCAGAACTGGATTTCTCACAGATTGTGAGGAATGTAAAAAAGTTCCTATGCCAGACATGGTTGATATTGAATTTGATAACTGTCTCTGGCTTTGCTTAAAATGTGGGAACCAAGCTTGTGGCAGATATCGCAACCAACATGCTTTACATCATTACAAAATCCCTCATTCTGATTCACATGCAATGTGTCTCAATACAACCATATGGAGTGTTTGGTGCTATGAATGTGACGAAGAAATTAATCTAGCTTGTAAGAAAAAACTAATGGAAGCTGTAGAAACACTTAGGAAACAAGCCGAATCTAATAAAATTAAGCAACAACCAAGTTTACCTCCACTAGCTCATAAAGTAAGTTTCAATATTGACGTACATACATATGCCACTTTATAATTTTTTTGACATGTATAAAATAATAGGTTAGTTTTTTGTTGAAAAATTGTCAAATTTTGATTTTGAAATTATTGTGGAATGGACAAACAGTATAATAATACTTTAAAAGCTGTTGTATGTCTTATTATAATCAAATATTTAGTTGATATAGGCACTTTTTCACCTATTATTTTAGGTATTAGATGTAATTTCAACGCTCCCATCTGCTAGTACCGGGGCAACACCAAAACCACAAAACTCAATAATATCTCTGCTTCCAAGAGCCAGAGGACTTTCAAATTTAGGAAATACATGTTTTTTTAACTCTGTCATGCAATGTCTGGGCCAAACACCATACCTACTCAAATTACTAGATGAAACTTCTGTAGAAGATCAATATTTTAAATTACCTGGTGGTAAATTAATTGGGGAAAACAAGGAAATTCTTGAACTTGAATCGTTAGATGGTAAGTTTATCTAAATATGATTAGACAGTGCTACAATGTTTAATTATAGGCACTCTGGAAAAGTGGAAACCCTTGACGGCAACTTTAGCCGACACTTTAAGAGAACTCCAGAGTGGTAGACAAGAAGTATATGTACCGAGAATGCTGCTATCCAGGTATGTTTGAAAAACTAATTAATTTTCTTATTGTTTTCTTATAGTGATAACTTTGATTGTAAATTGTTTATAGTAAGTAAGAAAATATTTAGGGTATTTAATTTTTTGTTGAAGACTAACTACCAAAATGCCCCAATTCGGTGGTGGTGATCAGCACGATTCTCATGAGCTATTAAGACATTTATTGGAAGGTGTAAGGGAAGAAGATTTGCGGAGATATAAAACTGTTATTCTCCAAAAATTAGGTAATTCATTGATTTTTATAGTAGCTTTCGTTGGTTTTTTGATATTTTATAAGCTTCAATTACTATTTTTGATCAGGTTTTAATAGCAAAACGGATCCAGCTACTGTAGAAGGCAATAAAAAGAAAATTATCAAATTTTACGGAACGCAAGCATCAGAAATGCTATTACCCACTGAACAAGTTTTTAGAGGAGTACTTGTTAGTACCCTTCAATGTCAAGATTGCGGACATACATCTCACAGAGACGAATTCTTCCTCGATTTAAGGTGAACTTAATAAGATATTCTTACTTGTATTTGTACCAATTGCATTATTTTTCTAGTTTACCGATAAGCGAAAAGCAACTGCCACCAGTGTTAAGAAGAAAAGCCGAAGATATCGAAGACCGTAATAAACCTTCCAAACATCAAATCAAAAAAGAAAAACGCGCCGAAAAAAAGAAAAATAAAAAACAAAAAAGCAACAAGAATCTTCTTACGAACACCATAACATTCAACAACGATGGAACAATTGTTAATAAAAGCGACAGCGAATCTGATGCAGATGTTGAAGATAACATAGAGGTTGGACGATTTATAAATTTTATTTTATTCTTTGTTTATAAATTTTTTCTTTACTTGCAGGAAACCACTTCCAAAGCTACTAATCGAGAAGAAATCCCTAAAGGCACGGAATCTGGTTACAACTCGGACAAAATCGACAACAGCAGCCCCGATTCAAATAACAGAGGCGTCTCTCCGGAGATGAGAGTAGACGACAGTGGAGTACCAAGTCCTATAATCGGTATGCTTAGTGTGTCACCAGGAAGTCCCGAAAATAGTCCAGCTTCTAGCGAAACGAATCTAGATACTTGCAGTAGCTCCAGTCCAGTTTGCGGACGTAATAGCCCCAATGACGAGTGAGTTTCTTTAAAGTAGTTCATTTGTACCATTTTTTTACCAGATATCGTTTAATTGGTACAGGGCAGTGGATTTATTTTTAAAGTAGTTCATTTGTACCGTTTTTTTTCAACGTTTAATTTATTGCAGGGTGGTGGAGGAACTAGAAAGGCCAGAGTCAAGATTGGCGTTTGTAAGTAATAAGAACACGGATCTAAAAGTTGACCTAGAAAAACTTAGTTTAGTAAATGCTGATAAAAAGAAAAAGATTTTTGATCAAGACGAAGATAGTACTATGGAAGGTGCTTGCGGTCCCGTTCAGGAGGACGAAAAGGTAGAGTTTTGTAGATTTTGTTACCGTCTACTCTTCCTAAGAATAACAGTTTTATCTTTTGAATATTTTGGAGGGTTACTTTCTATTTCAGTGTATGCATTTAAAAATGAATCATTCAAAATTGTCGCAAAAATGTTTTCTTGGGAGGTTTTAAATGATTAAAACCCGTCTTTAAAGCCCTTTGAGTGTCATTTGCATGTAACTTTGTTTTATGTACACGTAGAACATTATCTATATTTGGCAGTAATTAGGTTTTGTGGGTCAATTTTTACATTTTGTTCTATATTTTTATGTATTTTATTTATTTTTTGTATATTTTTCCCTTTATCAATGACAATAAATACAATTTTCACCGTGGGGATCCACAGAAATCACAAAAGTTCATGCTTACTCGAAAAACTTATTACGAGTATCTGGAAAAGAGGATCTTGAGCTAATTTTTTCCACTTCTAATTGTAAATAAAAGGAAACAAGGGAATCCTGATAAATTAAAAACTATAATTACCGAAAAAAAATCACTCATTGCTAAATCCTGTGAATACAGATACTGTCGGATGATATTAAATGAGTGTTTTTGAAAGAACTGACCCTGGCTGCAGAGATTCAGTGTATAAATTGCCAAAAAAGGAATGCATTTTAACAGAAAACGTCAACAAATAATACACCATCATCAGTGACCGAAAATCGTTAATAACGGGATCACTAGGCGGCGCTTAATCCAGCACCAATATGGCCGCGTGATCAGGGTTTGACTCGGTTAAAATCTAATATTTATTAGCTTTATACTCACTAATTTCTTTTTTTGTGAACCCATTTTAATTTTTTTTATATAAAACACTAACAAATGAAAGAAAAAACACAAAAATATTGGACGAAATCAAAAATACTGCAATCTACACGATAACAACAATAATGACACCAAATCAGCACCAGTATGGCGGAGGGGATACCGCTTTTGTCCATGTGATCGACTAGCAAAATTCTTGTCTAAAACAAACCTGGTCGTTTTTAAACTGTCTTTGACGCGAATAGTTGGGAAGGTGGTATTGAATTAGTCTTGGCAAAGAATACCCAACTGACAAGAAACGAAACTTCGGATAAAAACGAGTTAACAGACGCCATGTTTTAAATTAGTCTTCATATGTCATGCGATATGTAGGCCTCTTGCTTATGGTCTTTACAGTCCGAGAGTTTGCTTGTAGGTTGAAATATATACCAGAGTTAGCTGTCACCTTAAAGGTTATTTATTTTTGCCCCTCCACTATCCGAAGGATTTTCGCCGGTCTTCGCTTCTCGTTGTTGCGTATTCTTTTGCCTTGGCGAAACTTATGCTCGGTAAAAAACGTGTCATCGGCAATTTTGTTTAACCTAAAAAATAAAATCTCTTGTATTTGATGTAACTGTCTTTGAATAGATGGAAGAAGATGAGTGTATAGAAGAAGAAGACGGCGACGACGAAAGTTTGTGGTCCGTAACGATATCGTCCCGATATCAATGCGAAGAAGGAGAATGTTCGGTGCAATCATGTTTGAATCAATTCACCGAGTGCGAATTGATGGCGGGGAATAATCGAGTCGGTTGCGAATTGTGTACCAAAAGATTGGGAGGTCCGGAAAAGAAAACTGTATATACCGATGCTTCGAAGCAATTACTTATCTATAATCCACCGGCGGTGCTGATATTACATTTGAAGAGATTTCAGGTAACCGTCTTTATAACAAAGTTGATTTTATATAATTTTTTTTTCTTTAAAGGTTTACCGATTCCGTTCAGCCAAAGTCAACAAAAACGTCAAATTTACAACTCTACTCGACTTGGCGCCTTTTTGCTCAAAACGTTCCCAAAATCTACCGACCTTCGAAGCCGGTCAAACTAAGGTTTTGTACTCCCTGTATGGAGTCGTAGAACATAGCGGTGGCATGCACGGAGGTCATTACGTAGCTTACATAAAAGTACGAGCTCCTTTAGATGAAAATAGTTATAGATGGCAATATCTTCCTAAAAACCAAAAACAAAAGACTGATAACAGTCCGAAAGGTGCTTTAGGCGAACCGGAAGTACCGTCCGGTAGGTGGTTCTATATTAGCGATTCGTACGTATCCGAAGTACCGGAAGCCAAGGTGTTAGCGGCGCAAGCGTATTTATTGTTTTACGAAAGAATTTTGTAGGTTTATTAATTTTTCGAATTTCTCGTAGACTTGATTTGAACGCATTAATATATTTTTTTGAAGTACGGTCATTCGAAATATCTAAGATGAACAATTTTCCAGTAATCGGATATAAATAAAGATTTTTAACCGGGTATATAATTTTCACCTTCAGTTTTTATTGTTTATATTTATCTTTACATAATCTAGTCTTTGTGACAGGCCGTGACATGTTCGTATAATACTATTCAATTGTTCGTTGCTCCATCTCTTGGGAGTTAGCTGAGATTCATTTTATTGCAAATGGAATGTAGTAAAATAATTTTTTTGAAAATTGAATGTACACGATACATTTTTTGGTATTTTTCCAAAAAAAATATAGTTTTGAAATTTGTTCGACAGTGAAAGGTATATTCGATAGACCTACTTAGTCTATTCCTATTAGGACAATTGATTTTATGATTTGCGATCACTAGGAAAGTTCATGTATAGTTAATTGCAATATCTCAATTCAAAAATTTTTCAGCTTCTCTGTAACTTTACTGTGTATTTATTAAATAATTTTATACTAATCTGAGATTTATTTTTATCCCTTCCTTTTAACCAATATTATTGGACCAAGAACAGTTGATAAAAAGACTGAATCAATTATTGGCTTTATACTGTTCTGATATAGTACAGGAATTAAGTCTACATTTTTGAACCCTTTTCACGATAGTCCAGGTGTAACACTTCTTCAATGGCCAGTTGTGGTTGTAAGCGAACTTAATGAACGAGAAAAAAGATCTAAGAACGTACTTATTGTTAATCTCCCTGAAATAACTAATACTTCGGATGATTCTATTCAAGTCAAATCGATTTTAACAAAGGCTCATGGTTCTATGAACATTAATGAAGTCAAAATTTTCCGCTTCGAAAATAAGAATAAGAACGGACATCGTCCCATTAAAGCAATCGTTTCTTCAGCTAGTGATGCTCTATGTGTGATTAAGAACAAGCAAACTATCAGTCGTGAAAAAAAGATTCTCATTGCTTTAGATCAGACTCCTATTCAAGGAAAACTGTTAGAATCTGTCCGGTCTGAACTCTTAACTCGTCAAAATGCAGGTGAACAAAACTTGTCCATTAAATATTTCAATTACGTACCAAAAATTGTTCAAAAAAACTACTAAACTCTTCTGACATGGGCATAGGGCAAGTTCTCTATATTATTTATATTTACAGATTTATATGTAATTCAGTCCTTATTTAATAATTTATGTAATACACTAAACACACTAATTATAATTTATATGAGAGTCACTTAATAAACACTTTATCGATGCGCGATTACTTTCCTTCGGTATCAACACTGACCGATTGACTAATTGCCTGCAGCGAAGCTGGTGGCCTATTTATACTCGCACGCCGTAATTCTCGAAATTTCTCGCGGGTGCGGTGGGTATTCTCGATGTTTCTCGAATATTGGGCGGAGGAACCATAGTCGTCTCATATGGGGATTTCACTGGGGGCACTAAGTGAGCATATTAATGCAGTAGCTCGCGTAACATTGCCCCCTCCTTAAGAGACAGTTCCTCCTGGAACTAGCTAGGAAACTGGAACGAGATGACTGTATCGGCAACTGGTCCCCTTGTTGCATTTTCCAGTTGTATGGAAGTAACATGCGACCGTCTTCTCTGTTGGCTGTGTTTCCCGAGCATGGCCGCAAACCAGTACCTGCACTTCGGTGTCTCGGAAGATTACTTCTACCATGTTACGGATTATTCGCCAATCTAAATGCCTACATTCAATCTTGGGCATGGCTAGCCTATACACGTTCAATTCAAGCACATGCTCCCTCAGGCTTCGTAATGCTTCCCAGACGTCCTCGTACGTTGGTCTTTCGTCGAAGGTGTTCCTCGTCACTAGATGGAAATTGTAGCGGGAGCCATTTTGCAGCTTCAAAGCTTTACCTGGTACTGGTAACTGGTTTACCAAAGGTCGTGCGCCACTCTTCTTTATAAACAGAGATGCCAGTCCACGCGCATAGGTTACGCTGGCAGGGATGTTTATTGCCAGTGAGTATTCCTCCGGAACGGTAAGCAGGTCTTGTCGTCTCTCAGTGGTGACGCCGAATCTTGCTTTTCCGGTACCACCATAGGCACCCATGAACTCTACAAAAGCAGGATCGGCTACTTCCTGAAGCTGGTTCACTTCCTCATCGTGGTCACCCTCGAATGGCGCTAATCGGTTACGGTGTACCACCTTTGGCTTTCCATTTGGGATCTTGCTGATACGATAGATGACATCGTTGATTCTTTTCTTTACGAGGTACGGACCGTCCCAAGCTTTCTGCAACTTTGGAGAAAAACCCTTTTGTCTTCTTGGGTTATGTAGCCAGACTTTGTCTCCTTCGTGGAAACCTCCTTCCGTAGCTTGCGTATCGTACCTTTTCTTCATCCTATCGCTAGCGATCTGAAGATTCGATCGAACCAGCTCGTGTACGTCGTCCATTCTTTTTCTCAGCTGGGTCACGTAATCTTCACCAGCTATGTCTTCTCCGGGTCGGCATCCGAATTCAAGGTCGCAGGGTAATCTCATTTCGCGTCCGAACAGAACTCTTACTGGTGTTTGGCCGGTAGACTCATTGATGGCAGATCTGTAGGCCATCGCGAATAGCGAGAGATTTGGTCCCAATCTCGCTGATGGTTAGATACTACTTTAGACAGGTATTTGCCAAGAGTTCTGTTCATTCGCTCTACCATCCCGTCCGACTGTGGGTTCAAAGCCGTAGTTCTCGTTTTCTTCATGCCGAGCTTTTCACAAACTTCCTGGAACAGCTGGCTTTCGTAGTTTCTGCCCTGGTCGCTGTGTATTTCCAGGGGCACTCCATATCGGCAAATGAACTCATTCACAAGCACGTCGGCAACCGTTGCGGCTTCTTGGTTTGGAATGGCATACGCTTCTACCCATTTTGTGAAGTAGTCCATCACCACCAAAATGTACCTGCAGCCATTTGCTGTCGGTGGAAACGGTCCGGCAATGTCCAGGGCAATGCATTCAAAAGGGCTTCCGACATTGTACTGCTTCATAGGAGCCTTTCTTCTCCCGTGCGGTCCATTGGTCGTAGCACAGGTAGTGCACTTCTTACACCAGTCCTTCACATCTTCGGAACTGTGCATCCAATAAAACCGTTCTCGCACTTTCTGGAGGGACTTCTTCACACCTAGATGTCCTCCTGACGGACTGTCGTGTAATTTCCGCAGTACTGCTGCTATCCTTGTTCTTGGAATCACCAACTGTCTTCTACTTTCGGAACCCTCATCGTTCTCGATTACTCGCTGTAGCAAACCGTTTTCCAAAACCAGCGAGTCCCACTGGGCCCAATACGATTTCATCGTTGGCGAGTACCTTGAAATCTCCTGCCAAGTAGGTCGACAGTTCTCCTTTTTCCAATGTCGGATTTTCTTCAAGTCGGGATCGTTCTCTTGTTCCTCTCCCAACTTTTCTGGTGTCCATTCGTCGGTGGTCACCGTGGTTCTTCGAATCGCAGCTTCCTTAGTTTCTGTTTTGCTGCAGTGAGAGCACTCTGCAGGGCATGGTCTTCTAGAGAGGGAGTCTTTGGAAGGTCTTCGGGTCGAAGCTGCCCTCTGAAGGTCGACCCTTCCTAGTTTTTCCTGCTGGGCATCTTTGTTTGTAGCAGTTCTCGGTCGCTTGCACGAACTGCGTACCTGTCCCATTTCTCCACAATTCCAGCATCTCACGGCTTTCAGTTTTCCATTTGAGATGCTTTTCATCATGTTGACAATCTGGTCGAGCTTGTTCTCAACTTCTTCGCCTACTACAGCCCTCACCTTGCCGTATACTCCGGAAGCCTGTGTAGCTGCTTCGTACTCCAAGGCTGCAGAGAGTACGTCGACCAGTGTCTTATGCCGAGCCAAGCGTAGAGTTCTCTGCATTTCATGGTCACGAACTCCGTCGATGAATGTCTGTACCCCTAAACATTCCATGACATTCTTCGGTGCCGATGGATAGGCAAACCGCACCAACCTCGCAATGTCTGCTTCGAATTCTTGCAGAGTTTCGTCGCGTTTTTGTTTGCGGTTTTTCAGCTGCGACTGGTACAGATGCTCCAGGTGTTCCAGACCATATCTCATATTCAATCGCTTTTTGAGTTGTTCAAAATCTTCGGCCTCTTCCACTGGAATGGTCTGGAGGATATCCATAGCGTCTCCTCTAAGGGCAAGAGTTAAATTTAACGCTTTTTCCTTCTCACTCCAGTTGTTTGCCTTTGATGCCGCCTCGAATTGCTTAAGATAGTTCGGCCATGACGTTTTACCATCGAATGTTGGCAGTTTCACTCGGCTGTTAATATCGTTTTCCATTTTCGGTTTCAACTCTACTTTCTCTGCCAGTTCGTCGTTATTCGGGGCTTGCCTAGTTGTAATATCCGGTTTATTACTAGTCTTCCTTTCGATTTCTTTGATTTTTTGTTTCATTTCTTGCTCCATTCTTTTAATCTTTTCTTCCACGGCAGAAATATCAGTCTTCATGGATGTCATTTCATTTTTCACGTCCGACAATTTGTTTTCCATGTCCGCCGAGAGTTTAGTTTCCATGGCTGAAATTTCGTTTTTTATATCCGTCGGATTTCACTGGGGGCACTAAGTGAGCATATTAATGCAGTAGCTCGCGTAACAATATATTACCAGAATGTCAGAGGACTTACTGATTTGAGCATTAGTGTTCTTAATTGTACCTATGACATCATTCTTACTGAATCTTGGCTCAATAATGCTGAACTTGGACTAGACAACTACAACATTTATAGACAGGATCGTTCACCCGAATCTAGTGCATCGGCTAGAGGAGGCGGCGTATTGATTGCTATATTGAAAAAAATTTCATAATTGAACAGCTTTTTGTGAAATTAGATAGCAAATATATATTTGGAGCTCTATATACGTTCCACAAGTCTCCAGCTAACATTTATCAGTTACACTCAGTTCAGCTTATGATCTTAAGTGAACAATTTTCTGCCTTAAAATTTTACTTGTTTGGTGATTATAATCTCCCGTCAGCTATTTGGGAAGCTAAAATCACTGTTCTTCTGCAACTGTACAGCCTCCTGCACAGTTAACAGAAGTTGATGTTGTTTCCAATTTATGTGCCTATCACAATTTGTTCCAATACAATTATGTGGTTAATAGTAGGAATGTTATTCTTGACCTTATCCTTGATCCTGAAGAACTTGTTATTTCTAAAGCAAACGGTGTTTTAATTTCACCTGACCCTCATCATCCTCCTTTTTGGTAACTACCATAAAGTAAACGTTGATAAAAAGTCGGTGTTTGGTGAAGAATTTTATTACAACTTCAATAATGCAAATTTTCCAGCCATTTATCAGAGTTTATAACTTATAGAATGGGATAGTCTTCTCTATGATAGATCTTTCTGACATCATTGGTATTTTTTATGAGATCATTTACTCGGTTATTGAACAGTTTGTTCCAGTATCACGCATCATAGATACGAAATTTCCCTGTTGGTACTCCTCAGACCTCAAACAATTAGTACAGGACAAAATTAGAGTTCACAAAATGTATAAAACTGTTAAGACTCGTTCGAGTTATGCGGAATTTTGTCGACTTAGAACAGAATGTAAACAACTGACAAGGCACTGCTATGATAATTACATTCGTCTCACTAAAATTTCAATCAGAAATAATGCAGTCTTTTTGGAAATTTGTAGCTAGAAAACGTGAAAATAACACTACGTACTATACCCGACTTACTGACTTTTAATACCTTGGTAGGTTCTTATATGTGGAGCTGACATTGCTAACTTGTTTGCAAATCACTTTTCATCGGTCTACACTAATCTAACCTTAAACTGTTATGTTGACCACATCCAATCTAAACTGAATATATCTTCATATCATATCCATATTTCAAAGATATATGAAAAACTTTCAACATTAGATGTCAATAAAGGACATGGGCCAGATGGAATCTCGCCTCTATATTTCTTACAGAATTCAGTTTTATACTTTCGCGACCACTTTTTCATATTTTTAATAAATCCCTAAGCAAAGGCTGTTTTCCTGAGTGAAACTTTCCTACGTCACACCAATATATAAATCTGTTGACAAATCTGACATTAAGAACTACCGCCCCATATCCATCCTTAGTACTATTCCAAAGGTTTTTGAAAGTATTATTACTGATTTTCTCGCTTATGATGTGCGCTAGAGTAGCCACTCGAGACATGAGACTCTTCTCAAGGATGGTTCTACTCCATGTTAGTGCTGCACTAGGTATGTCAGACTATAAGAAGCTTTAGGGCGCCACTACCTTTTAAACATCGACGAAAGAACAAAAATGAATGTGAATAAAAAGGAAACTAAGGTGAAAAAGGTAGAAACACTTTGTAGAAATTAAAAACTTACATTAACCCGGACACGATACCCTACAGCTCTTATAATCAAGTGGATGAAAAATTAAAACATTAATTTTATTTCTACTAGGAACGGAACAAAAATGAAATGAGGCCTGTACTTTTTCAGGTACTGATCTTATGTATTTTCTTCAGGAAGGGTGTGCAGAGAAGTTTACCTGGAGGTATCCCAGTGGTGTTTTCAGAGAGGTCCTTGAGGTATCTTGAAGGTGTGTTTGAGGGTGACTTAATACTACTAGCTGTATTCCAGAGGGATGATTTTGATATATTCTACTAGAGGTATCTTAATGATATCCTAGCAGCTGTGCTTACCACAGCAATTTAGATCAAAAATTGTAGAAAATATATAAAAAAGATAAAAAGGTAGGTCTTGCCTCCAAGACAGTCGATAGCGAAAAGGCACTTTGCTCCTGGCGTTGTAAAAATGGAAGCGGCCGTTGGCAGATGTCAATTGTCTTATGGTCAGGGTTGAAGATTGGAAGTGGCTAATTGAGACGACGAGCGGGAATTAGAGAAAGATTTGCGAAAAGTCGAAACAGGTGTCGATAGACATGTTACAAGCGCTAACTCTGATTTTCATTGGTGGAGCTGCCAATCATGAATAACAAGATATAAGATTTAGTCACTTGGCGTTGGCACGATTTCCGTTGCAAGTCGGTGTTTTTGTGGAGCAGAGACAAAAACAACATTTTAAAAATGAAAAATATCCATTTTATTTGGAACTTAAACGTTACAAAAAAGCAAAAATAAATAATCTTCAAAAGATTCGAAAACAAAACTGGATTCTAAAAAGCCGGCTAAACTGTAGAAAAAATAAAAAAAATCCAACTGGCACAGTATAAATTCTCACATCGGAAACATCCCTCTGCTTCTTTTAAACTGGGCACCACTCTTCCTATTGTGATTCGCCCTCGAGGACTTGTTCACGTTCTTCTTATCTCTCGCCTTCAACACATTCTTATCTTGACCTTGTCCTTTCGGTTTACCGACTACGTTGGGATTGGAATTTGTTTGTGAAGTAGTTTGAGGCGGCCGATGGTGCGAACGGAATTTCGCCTCTCTTCGTTCCCGAATCAGAGCTGGATCTTCACAGAAGTTCATCCTTCTCCTGCAAAATAAAATAAAAACTATCGTTTTTAAAACTGTTTCGGACAAATGCCTTAATAGGAACTTCTTCATTCGATTTACTACGCACCAAGCGGTAGAAAAACTAACCAAAATAATATAAATGTCAAATTATATAACGAAATACCTGGAAACGAACTATTAAAATGTACATGAACTAACCTGTTGTCATCGGAAGCACTTGGATTACTGTTAGCTCTAGATTTATCACTTCCTTTTTGTTGACTACTTTCAGGTTCTTCTTCTGATTCGCTAGAATCATTTGCGGCTTCTCTGTGATTAGGGTTATAGGTAAGTATTTCATTTTCCAGTGGATTATCAGCCACTTTAATGGGAACATCGTAAGCGTCTCTATCATCGTATTCATCGTCGTAGAGATAGTCATTTGAATATTGTCTGAAAAAAAAACATTAATTGGAAAAATGAGGGAACCACAGTAGTTACATATTTGTACATACATTCCTTCTAAATAGAAAGATTTCAATTGCTGTATGTCCTTTTTGTCATTCAGTAACGTCAACGCATCATCATAGTCAGGCTTTTTACCTTGATAGGCTATGACAGGCTTTTCAGGCTCCGGTTCGGGGGGTATTCTTATTTCATCAAATGGAACGCTGTATAAGTGAGGTGGTAGATTTTCCTCTAAAATGGCATTTATTACATCGGAAGAATTGAACGAATATGATTCTAAGCACTGTAAAACGAATCCTGAAAATTTAAACCTAAAATTATCAACCAACATAATAGGTGAGTATTTACCATCTCCCAGATGAGGGAACATGTCCATAATCTCTTTAATTTTATTTTCAATTTCTACTTCAGATTGATTTTCATGCGAAGATCCAGCAACAGGTTCTTCTTCGGACTCTATTTCAATTTCTGCTGGTTTAAACCGTTTAAATACATCTTCTATTGTTTTACTCTTCAATTCCAACATTTGCTCCAATTTTTTATGCCTAGGAAGTTTAATTATACAGGACACTATAAATTCTGTGCGAGTTGCATCTCTGAGTCATCAATTAAGGAATATTCATTGTTACCGAGTAGAGATTTTTTGGTTAAAAAAGGATACAGTGCTGTACAACTTTCGAACATTTCATTTTGGCTAGCAACGTTATATTTTACATTATAATCACAGATAAAATAATCATCTTCAAGAGCTACAGTCATGAGTTTTAAATATAATTCGACCAATTCCTCTTGTTTTTTGTCATCACCCCTGGATAAAATAAATTTAAAATAGACAAAAAATATGAAAAACAGATTCTACTTACATGCAGTCCAAGGTTTTATCCAAGCAATACGATATAAACATATGATAAACTTCAATGAATTGAGAACGACCCAAGTTAATTTCATCGAATACCTTTTCAGAAAGAATCGGTTGCAATAATAATTCTTCTCTATTGTTCATTAGTTCGTAAAGTTCTTTGTAAATGCTTACGTATGTAAAAGGCAACCTAAAAATTGTAAAATAGTTACGCGAGTCAAAACTTCCTACCTTTTCCCATCCTTAACTTACCTAAATGGCAGGTTTTTTTGTATACATAGTTCAATAGTGGGTTTGTAAAATTCTAAAAGTGTGTGTAACAATGACATGGTGTTCAACAGATAATCAACCACTGAGTATACCCAGGGTAAATTAAACACTGAAGGTCGAGGAGTAATAGCAATCGGAACTACTACAGCACCCTCACTAAATCCACATAAGTGTCCACCTATCATTTCTAAAATCTGAAGAAAAAAAGAATAATAGTGTAAGATTTATAGAATTATTTTTACTTACTAATAAAGTATGATCAATGTTTCCTTCGACTTCCTTAATTTGAAAATCCAAATGATTTGTATCATTAAAATACAATAAAGTTATTGTATTTACAAAATTGACATCGGTATCTTTGTAAATTAATGACAATGTGTTAACAATAGGGAGGTTAATTAATTTCTTTTCCAAAAGTTTGTCATAACCGTAGTCTTCGGATAAATATTCGGACTGAAATATTATAAAATCAATATTAATAATTAAAGTAGTTCAATACTTACTTCAGATGCTCTGAAATGTATCAGTCTTTGATATACTAAAAGAAACTTTTTAAATACTGTACTATAAACTTTGGCATATTCATCTTCTAAATATGCTATCTGATGGGGTAGTATCGGATTTAGGAGAAAGCTTCTTAATGAAACAGCAGCCGATGGTTCAAATAAAATGGTACACCAGAATTGATGGAAATTACATTTCAACAAATAATCTAAACTATCTATATACATGACATTATTTGTAAGGAACACTATATTTTCTTCCTTAGAAATGGTGAATGCGTAAGGCTCGAAATTATATAGAAGTAATTTTGGCAGCCATCGTTTGTCCAAAGCTGGTATAATTTCAGATTTCTTGTTGTACAATTTTTTCTGAAGTACATCATCTGGCAATTCAAAAAAGTCCTAAAAATATACCATACATTAAACTTTGAAGATATGGGAATCCCACATTATGACAGCCAGATGTTACCACCTATTACACAATACATTCTTAAATAACAGTATATGACTGAAATTTATAATTTGTTTAATTATAAGTATAATAACTACTGCTGGAGTTAAATAAACATATAATGTTTCATAAAGAAATGTATCTTACAAAATATGTTGCAACTTACTAAATCTTTTGGAATATCATGGTTCAGTTCATACCAAATTCTTTCCAAATGTATTTGATTAATGGGTAATTTACTAGGATTCTAAAATATATAGGATATATAGAATAAATATAGGCTATATTGTTGAATATTACCTTATACACTGTAACATATTGATAATTTATACTTTGATTGCCGTTTTCTTGGAGTTTTAGGTTCTGAAACTCATTTTCGATATTGTTCATTTCTTTGATGAAAATTTTCAAAATCCTAAAATTTTATTTTAATTAAAACAAAAAACTATAGTATAGAAGCTTTTCACTTTTCCAACACCGACACTTTTTTAATTCTAACCAAATTTTTTTTAATGTCAAATTTTCTTCTATTTAACAATTTCGGATATCGTTTGTACTTATGCGATTGGACTCGAGCTGTGTGTCAATTATCCAGCCAACCGTCAAAATATTCTTCTTTTGCGGAGTAGTTTTTTTTAGATGTGTACGTGTGTAGTGATGAGCGATTTCGTGATTTTTTAATCACGTGAAATTATATCGTGATTTTTTAATATCAGTGATTTTAAAAAGTGACGTGATCACGACATTTGAGATTCTTAGGAAAAATGTATTCATTTTGATCGGTATCAGTACATAATATTTTGTTGTATTCTCAAATTTCCATATTAAGCTAATAACATGTTCTCAAATTCCTGTACCATTTTTTCTACTTTCCCATTTTTCCAAACATTTTTTCTACAAATTAGTAAAATATCACTCAGTGCTACCAAATATTAGAATACCGTTTGCCGTTCCTAAATAGTTTTTGGTAAAAAGAGTACGAAATCTATTTATAATTTTACTGTAATTAACGTAATTCGATTATGTTGCCGAATTTTCGTCGAATGAAAGCGATGAAGGTCAAGGCAGAGAGTCAAGGAGATTATATTTAATGTTTGATTTTGATTCATTCATTCAATTCATTGTCATTTTCTTTGGCTGTGACCACGTCACACTTTAGGTCTGATTTGTTCGTATCAGTGAAAAAGTAACAGTTTGTGATATATCGTTCACCTCTATACGTATGCAATAAAAAAGAAGAAAATTGAATTTTGACAGTTGTGTTGTATAAATTACCAATTATTGTAAATAAATACCGATTGTTGTGTTATTTAAACGTTTAAAATTTAAAATTACCGTTGAAATATAATTATCAAGGCTTATTTGCTCAAATAAATTGACAAGTTCAAAATTAAATAAATTATTTAAAAGCCAAATGAACGCCGAAGAAAACATTGAGGTTTGGGAATGCATAATCTGTTTCCAAAGTTTTAAGTCAAACAGTGATTTAACTATTCATCTTAGAACACATATTGGAATCAAGCGCTTTACATGTACTATTTGTCCAGAGTCATTCAGTAAAAAGAATCAATTATTAGAACATTTAGAAAGACACAATAAAAAAAGCAGTTCGAGTATTGAAGCAAAAAAAGTTTCTAAAAATTCACAATCTACAAAATCAAAAGTAATAGATACATTCGAAGAAGAAGAGTTGTTACAAGATATTGACAAAGTTATTGATGAGAAAATACGCTATAAAGAAATTGAAAATGAAGTTTTAGAAGTTGATCTTGAAACATTCTCTCGGTGTACACTTTGCTGTAAAGAATTTCCCTCGACTGAAGAATTAAGGACCCATCTCCAAAAACACATCAAGTTGAAGCCTTTTGATTGTACCACTTGTTTAAAATCATTGTCAAATAAAAATGAGTTACTAGACCATGTAAAATTGTGTGGAGAAACTGTACAAAGTAATGTCAAGAAAAACGGATTGAAAATATTACAAAATATAATAATTTCTCCAACGGATCCTACTGGGGAGAAACTGAGGGAGAAACGTCACATTTGTAACATATGCAACAGACGATTTGCAAGTAACACAAATTTAAGGAAACATTTGAGGTATCACATCGGCGTTAATAAATATGAGTGTACTTATTGTAAAAAAGGATTTATACAGGGACATGCCCTTAGAGTTCATCTCCGAAAACATACAGGGGAAAAACCATATCAATGTGATATTTGTTTAAAAAGATTTTCCGGCAAATCTAATAGAGATAACCATGTAATGGCTCATAATAAGGAGTATAGGTACAAATGCGAAAAATGCAGTAAAACATTCATAAAAAAAATTAATTATATGGTCCACTTGAAAAGACACTTCGATGTCCAATTACATAATTGTAATATTTGTTTGAAATCTTACTCGACCAAAAGTTCTTTAAAACAGCATATTTTGAGTCATACGAAGGAAAAGACGTTTACATGTCCCAATTGTTCGGAGACGTTCAAATCGAAGAATAGTTTGAAGAAACACATGAAGCTGGAAAAAGTATAAAACCTACAGAAGATAGAAGTTAATTGTGAAGGGAAAAATGATTTTTTTTACGAAAGTTTCAAATGTTTTATTATTTACAATAAAAACAAATACATTTGTCGATAGATATAGTTACGTATTTGATAAATATTTTATATAAAATTTGTTGTTGCATGTAAAAATAGATTTAAAAAGCATAAAAAATTTGTCAATTTCAAAATTTTTCAAAAATTTAACACATTTTCATTTGATTTTAATAATTTTTTTTTAACTGTAGGTCAATTCTTCTGTAGCAATAATTTTGATGTAGAGTTTAATTTGAAAATATACGAGGTGCGTAAATGTGAAGATGTTTTTTACCTAAAATTTCATGCATACATTTTTGAAAATGTGTAAAATTTTTTCCGTTTTATTTTTAATGTGTTTACCACAAATTTCACCAAAATCGCAATGTATTACATTGCGAAATGTATCAGTGTTCTATCAACAAAATTTTTTTTGATAAAAACTTATTTTTTCTGTCCTTTCAAAAATTCGTAAACAACCGCAAAATCTTTATCACCATAACCGTTTAGTATAAGTGCGCGGTATATTTGATGAGCTAAAGCTCCTAAAAGAAGAGGAGTACCACAACTTAAAGCAGCTGCTTCCGCCAAACCTAAATCTTTGGCTATTAGAGGTACACTGAAACCTCCTTCGTATCTAAAAAAGAAATCAAAATTTCACTAATTTTTAACTGTTTAATACATGAACATTACCCTTTTGATGATGGTACATTTGGCATTACACCAGGTACAGGATTGTAAGTATCCGACGACCATGATCTTCCAGTGGATACATTGACAATGTTTGTTAAAAGCTTAGCATCTAGACCTAATTTTATTCCTAAATTCATCGCCTCACATGTACCAATCATTGTAATTCCTTGGAACAGAATAAAAAATTAAAAATATCCAATTTTGACATCCGAAAGAAATTTACCTAAAATCAGATTATTACAAAGTTTTGCAATTTGACCTGCACCGATACTTCCACATTGAAATATCTTTACACCCATTTTGTTCAGTGTAGGCTCTGCTTCCTTCATATCATTTTGATCCCCGCCTACCATGAAAGTTAAAGTACCAGCTTCAGCCCCAGTGACACCTCCTGATACAGGAGCATCAATGTATCTAATACCATTTTCTTTTGATATCCTAGAAAGTTCTTGTGCCATTTTCGGCTCTATCGTTGAACAGTCTATGAAGAGGGATTTCTTAGGAATTCCTAAAACAAATTTAAAATTTCATTTCAGGTTATTAATAAAAGAGGACGAGTACCTTTTAAAATGCCTTTTTCTGCTAGTAGTGTTTCCTTTACAATATCTCCAGTGGGTAACATGGTAATGACAATGTTAGCATCTTTGGCAGCTTCTTCTGGTGAGCTGCATATCTGAGCACCTTTTATATCCGTTACACATTTGACAGCTGCGGGTGATATGTCGAAAACTTTGACTTCTTGGCCTTTGCTGGTGAGGTTTTTCACCATTCTGGTGCCCATTTGACCCAGTCCAATAAAGGAGACATTGCTGGCGTTTCTTGCTAATAAAAATAAGGTTTTTGTATGAAAAATTGTACGAAAAAGTAGCCATTTTCACAACAAACATGATTAATGTAAACATGGTTCGCAGTGTACGCGTTCAAAAATTTGGCGAATATTCAGTAAATTGTTTTGTATTGTGTTGTAATCACAGGTCCATATTATGCAAATCTATTAGGGGAGGATGGGGCACTTTTGAACATGGGGTACAATTGAACAGCGTTCAAATTTCCCGCAGTTGCGAGAATTTTAATTTGAAACTTTGTACAGAGATTAATTAGGTGAGGTTTGTTTAATATTTTGTGAAATTCAATTATATACATTGGACATTTCAATGGGGTATTATTGAACAGTGTTCAAAGGTACCCCCTATACAAATAATGGTGATTTCTTGTTTTTAATCTTAAAGTTTGTGATGGGTATAGGTACCTATATTTTTTATAGATTCAATAATCAATATGGTGAGGTCGTATAAGAAATGGAAAGAAGAAGCAAATTTCACAGAAGAAGACATGGCAAAGGCACTAGCAGCAGTAAAAGATAAAGAAATGTCTAAGAAAAGCTGGAGAAGTTTTTGGGGTGAAAGACACCGCGTTGTTTTTGTCGATAAAAGAAACAGCTTAGACAAGAAATATTCTCCTCAAAATACAGTTTTCGTCAAGTGTTCACCATGGACGAAAAAATTTTGATTGTGATGGAAAATCATTAACCTCACTGCTCATTAGAAGCAATAATATTCGCAGAAGAAAATGGTATGGAACTTATTGTCACTATACCGCCACATTGCAGCCTTTGGACCTCTCTTGAATGGCTACGTTTAAGGCTAAATTAAAAGTTGCTTAACACGATTGGATGGTTTCAAATCCTGGTAAAACCATCACAATCCACGATTTAGCTGGACTCGCAAATGTGGCAATTCAATCGTCTTTTACTCCCAAAAATATTATCTCCGGTTTTCAGAAGACAGGAATATAGTCATTTAACAGAAACATTTTTTCTGAAAGTGATTTTGTTGCTGCAGGAAATTTTACGATAAATTTCAATAAATATGACTTGAGATAGTTTTTTTTGTAAAAATAATATAAATTGTTTGAATAAAACTATATTCAATTCTGCCCCATCCCTTGTTCAAAGGTACCCCAGGGTTGGGGTCCTGGACCTGGACCACCTTTTCGGCATTATTGATACCCGCGTTCAAAGTGGTCAGTAATTTGATTTGTAAAAATACATTCAAACGTGCCCCCGCCTCCCATATCTAGAAAATGCGCAAATTTGCTAAAACTACTTTAATTCTATGGAATGTTGCTTAATTATGACTATAAAATACCCTAATAATTAGATTCTACATATTATTAATACTTTTAAACTTTCTATACGTAATGGCTTTCTTTCAAAATTAAAAATTAATTTTATCAAAATTGAATTGTAATTTCATTTTAATTATTTAGCTTGACAACAACCTTGAATACATTCCAAACGTTGAAAACTGTAAACGTATGATTTGTTGTAATAAATTAAATCAATAATACGAGGGGCGTTCGAAAAATTACAAAGCAGTATAATTTTACACAGACGGCTCAAAAACGAAAGAAGGCTCTGGATGTGGAGTCTACTCCAGATCACTAAGAAGGAATTTCTGGCATAAACATAATAATCTCTGCACTGACAGCAGACAAGCCCTATTAGCCTTGAACAGTCAACGTGTTACATTAGAGCTAGTATTAGAGTGCCACCAAGATTTAGCTATCGCCTCGGTAGATAACAATATTATCCTGAGGTGGGTTAAAGGGCACGACAGGAGTAAAGGTAATCGCATTGCTGATTCTTTAACCAGGGAAGCGGCTGGAAGATGTAACATGTCTATCGACCTGTTTCGATTTTACAGAATAAATCCTTTTAATTAGCGCTCGTCGTCTCATTAGCCACATCCAATTATAGTTCTGTGATCCTAAACTCTTCAACCCCGACCGTTAGACAATTGACGTCTGCCAACGGACGCTTCCATTTTTTCCAACACCACGAGAGACACCCCTTCCCTTTCTGTTATCGACCGCCTAAAGGGACAGATCATCTTTCGCTATCTTAAGTATCTATCTTAGGAATTTTGCTGTGGTAAGCACAGCCCCTAGGCGAGAATATAACCCTAGGCTAGAATATAACGCCGAGGATATAAACCGAAGAATTTAACCGGAGAATATAACCCCAAGAATATAGCCAAGGATACAGCCCTAGCTCAAAATACCGTCCTAGAACAGAACTCATCAGTTCAGATCAAGACCTGACTTCTTCTTCAGGAAACAACTCCATATAAGCTAAGTACCTATAAAAGTACAAATTCCTGTTCATTTCCTGTGGCAGAATAAATTGTAAATTTGTTTTTAATTCTTTTTTTAATAGAAATCCTCAACTATAAAAGTTGAGGGAGATACCGCCCGGGGTCACTTTTCTTTATTAACTTAAATTTAAATTTTACAAGGCGTTTCTACCTTTTCCGCCTTAGTTTTCTTAGTATTTTTATCGTCAAAAAGGTAGTGGCGCCCTCAATTTTTACAACCCTTCTGTTATCCTTGTGTGACATAAACTTGGGGTCGAATCACCCTTGAGAGGAGTCTCTAGCCGGAGCCCTTCGAGCTGGTGCCCTGTGAGGTACAGGCATTCACAGTTACAAAGACTTTTAGGACCCAGCGACACCTACGGCCTGACGACTTCGGTAATTGAGAAACTAGCTAAACGTTACACCCATGCTCAATCCCGAAAGAGATGGGATGAAATCAAGGGATAAAGTCTTGCCAGGATCACCCTGGGAAGCTGGCGTCGAAGAAATATTTGACGATGACCAGGAAAAACCTACGTTTAACAGTAGGATTTCTGACTGGCCACTGTCAGCTAAGGAAACACCTCCATTCAATAGGGCTAGTGGACACACCTCTATGCAGGATGTGTGAACAGGAAGATGAAACTGTCAAGCATGTCTTATGCGAGTGCCCGGAGTTATCGCCAATGAAAGAGTGTGTTCAGTGAGTCTTGGCCTATACCTGTCGATACAAAGGAGATGTCTCCTATAGTGACCTGTCCACCTTTCTGGAAAGGACAGGATGGACGATGGCCTAGGAGAACAATTCCTGGGGAGGACGTACAATGTGGCCAAAATGCTGTGGGATTGAACTCACCTTCCCTACTTTACAGATACAGAATTTTACACATTAATTATTTTTGTTTGTGTTACTAAACACTACGATTTTTACGAAATGAATAAAAACTAAATTAAATTTTTTTTGTATTGTAAAATTTATCTTGGAGAATAGGTAGAGATAAAAGCAACTTGCGTCATCGTTTCGGAGAGTTCTATCTCACTTCAATATTGCCCTGTTCTAGTTGCAGGCTATGTTTTACCAGCGGCGCGAAGTGAGATAGACATAATTGTCGATCTCTTTCAACTATGGCGTTAGTGGCTGTTTCTACAGTCAATGCATGATTAAAATAGTACAGGTTACTCCAGTAGCGCTTGACCTTGGAACCAAAATAAAAATCTGTTGCGCAGGGGGCTAAAGGCGGCCATTTTGCTATACATTTATGTGTGTGTTTTATTTTAAAGCATGTACTGTTTGTTAAAATGTTATATATTTAATGTAAATTCTTAAGATTTAGATATATTAATGTACATTATTAAAACTGAGAAAAAAAATTACTAGTATGTAGCATGTTGACTTATTTTTTTAAATATTGTAACATTATATTTTTAAAAAATATGTTATTTTATACCACATTAAAAAGTTTTTTAATTTTAAAATAAAAAATTTTATTAATAATTTACAATTATTTTCAATTTTCATTGATCCTATCCTAAAAAACTTTTTTATACTTTATACTTTTTTTAAATTCCAATTTGTTAAAAAATACTTCTATTTGTAATGTATAGGTAATAAAATACATTTTTGTAAACTTTAAATTATGATAATTTTTAATACTAATAAAAGTAAATTTTTGCATTAATTATTACTTGAATATAAATATACATAAATATAAATTGTAGTTTTAAAAACTAGCGCCTCGATTGTAATTGGCTTTGCGCGACAAGATGGTTGCCTTTAAACCCCATTTCTCATTGGGCACTATATTTTTAATAAAAGCTTATGCGCGAACTGCTACTGGACTAACCTGTACTATTTTAATCATGAGTCAATAGTAATGTTCTTTCGTACTGAAAGAAGTGATCTCTATGTAACTAAAATCAGGTAGATCAGTTTAAGCGATCGTTCTTTCGTTTTCAATCAGTTCCCCCTCTACACCTTAAAAGTGATCATAAGTAATTATTCTAAACGCGGAATTTATTATATCAGTTAGATCACATTGGTAAAGTTAACCTCAAAATTTTAAGCTAGATGTTTATAATGTACATTTACAAGGGAATCTAATATTAATTTTCTTTCCATTTCGTTAGTTTTTCTTGTTCTACACAGCGTAACTCAATAAATGAATAAAAAATAAATAACCTCCAAATGACATGTTATCTGTGGACGAAAACCTCACAGGAAAACGTCTTCAAGGCTATGATGAAAATGAGCGCGTTCTTTCGGGCATTCAGTGAATGAATGTGTTCTGATTGCAAAATCACTTCCACTTTAATCACATAAGTTCCATCAATTGAATCAGTACGAAAGAACATAGCTAATGTAAGCATTTTATATCCCCATCCCATCATCACAGTAAATGGCAAATGGCATGAGCATTCCTACCACCTAAGTTGACATATTGTAACGTCAAAAACATACCAACTCCTCTTGTATAAAAAACAAGCAGCAAAATACGCGCAATAAGCAAATACGAACATTCAAAGCTATCATTAAATAATAGCTTGATTAAATAATTGAAATAATCTTATTTGATAAGTATTTTTATTTCTAAATAAAATAAACTTACTCTGGAATGTTGAAACCAAGTATCTTGCCGATCTAAAAACCATTTTTTTTTTGTTTAAATTTAATAATTTAAACACTAACACACACACACTACTATCCTTACAAAATGATAGTGGGAATTGAATTCGATATTTTTTAGTCAATTCCTTGCAGTGTTCTGTACGTAAATTGGGTCAGAGTTTAAACACGCTGTGTGTAAGCGTGGCCTTCCAGTTAAACGCATCTTTGGTTGCATACCTTTGGCGCAATCTAAGATATACTTTTACTGCGCTTTGAATAAAATAATCCCGTTATTAAACATAGGCGGCGTTTTTAATATATTTCAAAGGGTATACGATGGAGAAAAACTTGCAGAAATTAAATTTAGGGTATTAAGAAAAGGGGGGTCAATTTTCAACCAGACCTTATTTAATAGGAAGGAAGGACCCTTTTTTGACCAACGTCATTTTTATTTGTATCTATAAATGAAAAAACTCCAATTTATTCAAGTTTTAAAATACACAAATAAAAAATAAAAGAGAAACATAGAATCTAATGTTTTTGGCAAAACTTTTTTTTTATTTTCCATACGCCCCACGAAAATATGTACTATTAGAAAAAATATGGTACAAACTATAGTTCTTGAAACCTAATTATGTATGCAAACTACAGCAGCGGTGGCCCACATGGGCCGGCGGCGACATGGGGTCTAAAGTAAATATTTATAGACTATATCATTATAAATATAATTCTATAAATGTACGCCCGTGGTTTACTGGTTTCTGATAATTTTAATACTCTCTCCAGATGGCGAAACAACTATAACTGCTAATGTGAAAGAAACATTACGGAAACTCCCAAAAAAAATTGTAGCAAGGACTTTTCAGAAACAAATAAGAGGGCTATAAAATCAATTATTTAAATCCTTACTTTCATTACAATAGTTTTGTTGATGTAAATGTTGCTTACAAAATATTTTGTTGCATGTTGTACAATTTGTAGAATGTTTTCTGTCAATTGTAGATGGACAGACACTCTTTGCATCGTTTTCTCTTCAGTGGCAGTTCGTCTCTTCCAACTCGGGATTTTTCAATTTTCGGATTAATTCATTAATGGCCTTTCATTGTTCACTAAAAAATTATAGTTCATCAGTTTATTAAAAAACTAAATAGAAATGGATGAACCGAAATTACATAAAACTTTCTAACGCTTGTATTGTAAAAACGTAAATTTTGAGTTGTGCTGGAAAGCAGCGATATCGTCGCCCTCAATTAAAGACAAGCCCAATTTTTTTATAAAAGATCTTCTATACATTTTCAAATTTTGAACAGCATAATTTAACAAAATGTGACTGTTTACAGCAGCTATATTCAATAATGCGTAAAATATTGCAAGTGGCCATCGTCTGCTTCTACGATTACATGAGAACACTGCACATTTTTGAATCAAGAGAATCCACCCCACTTTTTGGTGGGTTATAAAATTCAATAATTTCTGGCTTTTTAGTAAGGTCATTGTTTGCTGAATTGTCGTGATGCAAACTTGAAACTAGTAACACGCGTAAATCCGAATAGCGACGAATTCACGATTGGCCAAAAATTCTTTAGGAATTTCCCGCTTGTTTCTTCTAATGCATCCAACATAAGTCAATTGATGTTTCCTTAGTTCTTCTATGAGTGCTAGGGAGGTGAAACAGTTGTCGCCCGTCACGTTTCTATTACTTCCTGCTATAGCTTCATAACGGTCAGCGTAGGTATAGCAATATGTCTAGGATTCACAACATTTGGATTTTTGTCAGTGTATACGGAAGCGTTTAGCAAATAGTGAGTTTTTGAATCACAGAGGCATATAATTTTTAGACCATATCGTTGTGGCTTTTTTTTTCTGGTCGAGATGGGAAACTCATGTTCAAATGGGTCCTATCCAGGACCCAAACAGTGTTGGACTCATCCCCAAAGGAATGCCTACCAACCAAACCCACCTCAAACTCGCCACTAAACCCGCCTTGAATCACTTCCCTAGCATATTTAGAGACGGGCGGCAGTCCCTCGCACACTCTCCGCTCACACCGTCGTCTTCTCCCTAACTTTCACTTCTACCTCTCATGCCATATCGAGTCCTCTCCCCCTAACCATGCTCTCTACAACGCTACTCTCCTCCATCCATTCCTCTTCCCCCCTCAACATTATCTCCACCATGTTCTCCCAATACACCACCTCCCCTAGTTTCCTTTCCAACTTCTTCAGCACTTCCTCGTTCCACCAGCATCTAAACACATGCCTCACATCATCCTCCACTTCACACCTCTCGCACACTCCAGTCTCTCTTTTTCCAATCTTGTAGAGGTACCCTACTCTCGACCCATGTCCAGTGAACACCTGCGTCAAGAAGTAGTTCACCTCCTCGAATTACCGGTCCATCCAATTTCTCCTATTCCCAATCGCTCCTTTTAGCGCGCCCTCATACCCCTCCCACCTCCTCTCCATTTCCTCCTCCATCCATTTCGGTACTTCTTCTCTGGTCGCATTCCTCCAGCGTTTAATTATCCTCCTCTTCCACTCTCCCGGCCCTTTCACATTACACATCAATCTCCCCAGCCACGCTGCCCCCACATTCCCCTTCTCTGCCGCCTTTAACATGTGTGTTCTGAAGGATAATTGACTATCCAACCACACCCCTAGGTATTTCGCAGACTCCTCCATCCTAATTCTCCTTCCATTCACCATCACCCCTTCTTCCCACGTCTTGCTCCGTCCCCCACTAGCAACCCTACCGTCTTATCTTCCGCCACTTCTAGTCCGCACCGCTCTATCTTCTCCACAATCTTCCTATACATTATTTCTATTTCCGGCTCTCCCTTTGCCGTACATACAAGAAACACATCGTCCGCATACACCACAATCTCACATCCCTTTTCACATACTATCCCACAAATCTCATCAAACACACACTTCCATCCTCTTCACCGCTATCTCATACGCTTCTCCCCATGGATTGTTTTCCAATTCCCCCAGTAACTCTTCCCACTTCCCTCTTTTTTCCCTCTCCACCCTACGCTCCAGTTCCTTTTTCTTCTCTTCGTATCCTCCTCTTCCCTCTATCCTTGCTCTTCCCCTCAGCATCCGTCTTCGTTCTTTCTCCACAGCTCCTCTATTTCCTCATTCCACCAGTAATTAGCCCTCCGCTCACGTCTATTGCCCCTATTTCCCCCTCTTTTACAGCCCTGTACATTGTACAATCCATCTACATCATGTCTAAGTCCCCTTTCTATCTCCTCTCTTACTTTCTTCCTCATACTCTCTGCTTCGGCTTTCTTCCACCTCCATCCCCACTCTCCCGATAATTTATTTCTCCCTTTCCTTATATCCGTCTCAAGCATTCCTCATCCGCCAGCACCCTCCAACTACTCACTCTTTCCCCCAGCCATTCATCACATGCTGTTATATCAATGAATAACGAACCCCCATTACCCCTCACGAAGGTGGGCAGAAGTCCATAATTCAGCACCGCCAGCCCGTTGGATGTTAACACTTCTTCCAGGATCTCCCCTCTCCTGTCCGTTTCCTTCCTTTCCCCCATACAGTATTCTTAGCATTGAAGTCCCCTGTCGCCATTCTCCTAATGATCCTCCTTTTCCCTTTTGACACCCTCAGAACGTCCTCTAATCCTGTCATGCTCCTCTCATATTCTTCCAGGCTGACATTTGGGCTTATATACACACACTGTTTCCCATTCGCACTACCACCCATCCGCTTCCTTTCCTCACTTCATCCGCCCTCAGTCCATTTCCCACCACTTATTCCTGCCTCTCCTGTATCATCCATAATCCATCTCTGCTTTACCACATCCACATACCACATACCACATACACTTCCCTCCTAAAAATCACTTCATCCAATATATCATGGACTATCCTGCATCTCCCCAAATTTATCTCCTACACCCTTCATCCATCCCTACATTCCTTCTTCCCGCGCCTGCTCTCCCCTTCTTCTTCTCTACAATTATATCAAGTATTTTGTCAGTCACTAAGAGGGACCACGCTTCATAAGGTGTGGTGGGTGCGTTATCAGCGGCAGATCCTTTCAACCATGGAAGATGAAGAATTATATTTTCAGCTCTTGTTCTAGAACTTGCAGGATGCTTCTTAGCCCACTTGTATCTATTTTTGCCTACATCGGCGACGGTTTTGTGATGTTGGGATGTTGTGATTGGAAGGCTTCTTTAATTTGTGATTTTCCAGGTCATTCGGAGGGTCATCTGACTTCAATAAAACTACTACTTGTACTGGGATATGTTATATTTATTACCATACTTTATACTACACAAATTCAACTATGTTTACTATCCCTAGTATAAGTATCTATCATCATAGATTACTTATAGCATAATCTGAATAGAATATCTTGAATACTATTTAAACTGATCCTGGTATCGTCTGCTTCTAAGCTATTTATATTAATAGTCAAGTTCATATTAGTATTTACTATTGAATGTTATGTAATTACGTATAAACATACGTGATGAACTTGACTCTCGGTACCTGTCGACCTCGTGGTTTTTATTTATGCATTCTGTAATGTTCAATGATTTATTGAAATTCACTTTGCATATTGAGTGTATTTTTATATACCAAGAATTACTGGGTGTTCATTTTCTAGTCATTTAATATAAAAATTAAAGTGAGGTGGGTTAGCCAGCGATTTACTTTCATTGGAAAGAAATATGTATGTGGGATACCGTGAAAAAAGTATATTTAGTTCGAGTTATCGGTTAGGTAAATATTAACGATCATCATCATTGTTATCTACAAAACAAATACTATAAATCAGATCTTATAGGGGTTATAACGATTATTACACATATTAATATAAAATGCTTTGAATGTTATAATTATTTCAGAAAATATCAAAAATTTACGAAAAATATGACATATTTCCATTGTTTGTTGAAGATTTTGAGGTTATGGATGAATAAAAAGAATTGCAACTCAGACGTTTGTTTTTCGTTTACATAAATCCTCTGGAGATTTTCTTTTATTATATTTAATTTATTTATAAATTTCGAGATTGTTATCAATCTAAATAAGCACTTCTGTAGTAGTATCTAATACAAAAGAAAATATAAATGTCGCTATATTTACCACGTTACGAAAATATATAGATTATTATTTCTATAGAAACTTAAATATTATGCAAATATAGAGCATAAAATTATTATCACATTTGCAATAATTAGTCACCTACATTCTAGAGGTCACAGATAATATACTGATATTTAAATTGATTTGGACATTTGGTCCCTTCTCTCCAAATTTATGTCCGAATCAACGAATACAGGGTGTTTCTAAATTCATGCGAAAACATTCAGGCGCCCGATTCTCGAATCTGTAGGAATTGGATCCCATGGGAAAAATGTGATGTTTCCTATGGATAATGTATTCTCGAATGGGAACATATTCCTTCACTTTTCAGAAGAACTGCTTCCTATGCCATTATCCATGGGAATAAGCAATTTCCAATGGGAAACACAATAAATGTGAGGTTATAGGATCGTTTATGTTTACAATTTCGTTGTTTCGGAAGTTTGGAAAGTTAAAATATTACATTAGTGGAGATGGCAAACTTAGATGAATTGGCTCATCTAGAGGCTCTACTGAAATTCTGAAAGATTAGCCAGAAGGCCCAGAAGAGTCGCATTTGAGTGTTTGTCAGAAAATATCTTCATTAAAGTTTTTTGTTTGTCCAAAGACGTCACTACAGAGTTGATTGATATGCTGGATCCATTCCTGGAGAAATTCAGCGCTGAGTAAACAAATTAAGTTTTCAGTTAGTGAGCAATATTGAATGTTTAATTTTTCAGGTCCTGGTTGCTCTGAATTTCTATGCAGACTTCAGTTGGTCAGAATTTATATTTTGGCATAAGTCAATCTTCTGCAAGTCGGTGTATAAAGGGAAGTGACAAACGCTCTTAATAAAGGTCCAATTTTTAATCAGTGGCTAAAATTTCCACGAACTCTTCTTGAATTGCAAAATATTAGACATTTTTAGTATTTTCTTACTAATATTGCTGATCATTAGTTTCATATTCCTATATACACATTCTAATCCTCTTACAGTTTCTATCATTCATTTGGATTCCCAGGTATAATACCCATGTACCCATGTGGCAATTTACCCTCCACCAAGACATGATGCATTATAACCTAAACACATATATGTTAATAGGAAAAATTACCATTCCATTAATGTTCAGCTGGTATAATATGTATCTATATTGATGGGAATAACGTACATTTTTTCAAGATATGTGATGCTAAAATGAATATTTACCAATGTTAATGCAAAATATCCAGGAAGTAGCCATGACTGTCATATTTGTAATAACTCGAGGGTCTAGGATGATGTCATACATTTGAATAATGCTCATCCAGACTTCTTCCTCATAGGTAGGTATTCATTTAATATGATTTAGTTGTGAATATCCATTGTTAATATATTTGTTCTATAAAGGAGACTCTGGATATCCCCTAAGGCCATGGTTGTTAACTCCACTTCAAGATCCCTTGCCAGATACACCAGAATTTAATTATAACAAAGCATTCGAAAAAGCCAGATGTTCTATCGAGACATGCAATGGTCTACTTAAAATGCGTTTCAGATGCTTGCCGAAACATAGGGTTTTACATTATGCTTCAAATGTATGTTCCAAAATAATTAATGCCTGTGTATAGATGGTATGGATTGTAACATGTCTATCGACCTGTTTCGATTCTATAGAATAAATCCTTTCAATTACCGCTCGTCGTCACATGAGCCACTTCTAATTATAGTTCTGTGATCTCAAATTCTCCTACTCCAAACTCTAAGACAATTGACGTCTGCCGACGGTGGTTTCCATTTTTTCAATTCCACGAGGGACTCTCTTTGAGGAAAGACCTCCATTTTTTTATCGCTTTTATACCTTTCCCATCTAATTAATTTTGCTGTGGTAAGCATAGCCCCAACCTAGGCTAGGATACAAGATATAAGATCTAGACCAGGATACCGCCCTAGACCAGGACACAGCTGCTAGGATACCGTTCTTATCAAGACGTCTTCCTATCTTCTTCGAGATCTAGTCTTCTCAAGACTTCCTAGAAGCAAGACCTATCTACCTTCTTCAACCATCACCTTTTGCGGAAACAACACTTCATAAGCTCCTATGAAAGTACAAATTCTCCTTACATTTGTTCATTTCCTGTGGCAGAAGAATAAAATATAAATTTGTTTTAAATCCTATTTTTTTTAAGTAACTTTTTTGATTATTTAATTTCTGGTTAACTTTTATTTAAATTCTACAAGGCGTTTCTACCTTTTCCGCCTTAGTTTTTTTAAATTCATTGGTATTTTTTATCGACGTCAAAAAGGTAGTGGCGCCCTCAATTTTTACAATCTTTCTGTTATCCTGGTGCGACATAAACTTGGGGTCGAATCACTATTGAGAAGAGTCTCTAGCCAGAGGCCTTCAAGCTGGAGCGATTACCGTTACAAATTAGCGCCTCTTACCGTTACAAATTGGCGCCCTGTAAGGTTACAAACTGGTGCCTCTTACCGTTACAGGATAATTTTAAGAAAAATGGTCAAATTATTATTTACAATATTGAGGATTGAGCCACCATGTGCTCTAGTGCAGAGGCAATCCTATTGTCAATTGAAAGATTCTCTCTCAGTATTTCTATTTTTTTTATAGAACTTTTTTTTATTTCTACTTTCTTTTCAGCAATTCTGCTCATTTCGTCACAGACATTTTGGGAATGTACCAAGTGCTGTGTTGCTGTATTCTTCCTTTTTATGGCTCGTTCTCACTTTCGTTTTGCGATTGTGTTTGGCTCCCTTCAGCTTGTTCCAAGGCTTGTTCAGATTCTTCGAACACCAACGATTCCTCTTCATTATTTCTGGTTTCTTCAACATAATTGTGTTCTGGATGTAACTGAAAATATATCATAATTCAGAAAACCAAAATAGCAAAACTTGGTATAATAATGACTGAATTCAAACTTCAGATTCTGCAACATTGACATCTAGAATCTGAAGGAGATTTTCATCTTCTTCTGTTAAAATTACATCTATGGGTGGTCCTCCTCCTGTACATTTCATATGCTTTTTTTGTATCAGTATTTTTCTTCTTGAGATCTACATGAAATCAAGATATATTAATAAGGTGTTTTTTACCTACCCTTCGCCAATGAAACCAATCCTTTTTTGCTCTCGGAATTTCCTTTAACCTCTCCTCAATATTTTTCCATTGTTGTTGGGAATCTTTGTAGGAGAAAAGTTGATGGAATTGTTCCTTTCTTAAGCCCTCGGAGACCTCCATTATCTCAATCAGCAGTTTTTTTTGCTCTCTACTTTTACTGCCTCCTCTTTGAATTTTTATATCATTATTACTGTCCATTTTTTTTGTTTAAATTCTTGCACATAAATATTTATTTCCAAAAAATTGTATACATAACCTCATTATTGGAAACTGATAAAGATACATTTTATTTCTCTATGGTTATTACCAATATAATTTGCACCTTTTTCATGGGTGTATCCGTTAAAACACAACCATCAACGACAACTAATCCGGATGACTCTGTAGATAAAGCTAGTTTGGTAATCAAAGGGTTTTCCCAAGAAGAATCTTGGAACACTTTGGAATGCAAAATTGTAAAGCTGGGTCTATGCCAATTATTAAAAGTGACCAATTAGGGATAGTCATTGAAAAAATAGAAGAAAGCTTCCCTTATAGGCAAGCAGTTGGAGCTCTAATGTATCTTATGGTAGGAATAAGACCAGATATTGATTATACAGTAGGAGCAAGAACATTAGAAAATCCATCTCATGATGATTGGATTCGAGTGAAATGTATTTGTAGATATCTCAAAAATACTATCGATGTTGGGATTACCTATACGTCTGGTAACCAATTGCAATCTTCAAGGGTTCAGCGACGCTGACTATGGAGGAGATCTTACAACCAGAAGATCAACTACAGGTGTCATTTGTAAATATGCTGGAGGTGCAATCTCCTGGCTCAGTTGAAGACAGTCATCAGTAGCACTCTCATCAACAGAAGCTGAAATAGTTGCTGTAAGTGAATGGGCCATAGAACTGATCTGGTTAAAACGACTTTATCAGGAAATTATAGATTTACAAACTATTCCTACACTATCAGTTGATAACGAAGCTGCTATGAAGTTAGCAAAGAACCCAGAATATCACCGAAGAACGAAACATATCCAAATCAGGCATTTCTTTGTAAGAGAAGGATGTAATGATACAGTACCGGTTACTTCAGAAAGTACTTAATGAGGGAAGGTGTTGAAGCTATTTCATCATAGGTACTTCGTTTATCACTGGATATACACTAAGGTCTACTTAGATAGGTTGGTTATATAAATATATGTTTCAGTTTTTGATTGATGTCAGATATTATTTTTTGATTAAGTGGAACACTCTTATAAGTAGATTTCTACTTTAACGCAGTAGAAAATGTTCCAGACACAATTTAACAAAGGAATATGATTTTGTGTGTCAAAATATCTTGAAAAATTTTCTCTTTTTCGGTAGATCGGTAGCTGTGGATTTATCTAAAATAAAGAAAACCGAACGAATCGAATAAGACCGAGGATTACATTATAATCTGGAGTAAACAATTCAAGGCGCGTTTGAAATTGTAACGCTGATAATTTTCGCCCCTCTATGCAGGTGTTTGTGATAAGAGCTATGACGTAACAATAGAGTACTTATGGTAGCGGTTACGTGTCACATAGTACAGGTAGTACGCCCACGGCGGCAAGTGATTACTTATTTTTTTTCCATCACAGCTGTGTGTCTCAGAGATGCTGAATATATTTTTGATTTTACCAAGTGAGTATCCTTTTTTAATTGGTTTTAAAAAATTATTCAACTGATCCAAAACATTTTATAATTTTTTGTTATACTATATTTAAAGTCGTTGGGAATAAAAAAAATAAACTATTGATTTGATTTGGTAAAGAAGATGGAAGAATTTTTCAATTGGAACTTTTAAAAAGTGTAAATACCTACAAATATTTTTTGAATTTTGACAAAAAATTGTCGTTAATAAATAATATATATAAAAAAGTTATCCTGGATATTTTCGTTATAGTAGTCCTGTACTACTATTAGTTACTGTTTTTTCAGTGTAGGTACAGAGGATTTGAAAAAAACTACTTTTTTAGACAAATATATAAGAAATCGGTGATAAAAATTGTAATTTTTCAAGAAGGGGAAGGGAAAATACCATTTAAAATTTTTTTCTGTACTTTATGTGAAGTTTTTTAAAAGAATGCCACGTAGAAAAATACCTGAACCTTGAGCCAATATCGAAATTGAATTTTATCAGTCGACCACGGCCTTTTTTTCAAATTAGCATATACATACAGTCGACGATAAAAATAAAGAATGTAAATATCGTATATTCTTGGTAATTATCACAATTTAAGTTGATAACAAGTCGACCAGTAATTTTTTGTTGTATAATGTAAAAACATGTTCATCATAAATTATACCACTTATTATGGGGTTAAAAATAAGTCGATTAAACCTTACTTATATACCTATATACAAAAGATACAAAAGTGTACACAGAAAAAAGTTGTAAGATGTTAAATCAAATTTTTAACGTTCGCACTTAAATCGGTTTCACGAAAATCTATTAGAGTTTGTAAGATACAAAAATTATTATATACAATCAATAAATAACAAATTCCACAACCGGTTTCACAAATAATTATTCAAATTTTACTTCTTAAATTCTTTCTGGAACATTTTCAACTGCATTAAAGTAGAAATCTACTTAAACAACTGTGCCACAAGGTTCACACTTGCACTACTTTTGTTTCTATATAATTTAGATAAATCTACAGCTACTGATCTACATTTTTTCTTTTTCTCAAGATATTTTGATACAAAATCATATTCTTTTCTTAAGTTGTTTCTGGAACTTTTTCGACTGCGTTAAAGTAGAAATCCACTTAAACGAGTGTTCCACAGGGTTCACACTTGCTTCTACTTTTGTTTCTAAAAAATTTCGACAAATCTACAGCTACTGATCTACATTTTTCTCTTTTTCTCTTGATATTTCGACACACAAAATCATATCCTTTTCTTAAATTGTTTCTGGAACATGTTCGACATCGTTAAAGTAGAAATCTACTTATACGAGTGTTCCACAGGGTTCACACTTGCTACTACTTTAGTTTCTATCTACTTTAGATAAATCTACAGCTACTGATCTGCATTTTTCTCCTTTTTTCAAGATATTTTGACACACTAAATCATATTTCTTTTTTTAAATCGTTTCTGGAACATTTTTATCAGCATTGAAGTAGAAATCTACTTAAACTAGTGCTCCACAGGGTTCACACTTGCTACTACTTTAGTGTCTATTTTTTAGATAAATCTACAGCTACTGATCTATATATTCCTCTTTATTTTTCATGATATTTTGACACACAAAATCATATTCTTTTTTTTAATTATTTCTGGAACATTTTCGACTTCTCTAAAGTAGAAATCTACTTATACGTGTGTTCCACAGGTTTCACACTTGCACTACTTTTGTTTCTATCTAATTTAGATAAATATACAGCTACCGTTCTACATTTTTCTATTTTTTTCAAGACATTTTGACACACAATGTCATATTCCTCTTTTAAATTGTTTCTGGAACATTTTCGACTGCGTTAAAGTAGAGATCTACCTATACAACTCTGTTCCACAGGGTTCACACTTGCTACTACTTCAGTTTCTATCTATTTTAGATAAATCTACAGCTACTGATCTGTATTTTTCTCCTTTTTTCAAGATATTTTGACACACAATGTCATATTCCTCTTTTAAATTGTTTCTGGAACATTTTCGACTGCGTTAAAGTAGAGATCTACCTATACAACTCTGTTCCACAGGGTTCACACTTGCTACTACTTCAGTTTCTATCTATTTTAGATAAATCTACAGCTACCGATCTACATTTTTCTCTTTTTTTCAAGATATTTCGACTTCGTTAAAGTAGAAATCTATTTAAACGAGTATTCCACAGGGTTCAGACTTGCTACTACTTTTGTTTCTATTTATTTTAGATAAATCTACAGCTACCGATCTACATTTTTCTCTTTTTTTCAAGATATTTTGACACACAAAATCATATTCCTTTTTAAAATCGTTTCAGGAACATTTTTGACTGCGTTAAAGTAGAAATCTACTTATACGAATGTTCCACAGGGTTCACACTTGCTACTACTTTAGTTTCTATCTATTTTAGATAAATCTACAGATACCGATCTACATTTTTATCCTTTTTTCAAGATATTTTGACACACAAAATCATATTCCTTTTTAAATTATTTCTGGAACATTTTCAACTGCGTTAAAGTAGGAATCTACTTATAAGAGTGTTCCACAGTGTTCACACTTGCTACTACTTTTGTTTCTATCTATTTTAGATAAATCTACAGCTACCGATCTACATTTTTCTCTTTTTTTCAAGATATTTCGACTTCGTTAAAGTAGAAATCTATTTAAACGAGTATTCCACAGGGTTCAGACTTGCTACTACTTTTGTTTCTATTTATTTTAGATAAATCTACAGCTACCGATCTACATTTTTCTCTTTTTTTCAAAATATTTTGACACACAAAATCATATTCCTTTTTAAAATCGTTTCAGGAACATTTTTGACTGCGTTAAAGTAGAAATCTACTTATACGAATGTTCCACAGGGTTCACACTTGCTACTACTTTAGTTTCTATCTATTTTAGATAAATCTACAGATACCGATCTACATTTTTATCCTTTTTTCAAGATATTTTGACACACAAAATCATATTCCTTTTTAAATTATTTTCTGGAACATTTTCAACTGCGTTAAAGTAGGAACCTACTTATAAGAGTGTTCACACTTGCTACTACTTTTGTTTCTATCTATTTTAGATAAATCTACAGCTACCGATCTACATTTTTCTCTTTTTTTCAAGATATTTCGACTTCGTTAAAGTAGAAATCTATTTAAACGAGTATTCCACAGGGTTCAGACTTGCTACTACTTTTGTTTCTATTTATTTTAGATAAATCTACAGCTACCGATCTACATTTTTCTCTTTTTTTCAAGATATTTTGATACACAAAATCATATTCCTTTTTTAAATTGTTTCAGGAACATTTTCGACTGAGTTAAAGTAGAAATCTACTTATATGAATGCTCCACAGGGCTCACACTTACTACTACTTTTGTTTCTATCTATTTTATTCATAATCCTTCTTTAAAATGTTTTTGGAACATTTTCGACTGCGTTAAAGTAGAAATCTACTTATAGGAGTATTCCACAGGGTTCACACTTGCTACTACATTTGTTTCTATCTATTTTAGATAAATCTACAGTTACCGGTCTACATTTTTCTCTTTTTTTCAAGATATTTTGACACAAAAAACAAATTCTCTTCTTAAATCGTTTCTGGAACATTTTCGACTGCGTTAAAGTAGAAATCTACTTATACAACTTTTCCACAAAGTTCACATTTGCTACTACTTTTGTTTCTATTTATTTTAGATAAATCTACAGCTACCGATCTACATTTTTCTCTTTTTTTCAAGATATTTTGACACACAAAATCATATTCCTTTTTAAAATCGTTTCAGGAACATTTTCGACTGAGTTAAAGTAGAAATCTACTTATATGAGTGCTCTACAGGGCTCACACTTACTACTACTTTTGTTTCTATCTATTTTATTCATAATCCTTCTTTAAATTGTTTTTGGAACATTTTCGACTGCGTTAAAGTAGAAATCTACTTATAGGAGTATTCCACAGGGTTCACACTTGCTACTACATTTGTTTCTATCTATTTTAGATAAATCTACAGTTACCGGTCTACATTTTTCTCTTTTTTTCAAGATATTTTGACACAAAAAACAAATTCTCTTCTTAAATCGTTTCTGGAACATTTTCGACTGCGTTAAAGTAGAAATCTACTTATACAACTTTTCCACAAAGTTCACATTTGCTACTACTTTTGTTTCTATTTATTTTAGATAAATCTACAGCTACCGATCTACATTTTTCTCTTTTTTTCAAGATATTTTGACACACAAAATCATATTCCTTTTTAAAATCGTTTCAGGAACATTTTCGACTGAGTTAAAGTAGAAATCTACTTATATGAGTGCTCCACAGGGCTCACACTTACTACTACTTTTGTTTCTATCTATTTTATTCATAATCCTTCTTTAAATTGTTTTTGGAACATTTTCGACTGCGTTAAAGTAGAAATCTACTTATAGGAGTATTCCACAGGGTTCACACTTACTACTACATTTGTTTCTATCTATTTTAGATAAATCTACAGTTACCGATCTACATTTGTCTCTTTTTTTCAAGATATTTTGACACAAAAAACAAATTCTCTTCTTAAATTGTTTCTGGAACATTTTCGACTGCGTTAAAGTAGAAATCTACTTATACGAATGTTCCACAGGGTTCACACTTGCTACTACTTTAGTTTCTATCTATTTTAGATAAATCTACAGATACCGATCTACATTTTTATCCTTTTTTCAAGATATTTTGACACACAAAATCATATTCCTTTTTAAATTATTTCTGGAACATTTTCAACTGCGTTAAAGTAGGAATCTACTTATAAGAGTGTTCCACAGGTTTCACACTTGCTACTACTTTTGTTTCCATCTATTTTAGATAAATCTACAGCTACCGATCTACATTTTTCTCTTTTTAAACATTAAAGCAGAAATCTACTTCTACGAGTGTTCCACAAGGTTCACACTTGCTACTACTTTTGTTTCTATTCCTTTTAGATAAATCTACAGCTACCGATCTACATTTTTCTCATTTTTGACATACAAAATCATATTCCTTTCTTAAATTGTTTCTGGAACATTTTCGACTGCGTTAAAGTAGAGATCTACCTATACAACTCTGTTCCACAGGGTTCACACTTGCTACTACTTCAGTTTCTATCTATTTTAGATAAATCTACAGCTACTGATCTATATATTTCTATTTTTCTCTTGATATTTCGACACACAAACTCCTTACAATTTCACACCTAGTGCAAAAATTCATATGGGTTTTCATAAAATTTACTATAAAATAAAGCAAGTTTGGAAAAAGTTGAATTTTATTTCATTTTATACGGTTTTAGATCAAGAATAACATTTTTCGCTTTTTTTTCGGCCAAGAGGTTAGAGAGCAAAATAGATCTATTAAGCCTCAGTGAATCTGAGACCCCCCCCAAAAAAACATACAAAACAACGCAGATATACAGGGCGTTTTTAAATTCATGCAAAAAGGTGCTGAGTAAAATTAAATTTTCATTTTTTCTCTCAAATTTATGCAAAGATGGAAACTTGAAATTTTGTAATTCTTCTAATGATTAACCACCGGTATTTTTTCAACATTCCTATTACATCAAAAGGGGGTGAAATTATCAACCCTCACTTTATTTAATATCAAGTATTTTTTCCAGATTGATTTTTGTAAAATAAAAAATCTTTGTTGTCTTGCAAAACTTTTTTTACTCTTGAAGTTTTTTTCTAGAACCAATAAAGTGGAAACCTACTTATACGGTTGTTCCACAAGGTTCACACTCACTACTACTTTGATTTCAATCGACTAACATGGAAGATGTACAGAGTGTCCACAATTGGGGTGCCCAGGAGGAAAAAAAAATGTATTTAATCTTCACTAGTTTGATAAAGCTACTGTGTAGCGAAACGCGTCACTAATTTTAATTTGAACATCAGTTCAAAATAAAATGGAGATTTCATAGTTTAAAAAGTTATTCAAATTTTTTTCTTACTCTTATTAAATGATCTTTAATAAAATCAACATTAAAGTTTTTTATTAACAAAAAAATTTCGCGTTTTAGTATATTAAATTTATTTTAACATGTGACGTCACAAAGATTTTTGACCCCCTTCGCCCCTTGTCACGCAATATCACATTCCCCCTTTAACGTGTGACGTAATTTATGGATGGCCCCATAGTAAAATATCTCAAAATTGTTTTTGATCTTCAGAAGCGTTTAGTCCCTAGAGACTTTTTATTTTCAATTTTCAACGTTTTTCGACGCCTTAAATTCAGTATGCAAATTTTGATAATATTACACTTGTTACTTTTTCCTAATAACACTCGAGATAAAAATATTTTTATAGCAAATTTTACTCTGGTTGTAAATCTTCTTATCAAGGTTATATATCTATATATATATTTAGCCTAATTGTAAGTAAAAAGTTTTACAATCTTTTCAACAAATTCCTATTTAAATAAAACAATTTAGAACAAAAAAAAGTTAGGTAAGTTGAAAAATTGTTACAGTTTCTTACAGCACGCGCATTATTTATTTATCGCCTTTGTTTTATTAGTAACGAGTTTATCTTTAGGTAAATATATCTATCTACAGTAAACATTTCAATTTATTGCTCTTACACACATCATATAAAACGTTTATGGAATGTTTCCAGTGATAAAAATTAATAAAAACCAAGTGGCTTATATTCGATGATACGATTACGAACATCATAAAAACTCGTGGATAATTTTTTCAGTGATGCCAACACCAAAATGTGAAATTATTCGATTGGGGAAACAAAAAGATTCGAAATTATTCGATACTGAAAAAATCGAGCCCTAAGAATCGATTCATTGAAAATATTTGAAGGTCACATATAGATGCAGGCGATTCTGAACCCAATTTGATATATAATTTTAAGTTCAAGATCGTCTGTTGTGTACATGCGTGTGTTCGATTAATCGATTCAGTCTCATTCACCCATCGAATATCGCGGCTATTATTCGAAATCGAATCGTTGAAAATTATACGCACTCTAGTCCAAAGATACGAAAATCGTATAATTGGCAACATTGGATTCTTTACTTTTCAACAATTTCTTCTTTTTCTTTTTTTAATTGTTTTGGCAATTAGATTTCTGTCTGTGACTTTCGTTTACTTCAACTGTGTTAATTTCAAGTGTAAATAAAAATCGAGATGCATCATTAGGTGGTAACTGTGCTGGTAGCAAACATACATAATTATCATACTTGTATTTGAAGCAATCAGGGCTGGTCTTAGATAGAAATTTTGAACAATTTTTGCAAAAAGAATGGCATAAAAAGAAACTCCTACGGGTTCAGCGGAAAATGCTACTGAGAAAGCCTCTTCCTAAAAGACGACATACGATGAAGGTTTGCAAGTTATCACGGGACTACTACCTGCTAGTGAAGGAAAGGAGTAGGATTCATAAGGAAGGTAGGGAACAGAAGGGAAAAATCCAAGAAGAAACACGGGGCAAAAGGAGACAGAGATGGGAAGAGCAGAGCATAAAGATCTAAATAAGTGGCTCGGATGTAAGGGTACCACTTGAACCAGGTACTCACGGGTCACGGTAGCTTCAGTACATATACGAAGAGGATCTGGAAGAAGGAACGATACTGCTGCGTAGAGCATACACTTTTCTCCTGTAGGAGATGGACAGTGGAAAGGAACAAGATGGATATAGAGCTGGGAAAAGTACCTAGTAGTGCAAATCTAATAGACATAATGGTCGAGTCAAAATGCAACTGGAATTGCATAAACGGTTTCGTTACATCCATCATATACAGGAAAGAGAGAAAATAAAGGTTAAGCCAAGGAGGGAGAGAGGGACCCCTGACTCTGGCGATATACCTTTGTAGGTGGTACCAGAGTGAGCAGTGGAGATCGGGGTGGTTTTTGTGCGGTCATCCTTCTGATTGTTTGGGTGCAGAGTGTTAGAGGGGGGTTTCTGCCCGTTTTTCGGGGAGAAATCCCACACTACCTGGAAAAGTACACGGCGCCTGTGTGCAGGTTTCCACCCAGCATTTTTAAAAAGATCTTTGACAACATGGGCTCTAGTGATCTTAAATATCACCACACAAAAATCCAGAGGATTGTGCACAGGTGACTTTGGGTGTGAAGATCCTCGTACGTTGGATTTCAGGTTTGGTACATTAATTGTCAAAATTTCAACACCCTGTATATTTATAGGAACTTGTCGTTTTAAAATTGAATGGAGAATCGCCCACAATCATATTTCAGCTTGATTGATTGATTGGTTCGGCACCACCAGTCAGAGGCTTAGAGACCTCGGCACCTCAGCCTAGGTCCTTCTTGGAGAAATCCTCCCTTGGATACTCTAGTCCTAGGAGTCTATACCTCCAATAAAACAGTGCTTCACACTGTTTCCTCCTCTTCCATGCACAGTCCCAAACCAGAGGTCTGGATCTGACCTGGATACATGCTAAAGATTTCAATGCTGCCTGACTATCTGAGAGTATGAGGATCTTTTGGCCTCCTTATTAACTTTCGATGCTCATTTGCAAACACGTAGATTTATGCCTGGAATACAGATGCAAATTTTCCCCAACGATGCATGGACATTGCACCTGGGTCTGGCACCATGGACTCCAGCTCCTATGTCAGTTTTACTGACCCACACCAAAGTTCCTTCCTGACTGCATGCTTCCAACCCATTCCAGATTAGCTGGATATGGTTGGTTGTCAACATTTCAGCTTACTAAGTATACCTTTTTATATCCAATAAAATCGAGTTTAAATTTTTTTTAAATACGTCTCTGTAGACGTATTTGTCTTGGCGAAACTTAGATCACAAGTTGGTGTTGAAAAAAAAACAACATTGCAGTGTAGTAACTGTCTTCGATTGGAAGTTTTCTTCTTTTTAAAACAATCTTTTTATTTCAGTTTTTTGGAAATTTGTGGTATACATTCAAGTGCAGAAGGGTTATTATGGATCCCTGGAGATCCCCAGCAGGATGGTAGAAGAATGGAAATATTTTTAAAAAATTCGGGAATGAAGAGAGCTATCCGTCGACAGTATATATTTTACACTGTCATGGAGTTGCTCTCTTTATAAACGAATTTGATGTCGACTAGATTTCAAGAGGAAGTTAAAAATTATTGTTAGTGATTTTATATTATTTTACAATACAAATAAGATTTTTATCTTTTCTATGTTTTATAATTATTTTTTATTCAAACTTTTCGTTGCACCCTGTAGGTATAACTGGAAGAACGAATACCAGCTCGATCGACTTTTCAAATTTAAACAAAAATAATAAGAAATTGCTAAGAAATTTCTAAATTATCTAAAAAGTGAAAAATTTTCATTTATTTAATATTTAAAAATTGAGATTTTATTTAATTCAACTTATGGTTTCGCCCTGTATAATAAGAAGCACGGATACCACTATTTTAGATATTCGAAAAATAAGCAAATGAAAAATATAAATCTATAATGTCCCATTTAAAATAATTAGAGGAGTCATTTGATTCAACTTTTCGTTGCACCCTGTATAACTAGAAGAACGAATACCAACACGATCGAATTTTCAAAAAATTAAACAAAAATACTAAGAAAATATCTAAAAAAAAAGTAAAAATTTCAATTTCTTTATACAGCATGTCCCAATTTTTAAAAATTGAGGTTTTATTTAATTCAACTTTTTGTTTCGCCCTGTATAATAAGAAGCACGGATACCAACATTTTAGATATTCGAAAAATAAGCAAATAAAAAATGTATATCTATAATTATATACGGCATGTCCCATTTAAAATAATTAGAGGAGTAATTTTATTCAACTTTTCGTTGCACCCTATATAAAAACTGAAAGAACGAATACCAACACGATCGAATTTTCAAAAATTAAACAAAAATACTAAGAAAATATCTTAAAAACAGGAAAAAATTATAATATATTTATACAGCATATCCCAATTTTTAAAAATTGAGATTTTATTTCATTCAACTTTTTGTTTCGCCCTGTATCATAAGAAACACGGATAACAACATTTTAGATATTCGAAAAATAAGCAAATAAAAAATGTAAATCTATAATTATATACGGCATGTCCCATTTAAAATAGTTAGAGGAGTCATTTGATTCAACTTTTCGTTGCACCCTGTATAAAAACTGAAAGAACGAATACCAACACGATCGAATTTTCAAAAATTAAACAAAAATACTAAGAAAATATCTTAAAAAAAGAAAAAATTATAATATATTTATACAGCATATCCCAATTTTTAAAAATTGAGATTTTATTTCATTCAACTTTTTGTTTCGCCCTGTATCATAAGAAACACGGATAACAACATTTTAGATATTCGAAAAATGAGCAAATAAAAAATGTAAATCTATAATTATATACGGCATGTCCCATTTAAAATAGTTAGAGGAGTCATTTGATTCAACTTTTCGTTGCACCCTGTATAACTGGAAGAACGAATACCAACTCGATCGATTTTCAAAAATTAAACAAAAATACTAAGAAAATATCTAAAAAATTCAAATTTTAATTCATATATACAGCATGTCCCAATTTTTAAAACTGAGATTTTATTTAATTCAAGTTTTTATTCGTCCTGTATAATAAGAAGCACGGATATCAAAATTTTAGATATTCCAAAAATAAGCAAATAAAAAATGTATACCTTTAATTATATACGGCATGTCCAATTTGAAATAATTAGAGGAGTCATTTGATTCAACTTTTCGTTGTACCCTGTATAACTGGAAGAACGAATACCAACACGATCGAATTTTCAAAAAATTAAACAAAAATTCCAAGAAAATATCTAAAAAATTCAAATTTTAATTTATATATACAGCATGTCCCAATTTTTAAAAATTGAGATTTTATTTAATTCAACTTTTTGTTTCGCCCTGTATAATAAGAAGCACGGATACCAACATTATAGATATTCGAAAAATAAGCAAATAAACCTTGTAAATATATAATTATATACGGCATGTCCCATTTAAAATAATTAGAGGAGTCATTTTATTAAATTTTTCGCTGCACCCTGTATAACTGGAAGAACGAATACCAACTCGATCGATTTTTCAAAAATTAAACAAAAATACCAAGAAAATATGTGAAAAATTAAATTTTTTATTTATATAAACAGCATGTCCCAATTTTTAAAAATTGAGATTTTATTTAATTCAACTTTTTGTTTCGCCCTGTATAATAAGAAGCACGGATACCAACATTATAGATATTCGAAAAATAAGCAAATAAAAAATGTAAATCTATAATTATATACGGCATGTCCCATTTAAATAATTAGAGGAGTCATTTTATTCAACTTTTCGTTGCACCCTGTATAACTGGAAGAACGAATACCAACACGATCGAATTTTCAAAAAATTAAACAAAAATACTAAGAAAATATCTAAAAAAAAGTAAAAATTCCAATTTCTTTATACAGAATATCCCAATTTTTAAAAATTGTGATTTTATTTAATTCAACTTTTTGTTTCGCCCTGTATAATGAGAAGCAGGGATACCAACATTTTAGATATTCGAAAAATAAGCAAATAAACCTTGTAAATATATAATTATATACGGCATGACCCATTTAAAATAATTAGAGGAGTCATTTTATTCAACTTTTCGTTGCACCCTGTATAACTGGAAGAACGAATACCAACACGATCGAATTTTCAAAAAATTAAACAAAAATACTAAGAAAATATCTAAAAAAAAGTAAAAATTCCAATTTCTTTATACAGAATATCCCAATTTTTAAAAATTGTGATTTTATTTAATTCAACTTTTTGTTTCGCCCTGTATAATGAGAAGCAGGGATACCAACATTTTAGATATTCGAAAAATAAGCAAATAAACCTTGTAAATATATAATTATATACGGCATGACCCATTTAAAATAATTAGAGGAGTCATTTTATTCAACTTTTCGTTGCACCCTGTATAACTGGAAGAACGAATACCAACACGATCGAATTTTCAAAAAATTAAACAAAAATACTAAGAAAATATCTAAAAAAAAGTAAAAATTCCAATTTCTTTATACAGAATATCCCAATTTTTAAAAATTGTGATTTTATTTAATTCAACTTTTTGTTTCGCCCTGTATAATGAGAAGCAGGGATACCAACATTTTAGATATTCGAAAAATAAGCAAATAAACCTTGTAAATATATAATTATATACGGCATGTCCCATTTAAAATAATTAGAGGAGTCATTTTATTAAATTTTTCGCTGCACCCTGTATAACTGGAAGAACGAATACCAACTCGATCGATTTTTCAAAAATTAAACAAAAATACCAAGAAAATATGTGAAAAATTAAATTTTTTATTTATATAAACAGCATGTCCCAATTTTTAAAAATTGTGATTTTATTTAATTCAACTTTTTGTTTCGCCCTGTATAATGAGAAGCAGGGATACCAACATTTTAGATATTCGAAAAATAAGCAAATAAACCTTGTAAATATATAATTATATACGGCATGTCCCATTTAAAATAATTAGAGGAGTCATTTTATTAAATTTTTCGCTGCACCCTGTATAACTGGAAGAACGAATACCAACTCGATCGATTTTTCAAAAACTAAACAAAAATACCAAGAAAATATGTGAAAAATTAAGTTTTTTATTTATATAAACAGCATGTCCCAATTTTTAAAAATTGAGATTTTATTTAATTCAACTTTTTGTTTCGCCCTGTATAATGAGAAGCAGGGATACCAACATTTTAGATATTCGAAAAATAAGCAAATAAACCATGTAAATTTATAATTATATACCGCATGTCCCATTTAAAATAATTAGAGGAGTCATTTGATTCAACTTTTCGTTGCACCCTGTATAACAGGAAGAACGAATACCAACACGATCGATTTTTCAAAAAATTAAACAAAAATACTAAGAAAATATGTGAAAAATTAAATTTTTCATTTATATAAACAGCATGTCCCAATTTTTAAAAATTGAGATTTTATTTAATTCAACTTTTTGTTTCGCCCTGTATAATGAGAAGCAGGGATACCAACATTTTAGATATTCGAAAAATAAGCAAATAAACCATGTAAATTTATAATTATATACGGCATGTCCCATTTAAAATATTTAGAGGAGTCATTTGATTCAATTTTTCGTTGCACCCTGTATAACAACTGGAAGAACGAATACCAGCGTTGAGAAATTTCTAAAAAGTAAAAATATTAATTTATATATATATAGCATGTCCCAATTTTTAAAAATAGAGGTGGACGAGAAAAATCTTACTACTCTCACCAATGGTGAGGGGGTGTCTAAAAATCCTCAAGAATGTCTCACGTAATTAATGGACGCCCCCTTAAAAATTATCGTTAGTGATTTTATATTATTTTACAATACAGATAAGATTGTTTATCTTTTCTATGCGTACTTTAATTTCAGAATATTTAATTGGTAAGATTTCATTTTTAATGTGTACCGCTTATAATTACAAATTTCGAGATTAAATATATCGTCGTTTCGCCGAGTTTGTAAAATATATTTTCAGTGACGTTATTTTTAAAATAAAAGGAATTTCTTAAAACGTATATATATATATACATATACAGCAGTCTCGTTTTTATTAAATTCTTTAGGATGTGAAGCTTCAAAAATTTTTTAGTTTGCCGCCCGAAGGACTTTGCAGCGGCTGTTCAAAGTGGGATTTTACGAGCCGTGACAAATCATCACGTGTGTGTGAGTTAGTCAGTGCTTAATTTATATCCTCCCATTTTATCAATTTTCCTTTTTTTTTTGGTTCTTTGTCGCTGTTTAACAAGTTAATTTATAACCTTGTAAAATTAACTAAAATTGTTGATATTTAGAAACAATTTTTCAATTTATTTATTTAAATCCACACCTGACATCGCCTTAATACTCTCAGTTATTCTCTTTCTAAAGTCAATGTGAAAACAAGAGAAAGAAGGCTGTCAGATATATTTTTTAACATTGCTACAGCTCACTAGACAAATGTTCTGCAATGGAAAAGTACGACCAGAGATCTAAGGAGGTCGTAAATCAACTGGCACGCCCTTTATTTACGAAGAATAATAATAAACAATATGGCTGCTATAGCTAGACTCCAGAAACTTAATTTCATCTTAGGCTCCATCTACTAGCTCCATTTGAAATCTTTAACGTTTAGTTCCGCCTCCAAATATAGATGTCAGTGAAATATTCAACAATATGTAATTTTATAGGCAGTATTAATTGAAGTGCTTGTTTTGAGTAACCTGGATACTATCGATTTAATATGTACAAAATTCAATATCGAGTCAGTTGAATAGCGAATCATAAAATTTATTCATTCCGAATTAAATTTTCAATATAAAAAGATCTGTGAAATTTGACACATTTGTAAAGAAGAAATTCATCTAAAGGACAGCTGTCAATCAAATTTCGAAAAAAAATGGAACCTCCAGTTAACAACGACGAAGACGTTTACGAATATCTACTTTTGAACCCCGAAGATGGCGAAGAAGTTGAGGAAGAAGAAGAACCGTTTTCGTATTTCAAACTCTTAGATAAACCAAGAATTTTACCAGAACCTGTGGATTTAACGCACGAACATCTAAAAGAAATCATTTACGAATTGGGTTTGATAAAATTGTGTTGGCCGGAAGTCCTCGATCCCTTTTTCGAAGACAGGACGAATTTTCCAGTGAGATATTTGAAAAATAACGAAAAGGAAAAACTTCTATTGTTGTACACCGAAAATTTCAGGTAGTTAAATATGTTATTATTAATATGTTTATTAATAATTTTTTTTAGAAAACAATTTATTCAAAAATTCCCCGAAAGGAAACCTTTACTTTTAGCGGTAGAAAATGAGTGCGGTATTTTTAAAATGGTGTGTACCACTCTTCGTCCTACAAACGTCCCGTATCCAGAACTAGAAACTTGGGAAGGATGTGCTAGCTTCCTAGCGGATCACATTAAATTCGAACCATTCGAAGACGTACCGACTCTACTACCAAATCGTCTCTACTCACCTCATACGACTTTATTACGACAAAGCGGACAATCCTTCGAAATGGCAACAGTGCTATGTTCGATTCTTATAGGTTGGTAGAGTACGACCAGAGATATAAAAAGGTCGTAAATCAATATAACTCTAACTATTACCTATTGTTCGAAATATAGATAAACGATAAAAGTGTGTGTCCCTTAAAATATTAAAATATCTCATGAAATAGTCTGGCTCTCCATTATTTTCTTAATAATTATCCTAACCCAATATTATCATCATAAAACTAAATTTAATGGCTAGGACAGGTACACCTCTGCGTAGAATCGACCGCCTGGTGATTACTCAAGTGGTTTATGACCTTCTTATATTTCTGGTCGTACTTAAACAATATTTTCACTTAAAAATATTTATAAAAAATTCTCTATATTCTCAGGAGTAGGATACAATGCTTACGTAGTTTCCGGATACGCAATTAAAGACGTTACTTTAAGGATAATGAATAGAATCGATTGTCCTATTCCTCCTTTTAAAGAAGAAGAAGAAAAACCACCGGAAAAACCGGTAGAAGAGAAATATAAGCTGAAACCTCCGAAAGATTTGAGAAGTAAATTTTTATTGATGATGGAACAAAGAGAGCTCGATAAAATTCGGGAAAAGGAAGAAAAAATTGCAGAAGAAGATCGGTTAGTAGAATCTTGCTATCTATAATCATCTTGGGATTAAAAATGTCGTCTTAAAAGTCATATATGCTAACGTATGAACGTCCTTAGAAATTCAAGGTCAAATATGGCAAACACCAGTTTTTTGGGAATATCTCATTTTTCCTGCCTCCAATCATATTTTCATTTATCATGAAAATTGTAGCGGATAAAATTCTCTACGAAATTCGTACGAACTTTTTTTTTATACGTCGAACCGTTCTTGAGATATAGGGCGCAGAGTGTGGAGCGCTCAGCCATACCAGGGAGGGAATAAGCTATTTTGTCTGCTGCTGTTTTTGGGCGGCGCTATTTTTTCTGACGCCATTTTAACCTAGCGCTATTTTGTCCAGCGTGAACTCTGTTTCAAAGTGACGCCTTCAGAATTATGTGGGGTGGATAGTTTTCATTGAATATTATATTCCAGTGAAAAGAGACTAAAAGAAGAAGCGCGTCCCATAGACGAGTTAGAAGGTCAAAGAATTCACTCCTGGGTGGTAATTCTACCACCTAACAAAGACATCCACGAGCCTTTCTACATCGAACCGAACACTGGTTTTTCACATCCCGCGGATACCGATATTTATTTGGGTATAGAAAGTATTTGGAACCACCAAAATTACTATGTCAACTTACAGGATTGTACCAAAGGTCTAGCCGATATGGAATACGATTTAAATGACAACGAAAAATGGATACATTTTTTGGTAGCGGAACCGATTAGATTTCGACAACAGAAAGTCAAAGATTTAGGCGACGAAGAGGAAGATCGAGATATGTTTGAAGAAAAACATTTGGACATGCCGACTTCTTGGTCTATGAAGTTAAACATTCCACACGAATCTTTAAAAAAACGTTTTCCAGAAGGTATGTTCTTAAAAAAAATTGATATAAAAAATTAAGTTTTTGGTTGTTTTAGGTTGTAGAACGACGAATTTTAAACGAGTTATCGTAGAGGAATACGCTTCTTTCATATCCTGCGACGGATTGGTGTTACGTATAACGAGGTGTAACGATTTCGAGTGTACCATACCGGAAGTTGTCGAAGAAGAATTCGAAAATCGACATGATAAGTTTTATAGAAGTATATATAAATGTGATACTAACTTGGTAACTGATTATTTTCATAAAGGAAGAGAAGACGCTGTCGTCAAACACGTTTATATTAAAAATAACGACGAAGTTAATGCTACAAGGACTATATTTTTCAACGACGCAGGTTAGCAAAGATATTTCTGTTTTTTCACTTATAAGTTTCGTCTCGTCAAAGAATACACACCCGCTAAACAAGAAGCGAAGCTTCCAATCATTTTTTGTATGCTGATGTCTGAAAATCGCCATTTTTATAATAAGATACTTGTCATACTTCACCTTGTCGTCTGACCACAGAATACACCACTTAACAAGAAGAGAAGCTTCCGATCATTTTTTGTATGCTGCTGTCTGGAAATCGCCATTTTTATAATAAGATACTTGTTATACTTCACCTTGTCGTTCTACCACAGAATACACCACTTAACAAGAAGGGAAGTTTCCGATTATTTTTTGTATGCTCATGTCTAAAAATCGTTATTTTTATAATAAGATACTTGTCATACTTCACCTTGTCGTCTGACCACAGAATACACCACTCAACAAGAAGCGAAGCTTCCGATTATTTTTTGTATGCGCATTCCTGAAAACCGCCATTTTTATAATAAGATACTTGTCATACTTCACCTTGTCGTCTAACCACAGAATACACCACCTAACAAGAAGCGAAGCTTCCGATTATTTTTTGTATGCGCATTCCTGAAAATCGCCATTTTTATAATAAGATACTTGTCATACTTCACCTTGTCGTCTGACCACAGAATACTCCACTTAACAAGAAGCGAAGCTTCCGATCATTTTTTGTACGCGCATTTCTGAAAATCGCCATTTTTATAATAAGATACTTGTCATACTTTACCTTGTCATCTGACCACAGAATACACCACTTAACAAGAAGGGAAGCTTCCTATCATTTTTTGTATGCTCCTGTCTAAAAATCGTTATTTTTATAATAAAATACTTGTCATACTTCACCTTGTCGTCCTACCACAGAATACTCCACTCAACAAGAAGCGAAGCTTCCGATCATTTTTTGTATGCGCATTTCTGAAAATCGCCATTTTTATAAGATACTTGTCATAATTCACCTTGTCGTCTGACCACAGAATACACCACTTAACAAAAAGCGAAGCTTCCGATCATTTTTTGTATGCTCATGTCTGAAAATCGCCATTTTTATAATAAGATGCTTGTCATACTTCACCTTGTCGTCTGACCACAGAATACACCACTTAACAAGAAGCGAAGCTTCCGATCATTTTTTGTATGCGCATTTCTGAAAATCGCCTTTTTATAGTACGATATTTGTCATACTTCAGTTTTTCGTCTGACCACAGAAAACACCACTCAACAAGAAGGGAAGCTTCCGATTATTTTTTGTATGCTCATGTCTGAAAATCGCCATTTTTATAATAAGATACTTGTCATACTTCACCTTGTCGTCTGACCACAGAATACACCACTCAACAAGAAGGGAAGCTTCCGATTATTTTTTGTATGCGCATGTCTGAAAATCGCCATTTTTATAATAAGATACTTGTCATACTTCACCTTGTCGTCTGACCACAGAATACAGCACTTAACAAGAAGCGAAGCTTCCGATCATTTTTTGTATGCTCATGTCTAAAAATCGTTATTTTTATAATAAGATACTTGTCATACTTCACCATGTCGTCTGACCACAGAATACACCTCACAAGTGGCGAAGCTTCCGATCATTTTTTGTATGCGCATTTCTGAAAATCGCCATTTTTATAATAAGATACTTGTCATACTTCACCTTGTCGTCTGACCACAGAATACACCACTTAACAAGAAGGGAAGCTTCCTATCATTTTTTGTGTGCTCATGTCTGAAAATCGTTATTATTATAATAAGACACTTGTCATACTTCACCTTGTCGTCCTACCACAGAATACACCACTTAACAAGAAGTGAAGCTTCCGTTTATTTTTTGTATGCTTATTTCTGAAAATCGCCATTTTTATAATAAGATACTTGTCATAAATTCACCTTGTCGTCTGACCACAGAATACACCACTTAACAAGAAGCGAAGCTTCCGATTCTTTTTTGTATGCTCATGTCTAAAAATCGATATTTTTATAATAAGATACTTGTCATACTTCACCTTGTCGTCCTACCACAGAATACACCACTTAACAAGAAGCGAAGCTTCCGATCATTTTTTGTATGCGCATTTCTGAAAATCGCCATTTTTATAATAAGATACTTGTCATACTGCACCTTGTCGTCTGACCACAGAATACACCACTTAACAAGAAGGGAAGTTTCCTATCATTTTTTGTATGCTCATGTCTAAAAATCGTTATTTTTATAATAAGATACTTGTCATACTTCACCTTGTCGTTCTACCACAGAATACACCACTTAACAAGAAGGGAAGTTTCCTATCATTTTTTGTATGCTCATGTCTAAAAATCGTTATTTTTATAATAAGATACTTGTCATACTTCACCTTGTCGTTCTACCACAGAATACACCACTTAACAAGAAGCGAAGCTTCCGATCATTTTTTGTGCGCATTTCTGAAAATCGCCATTTTTATAATAAGATACTTGTCATACTTCACTTTTTCGTCTGACCACAGAATACACCATTGTATTGTATTCTGTAGATTCGTCAGAAGCGTATTTTTCATTTTATCACGAGATTTTATCACCCGGAGACTTCGCCAAATTTTTAAATAGCATATAAAATCGTTTAAGATGTTTTTGGAAAGATATAGGGACTGAATTGTGCTAAATTTTATAGCAAGACATTTCTAAAAACACAGAAAGTGATTAAAATAATTTTTGAAATGAAAATTTCTTCCTTTAGCCATGGATTTTTCGTCATCGTCACACTTTTTTGCAACTCACAATACTTTTGGTTATGCAACACAATTAACAATTAAGCTTATATAATGTTGCATAAATCATCGTCACGCTTTCCATGCGCTATATATGTATACTGTGTATATATTTGTACTTTTTTATGAAAAATACCATGACCTGGACGTTTTTTTTAGGACGTTACGACGCCCTGCACAAGATCGAAGTAGAACCGAACAAAATAACCGAATATTACAAAGATAGAGATGATAAACTTTACTTCAGACAAGTTAGATACGACACCGGAGAAGATCCACACGCCAAAACAGGTCCGTCTTACAGACGTCCCATTTTAAAAGTCATTCAAAAATTCGAAAGGGACGAAAGTAAATTATCCCACGAAGATGTAGCTACTAGAGAGTTTGCTATAGTAGAAAGAGAAATTAGAATTAAATTCCATTATGGGAAAAATAACGTAACGGCTTCTACGAGGGTTTTTATGAAGCCTCCAATATCTGAGATTTGCGGTGAAGAGATGGTTTTCGATCCCGAATTAACGTACGGTTATCAAGCGGAAATTGGAGTGAAACGACCGACGCAGTTGTCGCTTTATTTGATGTTTGAAGAGCAGTTGAAAGAAGAGGAGAAAGTTATTAATAATATAAGAGAGGTTAGGTTAGGTTAGCAGACTGTAAATTCAAATTTGCCGCTATTTTTTCAAATTAGTTTCTTCCAAGGCGCTAGATGGCGCTGAAATTCAGGTTCAGATCTTAACAAGAGAGAGTCCTATCTATCCGTATGTATGTTATCTATGATTTGAATATTCACATTTTTTTTAAATTTTAGATCGAGGCTCAAATTTCGGAATTTTTACTTATAAGGGCTAGAGAAATGGCGTTTTCCAAATTGGACGTACCCTTATTTAATGTAGAACAAAACGCTGAAAGTAGGCAAGCTATGTTGGATAGAGAAGAACAAGCCAGGGCTTATAAGGAAAAGGAAATTGAGGAGGACATTGATTATTTTGCTCCTTATTTGGCCAAATTAGGTAAATCCAGTTTAAATTTAAACAGAAATTCGGAGATAAACTCATATAACGATCTTTTGCGGGGTTGTTTATCCTTGGTCGTCCACTTGTAGGTCTTTCTCTCACGTTTTCAGTTGCTTAGAGACCTCAGCACCTCAACCTTTAGGGCTTTTTGTGCTCTTGGTTATACCGTTTATGTGAAGAGACCAGTAGCCCTTATCAGGCTCAACAGTCTTTTCACTAGGTCCTTCTTGGAGAAATCCTGCCTTGGATACTCTAGTCCTAGGAGTCTATATCTCCAATGAGACAGTGCTTCACATTCGAAGATCCTCCTCTTCAATGCACAACCGACAGATAGTATGAGGATCTTTTGGCCTCTATACCCCCTTTCGATGTTCATTTGCAAACACGTAGATTTCTGCCTGGAATACAGATGCAAACTTCCCCAACGATGCGTGGACTTGGCACCATTGAATCTGGCACCATGGATTCCAGCTCCTGTTCCTAATGACAGTTTTAGATCCAACGTTCCTTCCTGACTGCATGCTTCCAATCCTTCCCAGTTTAGCTGGATATGGTATGGTTGGTTTTCGGTAATTGTGGCCAACATGTTATCACTTCTCATTTCGAGAAGCGAGTTTGTGATTCTGGATTTTCACCACAGTTGTCAGAGCCAGAGTGAGCAATCCGTGGATTTAGTCTTCATGTGTCCAATATTTATCAACTTGCCTAGCTTTTATTTTCTTGATTCAATTTCAGGTAGTCCAGCTCGTCTCACCGTTAAACAAGCTCGGGAAGCCAGAGATTGTTGTTTAAAAGAATTCAAAGATCTACTTGTCAATCGAGCCAACGTTATTCAAAAACATTTCGAAAAAATGAACGACAAATTGCAAGCTAAAAAATTATATTACACAGCCACTCACGACATGTTAACACCGGCAGAAGAGGCTGATTATTTTGTTGAAGTTAACGATATAATGACAGTGATGAAGACGTTACAGATGAGATTATGTCGACACAAAGAATTGGCTTCGGTTCGATATCAAGTTTTGGTTAATTATTTAAACCATCTTCCTATGTTGAAGATTCTGTATCAAAAAAGAAAAAAATCTTAATAGAAAATGGAAAATTTCTTTCAACGAAAACCGCACCCCTTTTAGTTTCGAATTAACTCGGTAGATCAACCGTATAATCGAGTTAAATGTGAAGTTGACGGCGACTGGGGAATTTTCTTTGTTGAGTTGTCATACTGTCAAGCCTTTGTTTGTTTGTCACTCATTTTGTACGCGGGATAACACCCTTTAAATATCGCATAAACGAATTATTAAAGCTTTAATAATCTTTTGTAATTCTTTTTATTCACTTTTGACGTAAATTATTTCAAAAACAGTACAACAATGACGTTTGCAGTTCCAGTGAAGCACTTTCAAAAATCGATGATTTGTATAATTTGAAACTAGATTTTTTACATAAACGTCAAATTCTAAGATTATCCGCCAAACAGATCTATTTGACAACATTGTTTACCAAAAATATCAATTTTATATAAACGTTTTCAAAACCAAAAAATAGAGGGTTTGCTCCAAAGGCGTCTAACCTTTTCTCTGATTCTTTTCTAATAATAATATATCATCAATATCAAAACTAAATATATTTATGATTACTAATACTATTATATATTATGTTGACAAACGTATCTATCAAATATTATAAAAGTATTTAATAAGTAATAGCTGACTCTAGTATTTCATTTACTTTAATTATACGAGGGGCACTACAGAACAATGTAAATTATCATCAAACTTATTTAGAAAATATCGCACCCCAGAGAAGTCAACCGTTCGTGGAAGTTTCTAACAGAATTATTACCCAAGCACAAAAGTATATATATTTAATTTGCAACACACGTTACTGTTACAAATAAAAACATTTCATTAACATATACCTATTTATTCTTATTACATACACATGTTCAATTTAAACCTATACGTAAGTAAATTATAGTAATTTATATTTTTAAAGAAACATTTTAGTCAACTACAAAGACTTATATATGATCAGTAGAGCATTTCTTTCAAATCACGCTGTGTCTAAGTTGTCTACAACGTAAACGTAACATTTTTGGGTGTGTCTATAACACATCTACATTGACATTTGATCAAAAATTGTATGTCTTTTCGAGATTCGTATTTCATGATCAGTATCGTCGTTTCCTTTCAACTTCGTTATATCCGTGGCTTGGAGCTAAAAGGACCAAAGGACATATTGGCACCAAGCCAAAGATATGTCATTAAAGTATCAAAAATTAGATTTGTAATTGAAAGCACATGTAAAAGAAAAATCATTAACTGCAGGAAATCGGCAGTTTGTATCAGATACAGGTTTGTATTAAATTTGTTAGAAGGAAAAGAATAATTTGAAGACACGGAGTAACAGAGAGTGGGAGCCTACATTGACATGATGTATCTACTCCCTTCAGAACTACAGTTTCCGTTTTTTCTGGGGCTAATTGAACGTGATTTTTCTCCATCCAAAAGGATATACTTGCCAAGGTTTCGTTCGCATTGTGGTTCAAAGTCTTAACCGTGCCCACTTCCACCGTAATCACCAGGTCGTCTGGGAAAGCTATGACTTCCACTCCATCCTCCATTTTTTCCTGTATTACTTCGTCGTAAAGCACATTTCATAGAGTCATTCATGGACAATACACAAAAAAAGGAAGAGGAGGAAGAAAAGAGGAGAATAGAGGACGAAGAGAGGAGAAGGTTCGAAGAGGAACTGCTGGCTGGGTACAAGCGTGCCAACAGGTCCGCAGACAAGATGAGGAAGCAATCAACTCTCATTGAAGAGTCAGAGTCGGAAGAGGAAGATATACTGGTAGTGGAGAAGAACTTCGAAGAAGTATGCGTTGAGGAAGAAGCGTTCATTGAGAACGATCTTGTTCAATGATGAGGAGGAAAAGGTAGGAACGAAAAGGAAAAGAAAAATGAGGAAAAAAGAAAGGCAAAATGAAAGCAATGAGTATAAAGGAGAGAGAGAGAACTGGAAACAGTAAAGAGGAAAATGGAGGAACTAAAGGAGAAGGTTAGGAAACTCGGCATTGAGGATGGATAATTTAAGAGGGTTATCAGGGAAATAACATCGGTTGTGAAAAAAGGGTTGGGAAGGGAGAGCGAAAATAGTAGTAAGTCAGAGAAGCCTAAATGCGCGGAATGTAAAGCGGTGAGGGAAAGGGAATTAAAGAGGGAAAACAGGGAAAGAATGAAAAAGAAAATAAAAGAAGAGGGAAACTATCAGAAGTTCAAATTGATCTCTGGGGATGATTGGGAAGAGGAGATATTCGCGTGTACAAAGTACAAGCGGATGAAGTATTGGGAGGCACTAGATAGGGAAAATTGAGTGGTGATCCAGGGAGAGTTCCGTCAAAAATGGTACAAAACCTTAAGCAGAGAAGGGGGGAGTTGGACATGGACCCAGGGCAGAAATGATACAAAACGTTAAGCAGAGAAGGAGGGAGTTGGTGTAGATTGATTTTGTGGTGAACGTAATAGAAACGACAAAATTCAGGAAAGAGTGGCGTCACGTTGTAGCTAGGTTGACTGAGGAGATGGATAACGAAGACGTGTGTAACATGATTAAAAACATGCAAAAAATGATCGAGGAAGTAGGGGAGTCTCCAAGGGAGGTCAATGTCCTTTTAACGGAGAGGGTGGAGTGGTGGAGGAGTTTTATCGGAATAGATAGGGAATCCGTGCTGGTGAGGACGGGAGGCAGGCCATATGCCGACGATCTCAGGGATAAGAGGACACATGTGGATGTGAGGGCCTTGGGGATCAAGGTCGACAAGGTATTTGAAATGAATAGCGGGGATATAATCGTGAGGCTAAAAGGGAAGAGAACAGCAGAAAAGCTGAGGGAGGAAATGAAGGGGCGCGTAAAAGAGGTGTTGATAACGGTTAAGAAGAGAGAGGCAAATTTCAATCTCCTGGACCTAGATCCAGCGATCTCTCCGGGAGAAGTTAAAACGGCTTTAGAAAACCGAACAGGGTTGAAACCCATAGAGATTAAAGGGGTGAGGGAGACCAGATATGCACTTTTGCGGTGCCAATAGAGGTAGCGGAAGTAGTGAGGAGAGTGAGATCTGTCTTCATGGGATGGTCCTCATGTAGGGTTAGGGAGAGGGTAACGCCGTTTACATGTTTTAAATGTTTGGACTAAGGACACAACAAGGGCACATAAAGTTTCCAGAATGCTGGAAAGAGCTCTATTAAAAGGCTTTTAATATTTAATTGGATATAATTACACAGTGTATTAATAAAGAATATATTCTGTATTTCGATTGTTTTTTTTAAATTTAAGTTTCCGTTAACGTAAATATAGACACGGTGAAAAAAAATTAATGTGTATTTTGCTTGAAGCCTCGGAAACCTGTCAGATGTTTGTTTGGTAACGGTTCAAATGATATGTAATTAGATGAATTCTTTATGTAAATGGATCATTTGCTCAGTTTACAATTGTCGGTTGGGCATTTCGTGAAAAAGCACCCCTTTTCGAACCACAACCGGGCGTAACAAACGATGGAAATCTCTCGTTAATGCTTTATTAATGATTACTTTTTATTATATGTTAAACTCGCTTAAAATTAGAGAAAAAAATAATGGGTGAAAAAATCTTACTGTACCACTGTATTTTTTTAAAAACTTACTAGGCCACTGGATTTTTGAAAAAATCTGACTAAGCCACTGGATTTTTGAAAAAATTTATGATTCGTCATCAAAAAGGGTCTAAAATTGCTTTTTTTATTGTTAAAATTGCAAAAATTTTTTGCAAAAATTTGATTACGCCACTGAATAACTGAAAAAAACCTTACTACGCCACTGGATTTTTAAAAAATCTCACAACGCCACTGGAATTTTGAAAAAATCTTACTGCGCCACTGGATTTTTGAAAAGAATGACTAGACCACTGGGTTTTTGAAAAATCTGACTACGTCAATGGATTTTGGAAAAATCTTACTACGGCACTGGACTTTTGAAAAAATCATACTACGCCACTGGAATTTTGAAAAAATCTTACTAAGGCACTGGATTTTTGAAAAAAAAGTATGATTCGTTATCAAAAAGGATCTAAAATTGCTTTTATTTTTTTATTGTTAATATTTCAAAATTTTTTGAAAAAACCTGACTAAATGTCACTGGTATTTTGCAAAAATCTACTCCACTGGATAATTGGAAAAATCTTATTACGCCACTGGATTTTTGAAAGAAATGTATGATTCGTCATCAAAAACTCGTGTCTCCGAATCTACTGGAACAATTAAGAGATTGCTTTTATTTCTTTTATTGATTAAATTGCAAAATTTTTTGAAAAAATTTGACTATACGCCACTGGAATTTTGCAAAATCTGACTACGCCACTAGATAATTGAAAAAATCTTACTACGACACTGGATTTTTGAAAAAACCTGACTACGCTACTGGGTTTTTGAAAATAATGTATGATTCCTCATCAAAAAGGGTCTAATATTGCTTTTATTTTTTGCAAAATTTTTTTGAAAAAATCTGGCTACGCCACTGGAATTTTGAAAAAATCTGATTACGCCTCTGGATTTTTGAAAAAATCTGCTTAGGCCACTGGATTTTTGAAAAAACCTGACTACGCCACTGGGTTTTTAAAAAAATGTATGATTTGTCAACAAAAAGGGTCTAAAATTGCTTTTATTTTTTTATTGTTAAAATTGCAATTTTTTTTTGAAAAAATCTGATTATACGCTACTGGAATTTTGAAATAATCTGATTACGCCACTGGATTTTTGTAAGAAATGTATGATTGGTCAACAAAAAGGGTCTAGAATTGCTTTTATTTTTTATTTGAAATTCCAGAATTTTTTGAAAAAATCTGACTATATACGCTACTGGAATTAGGAAAAAAATCTGATTACGCCCCTGGATTTTTGAAAAAATCTGATTAGGCCACTGGATTTTTGAAAAATCCTGACTATGCCACTGGATTTTTGAAAAAACCTGACTACGCCACTGGGTTTTTGAAAAAAATGTATGATTCGTCATCAAAAAGGGTCTAAAATTGCTTTTATTTTTTTATTGTTAAAATTGCAATTTTTTTTTGAAAAAATCTGATTACGCCACTGGATTTTTGTAAGAAATGTATGATTGGTCATCAAAAAGGGTCTAAAAGTGCTTTTATTTTTTACTTAAAATGCCAAAATTTTTTTGAAAAAATCTGACTATACGCTACTGGAATTTTGAAAAGATATGATTGAAAAAAATGTATGATTTGTCATCAAAAAGGGTCTAAAATAGCTTTCATTTTTTTATTGTTAAAATTGCACATTATTTTTGAAAAAATCTTACTATATGCCGCTGGATTTTGCAAAAATCTTATTACGCCACTGGAATTTTGAAAAAATCTTACTACGCCACTGAATTTTTGAAAAAATCTGATTACGCCACTGGATTTTTGTAAGAAATGTATGATTGGTCATCAAAAAGGGTCCAAAAGTGCTTTTATTTTTTACTTAAAATGCCAAAATTTGTTTGAAAAAATCTGACTATACGCTACTGGAATTTTGAAAAGATCTGACTACGCCACTGGGTTCTTGAAAAAAATGTATGATTGGTCATCAAAAAGGGTCTAAAATAGCTTTCATTTTTTTATTGTTAAAATTGCACATCTTTTTTTGAAAAAATCTGACCATACGCCGCTGGATTTTGCAAAAATTTTACTACGCCACTGGAATTTTGAAAAAATCTTACTACGCCACTGAATTTTTGAAAAAAATTATGATTCGTCATCAAAAAGGGTCTAAAATTGCTTTTATTTTTTTATTGTTAAAATTACAAATTTTTTTGAAAAAATCTGACTATACGCCACTGGAAGTTTGAAAAATCTGACCACGCCACTGGATTTTTGAAAAAAATGTATGATTCGTCATCAAAAACTCGTATCTCCGAATCTACTGCAACAATTAAGACGGGGGAGGAGTGGGGTGGTAAATAATTTTTATGAAAATTGGTATATATGGGTCATAAGTTATGGCGAATTCATAGAAAATATTTTGGCAGAAATGACACTTCCGGATATATCGGAACAGAGCAGCAACTTTGTTATTTTAAATAGAACACCCTGTATATTATTAACTTTTCAGATTCTACGTTGACTCAAATTGACAGGTGGAGACTTTATTATTAAAAATTCTAGATGAACAACTTCAATACCGAATAAGAAATTGCTTGTCGGGTTAGTTAGTAGGACGATCAAGGTATTTGGTTAACTGGTTAATTGTATACAGGGTTAGTAAAAAGTGATAAAAAGTTCAACTCTATTTCTTGAGTTTACCAATATAATACCAATGAAAAGCTGGACACCATACCCTGTATACCAAGTATCAAAAGATTCTGAAAAGCAGTACTACTTTAAAAATACCATCTATAAAGTAATTAACATTAAACAGATAATTTTAATCCACTCAGTATTACATAAATTGTGAAACAGAAATTTTAAAAATCATTAGAATATACATATTTATACAGATAACTGGTGTTAAAAACAGTTTAATTAAACTAATTCCGTGGCAATGAAATTTATCAGTGGGGTTTCGATAATTTTAACGTTATTTGCATGTCTGAGTGCAGCTGAAAATACTCTAATCGCCGTCAATTTGGTAAGTTTTAAAAATCATTTTTTCCAGATTAGGATTAGGATTTCTAAAGTGAAACTTTTTTTCGTCCATCTATCGCAAAGGGTCCGACTTGGCACGCGTGGCGGTTTAAAATAGCAAGAATAAATTTGTGGAGTTTGGTGTATAATACTTTAAAATAAATCAATAAAATAAAAGGATACTTATTGTAAATTCCAAATAATCTACGGAATTGTCCACAAGCTGGCAACGTAGCTCGACCGAGCTAAGTGATGGTAGGTCAGACTAGAACGACGCGACCGCGACGTGTCATTTATAGAAAAGAGAAGACACGAGCAGGTGATTCTCGGCTTTTCGAACGCCCGGTGAGCGGCATTGCCACGGTTATACGGGAAACTTCTAGGACGCGGATTTACCATTATATAAGCGTACATTCAGTTAGAGTTAGTTTGAGCTATTGTAAAGAAAAATTCCGAAAGTAAAGTTTAGTGGTAAAAGTTGTACCAGGTGTTGTTATTGGACGGACCCAGGATAGTTAATCTTAACATTATTTATCAACCTGTAACGTACAAGTGCGTGATTAACGTTAGTGTTATGGCGGCTGAAAAACAAAAATCATCAGTCGTTCGACCGTTTGAAAACGACATTGTCATACAAGACAGAAATCGGGATTTAAGGATAATGCTGATAGAACGGGAACAATCCAACGAACAGTCAACAGCGCCTGTGTGCGAATCCTATGAAGCGCCTCTTTTTTAACGAATCTTCATGGTTCAAACAATTTTTTTTAAATCATTTCTTAATTTTGTCTAGTTTTTCTATCATAAATGACGTTAATCCATCACCAGTTACATCGATAATTGGACATAAAGCTAGAAAATGCTCTCTTATTTCCAAATTTCTAGTTTCTGTGTTAAAATTGACAAATCTCATTAAGGCCGTAACTCACTTAACAGCACAGCACCTGATAAGCATCGTCACAGCAACATCGAGTGTTCAACCCCACGGTTGTGTATGGGTTCACTTAACGCATCGACATGGGATCAGCACCACCGCGGTACCCGACTTAGGCTTCACTTTATATTGGCACGCCGTCTGCAAAATATTCTCTCTTAGAAATGTGTTGTGGTTGAGGCGTTGACGTACCTTGTCGGTGCTGTGCTGATGCTGTTAGGTAGGCGCGCTTACATTTAAATACACATAAGAAATAAAATTTGCTGGTGATGATCAGTCGCTGTTTCTACGAGGTGCTGATAAGTGAATTATTATTATCATGATGTTTATAAATGTTTTATAAAAGAGAAATTAGGGCATATCTCCGATTATAATAAAACTTGAATTTTTTTTTTAATTTTTCAGATTTTTAGACATGGCGATCGATGTCCCGAAAAAAATAACCTTTACGAATCTAGTCCTTATTACAACGAATCATATTTTAAACCATACGGTTTTGGCCAACTCACTAATGTAAGTCTATCTATAGGTATAGAATTTCTTAAATTATCCTTGATAATTTTTTTGTCACAGAAAGGAAAACTGACAGTATACAATTTAGGCAAAGAAATAAGGCAACTTTACAACGGATTCTTAGACGAAGCATATAACATCGATCTTATCGAAGCTAGAAGCAGCGATTTTAACAGAACCAAAGCTTCCTTGCAATTGTTTTTAGCAGGACTTTTTCCCCCCACCGAGGAGTTGATATGGTTAGAAGGATTCCAATGGCAGCCCATTCCTTATACGTATAAAGAACGAGCTATAGACGAGGTTTTAAGATAAAAATAAATTTTAAAATTTTTTCTTATCAATTTTTTTTAAGGAACTTTTCGCTTTTGGTTGTGAAAATTGGGATTTACATATAAACGAATATCTAGAAATGTCAGAGGGATCAGAACTCGTTAAAAAATATAAGGATTTATTGAGTTATTTAACAGAGCATACTGGGGAAGTTTATGATGATATTTTGAAGGCTTATTTTTTGTATTTTGGGTTTGAGATTTTGGTAAGTAAATGAATATTTTTTTGCTCTTCCAACTAGTAAAGTCATGTTTACTGGGCAGGCAGATGCACTGGTACAACTGATGGATGATATCCGAGGTGCTCTAGACAACCAAGAAACCGTAATATTCGCATTTTTGGATAAAGAAGGAGCTTTTGATAACACTCTTCATGAGAATGTCAAAAGAGCATTAAATAGAAGAACTGTAGACACAACAATATACAAATGGATGTTGAAACTGCTCACCACTAGAGTAGCAGAGACGAGTACGAGTAAAAACATTGTCTCCATCTGTACAACCAGAGGATGTCCACAGGGAGGAGTAGCATCCCCATTAATGTGGAACCTGGCGGTTGACGAACTCGTAAGTGGTTTGACTGACCTTGGAATATCCTGCCAAGGATATTCCAAGGTTATTCCAAGGGAAAATTCGAAACCAAAAAAAGACGATTCGACCATTAGAAAGATCTAGAAGGGCTTAGACAATCAAAGATTCTTCTGGGTGACTACAACCTGTTAAGATCAAATTAATGCATAAGTCAAAGTGAAACTGCACTAGGAGTTTCACCATGGATCTTAACGGAACATTGTCGCCTGAATGGACACCTGAAAAAGCTCAAAATAGTGGAGGAAGAAGAGTGTAGATTCTGTGGCATGGAAGGAAAAACCTCCATCCACATACTTGCGAATTGCACAGCAATTCAGAATCCTGGGAGATTACTGGATAGAAGAGGGACATTTACCTAAGTTAAAGCCTAAAATTCCTCCGGGAAATAGGACCAAAGGAGCTACTAGTTTCATGAGACTTTTCTCAGGAACTAAGTAGAAGTAATGGTGTAATGGATGCGCTCCAATGGATACGTTGGTAGACTAGGGGTGTGGAAAGGCCTCTGAATCGGTGGTGTTTCGGGTTACTTGGAGGATCATCTCAAGGGAATGAAACAACTACTTCTAGCACTGGGATATGTTTGATTTATTTACTATAATACATTACACTACTTACTATGGCTAATGATATACATAAGTACCTAGCCGTATAGCATACTTATATTTAATGACCATTCGTCTATATAGAATGTTCTTCATGACTTATTCTAATTCAACTTCTCCTCTAGTAAATATTGAATGCATATTTATATAACCAGTCAAGTTCAAATAAAACAAATAAACATATTACTGTTTTGTCTTACTTCACGCTTTGAACTTGACTTTCTATTCAATAACCTTCTTAATTTATATTTATATAATAATGGAATGTTCGAACGTTTTATTGATATAAGATCAAGGGAATTCTTATTTTAAATATTTATTATTATATTGGGCCAAAAGGCATCACAATGGGGCTAAATAGATCTTTTAGGTCTCAGTGAATGTCACCCCAATATACATACATACTAGTAAAGTCTGTTCATACATATAATGAAGAGACTAAAACCGATTATTCAAACAAACTTTCGTAGTAAAGACAGGTAAATTACGATCAAAATTATTAGAAGACTGCAGTGGTTGGGGTACGGAAAGAAAAGAAGAAAAGAGTTAGTCACTTCATTAGAAGTATGAACAGACTTTACCGATGTTTTTCAATCCAATCAATTTTAGGAACAACTTAACTATACTTTACCAGAATGGTCTAAAGCAATCTACCCAGATATTCTTAATCAAGTCGTAATGGACTATTACGACATGATTACGTCAACTCCCACGCTTAGACAGTTGACAGGAGGTAAGTACGTCAATAATCGGATTTGTTCTTTTCTTTTTAATAATTTCAATCGAAAAAATTGTTTATTTTTGCAGGTTATCTTTTAAAGCACATTTTGGAAGATACGCAAAAGAAAATTGATAAGGAAAGTCCATCGAAAAAGATGTTTATTTGGAGCGCCCACGAAAACAACATTATGGCTGTGTTGAAACTAATGAAATTGTGGGATGGGAATCAAACTATACAGTATGGGAGCTACGTGGTACTGGAACTTCATTATATTAACGATGTATTTGGATTTAAAGTAAGTTTTTGACAAAAATTGACATCCAACTCGATTGGAAGATAGCAACGGGATAATTACAGGGTGTCAATTTTAAAACTTACAATGGGCTGTACCTAAAAATTTTTCGGCTTTATTGTTACACCCTGTATAATTATGACTTAGACCGTTGGAAAGCATTTTATTCGGGATTTCTAACGACATATCACAAGTAGGGAGTTGCTATTTAAATTTTTGTAGGTGGGGTAGGTGGGGCATAGGGGGTTGATGGGTGTCCTTTTAGTTCCTCCTCTCTACCCTAGAAACGAGATTTTTTTGAAATCTCTTTTCGTTCACGAGGTGCAACCCATTGTAAGTTTTAAAATTGACACCCTGTATATCGAGGTTACGGACAAATTTTTAGGTTTTTTTCAAAAACGATGTTAATGGAGCTCAACAATTAAAAATACCTGGTTGTGAAGCCTTTTGTCCTTTGAAGGATTTTAAGCAGATCGTTCAACGAGATATACCTGATAGTATATCAGTTTGTAGAGGAGAAAAAAGTAAGTAAAGTCCACTATTATTTTTACCAAATCTGCTATTTTGAATTTCTTATCAATAATTTTGAATAAATCTTATCAATATTATTTTAATACGCAATAATTCAATTTAATTAATCTTGAAACTCGTTTTAGGTTCATCAGTACGAGTTCTACCAAGTATGGATTATAAAATTTTTGTTTATTTATGCTTAATATTTATGTTTGTACAATAAATCTATTAAAAAGAAGAAACGTGGATTTTTCGTAATCGTCACGCTTTTATGCAACACACAATACTCTTGGTTATGCAACACAATTAACAATGAAGCGTATATAGTGCTGCATAAATCATCGTCACGCTTTCCATGAGAGCTATATATGTATAGTGAAAACCAAATAAAGTTGCGTTTACGTCACCAAGGTCGTATTTCTATCGCATGTGTGGCTACATTTCTATCGAAAAGTACATATACTTAAATTTGTTAATTAATCGGTTCTAAAGATAACCCAATCAATAAAAAAACTTTTGTACCAAAATAATGTATAAGCAATATAGCTTTATTGGGTTTAGACGTCCCTCGATGTAAAAATTTGTGTTAAAATTTTTATAAAGAAGTCTCCAATTATTGACGGTAAAATAGTCACTGCCAGAAATAATGTCATGTTGCCGCGTTGTTTGTGACTTTTCTACTCGTGTAGTGTCATCGATTTTGAGGTTATAGTTACGTGCTTTATAAAATTTTCTTGTGACAAATATTTATAATCAAAACTGTTTTTTTCAAAACAACGAAGCATTTTCTTCTGTGATTGTTAAAATGCCCAAACAGCTGAATAGCCTATGCAAAGAACTTGTGGCTTCATTAGTAAATTATTTTGAACAAGAAAGAAATAATAATGGCCCTTTGTTGCCCTTAAATGCTGTACAAGAGGTAGGTAATACGTGAATAATATATCCTTACTTTACTCTACGAAAATTTCTATTATTTTAGCGTGTAGCTGCTGCTTTAAAAATCAGTGTAAGAACAGTAAGCAAAATTTGTCAAACAAAGAAAAAAGGTGAAGAGTTTGAGTCACCAAAGAAAAAACGTTGCGCTCATAAACGAGTAACAAATACAGAAATTTTAAATACAAGCTCTATTCGTGATACCATTTACAACATGTACCAGAGAAGTAAGTATAATTACGACAATTGTATATTTAACATATTTTTATTTCCGTATGCTTTCAGAACAGCACATAACGATTCAATCATTGTGGTCCCAACTAAAAGAAAAAGAATTATTTAATGGTAGTACCACTTCTTTGAATAGATTGCTCAAAGAACTTGGGTTTAAGTGGATGAAGGATAATCCACGACGAGGACTTATGGAATTACCTAATGTTGTTTTGAAAAGAGTAGAATTCTTAAGATATTATAAAGAAGCGAAGGAAGAAGGTATATACCAATTTGTGTTCATCGATGAAACCTGGATATTTCAAAATGGCATATCAAGAGTGTTAAGACCACTAAAACGGATGGCAAAAGGTTTGTTGTATTGCAAAACATAAGTGGTTACTTAAACATTATTTAAATAATATTATTACAGATATATTATAATCCACGCTGGAAATGAAGACGGATTTATTGAAGGTGCTGAAGCAATATTTTGTTCAAAAACCCAACTTAATGATTATCATGGGGAAATGAACCAGGCAAATTTCTTGAAATGGTTTGAATATCAGTTGCTGCAAAATTTAGAGAATCCGTCTCTAATTATACTTGATAATGCACCTTATCACAGCATGTTATTGCATAAAACTCCAAATACAGGATGGTCAAAATGTGCTATTCAGGACTGGTTGACAGAAAAAAGCATTCCCTATTCTCACATGATGTTCAAAACAGAACTGTTGCAAATCGTTTCTCAGTAAATATACAGATATATTCTTACTTATTGCCATTTATTTTAAACATTTTTTTTTTTTTAGAAATAAGCCACCAATCAAGTATATAGTGGACGATATGGCAGAACAGTATGGACACAAAGTTTTACGTCTTCCTCCTTACCATTGCATATTCAACTCTATCGAATTAATTTGGGGCATAGCAAAAAATTACTACAATAGGCATACTGGTAGGGATGGTAACAGTGCGAATAACTGCCTGAACATGTGGCACGAGGCACTGCACATGATAACTCCTGATATGTGGAAAAATTCTATACAACATACTGAAAAAGAGATATTTAAATGGTATGAGAGGGAAAGAATATTTGATCGTCCAGAAATTATTCCGATAGTTATAAATTTTAATAGTGAAGAGAGTGACACTGATGTTGAATCAGATGAAGAAATTGAACAAGAATTTGATTCTGCCTAGTTTCATTTCACAATATGTTGATTTGTTTAATGTTAGTTTTTGTCTTTGAAAATATGTTCATTATTAAACATATTTTATTTTATTGCTTGTATTTTTATTATATTTATTTAAAGATTTGGTAACTCAGTAATAACCTTAAAACTTTTATTCTAGAATTCCTTACTTTGTGAAATCTATTTATAAATTTAATTAACAAAAAACGTCAATGAAAAAACTCCACAACATATTAAACGAAAACTATCAAACTATCGATAATTTTGTAGTTTTTATTTATAATATTGTGGAATTTTCAACTTTTATGTTTTTTGTTGACCTCAGTTATTTTCTGTTAATTTCCATATTTTGTGTACAATTTGACAACGCTGCAAATGTTCACAATGATGACGTAAACGCAACTTTATTTGGTTTTTACTATACACATATGTGTACTTTTTGTGTAAAAAATTCCATTTAAAATGGGCTTCCGATAAAATTTTTCAAAGGGATTTATTTATTGGTGTTTTCCCATAACTGGAGTCTACTTTTTTTTGCAATTCCTCATTAACTGTCTTCAAATTGTTACTCTGTGTCAATCTCAAATTACACTGAAAGTTTTTGAACATTTGTTGAGATTATTTATGAATATTCCAATGAAAAGAATGTTTTTTTCCAAAATTTCGACAATAATAGCAATTTCTTGGTTTCGACAACAAAGTATGGGTTGCAAAGAGGCGTGGCAAAACCCTTTTAAAGACCAAAAAAAGGTCTTAGAGAGTGTTGATGTTACCGGTCCATATCGCCGCATGTTGACTTGTTGGCAGTTAACCACATGACAATATTAATGTTCGCGACAAATTATAATTAGCCGAAAACCAGTGACGTCAGCAAAAAATTTTGATCAAGGGATACAACAAATCTAATTCACACTGAAACAGATTTTCACTGAAACAGATTTTCGTACGAGACAAATAATTATAGTTGGTTCGGCAGCAAAATTTTTTTTCAGGGGATACAAAAAATCTAATTTATATTGAGACAGATTTTCGTTCGAGACAAATAGCCGAAAATCAGTGGCGTTACCGAAAAATACTAGGGAATTATTATTATTATTATTTTTTGAGGTAGGGCATCGACGTCTCTGGTCATTAGCCCATTAACTATTTTAAATAAGTCTTTAGTGTAGCATTTAGTTTATAGTTATCAAGAAGCTTGATAAGTGGACTCAGGGAGTCACCCTGGAAGATTCTCCTTCGGATAGAAATCTCATCAGTTTCGAGGTATTGACCATTTATTCGTAAATGGAGGTTAGTTCACCAGTGCTTCATTGATGATTCAAGAAATGTAACAAGAATGGGTTGTACTTTGTAAATTTGCAAAATTTTAACAAGCCAGGAATGTGGAACGCTATCAAATGCTTTCCTATAATCTAAGAAAGCCGTGTAGATGTTGCGCTGTTCCTTCTGCGCCTGTTTTAGTATTACCGAATCGATTATGAGTTGTTCTTTGCAGCCTTGGTGATCTCGTCTACACCCTTTCTGTTCTTCAGACAAGACGTTGTTTTGGTCCACATGTCTGTAAATACTGTTAGTAATGCAAGACTTTAATATTTTATATATAGTTGTGGGTCTATACTGTGTAGGATCGTGAGTTTGATGCGTTTTGGGAAGCAAGTGGGTCGAACCCAGTGTCCAAAATGGTGGTGTATCTTCTGGATGTTGCAGATACAAAAAATGTAATTGATTTTGAAAAGCGCATTCGAAACAAATTTTGGTTTGAAAAGACTAAAATTCGTTGCTTTTGGAAACGACGCTGTAATTTTACGAGCTTAAAACCCGCCCCTTCTTAAAAATAACACATCAACAAGCCTAAATGGAATCATCAATCACTTTTCTCGAGCGTTTCGAGACTTATGCGGCTGGAGATCCAAAAAAAAAATGCAAATTACCATATTTCTGTATTAATTTTTTCTAACAAAGTAGAATTCTTCTCGTATAACTTCTAACTAAATTAAAACGAACAACTCGTAATATTTCGTTCTATTAACTGCTAGATAATTATGCTATTCAACTGGGCGTACCGAAGCTATCAACTTCAAAGATAAGCAGATGTTATTTTCAGATATACAAGCGAGGAATGAAAGCCAAATGTTTGTCATGCCCAATGTATTTCGCTTTATATTAGGCGTGAAAATTCTAATTGAAATTTTCGAAAAATATCACTCTATATACATTCCAATTAACGAAAAAAGTTTCACGCTTTCCGACGTAATAATCCTCAACTAACTTTTTCGTGATATTACAAAAATATAGAGGAAAAGAAGCGAAGATGGGATAGAGAAAGATGATCTGCTGTCCACTATTGCTCGTACAGTATAAAAACCGTTGTACGTAACGGACTAAGTTGCCAATCCCTTTAAATAATATGAGAATCTAGTAAATGTCATGTCAATGTTTTATTTGGCTATAATAGGTTAGTTTTAGTTATTGTTTGCAAACAAACTTGATTGATTGTTGATTGAATGCTATATTGTGTCATTAACCTAATACTATCGAAATCGAAAAGCATTGTCCATAATTTATTGAAGGTTCAAAAAGATTCAATAATAATTGGTTTTCAAAACCACTTAAAAACATGTACTTCTTTAATTTCCCCATGATAATCACTCAACTGAGATTCATATAAAAATATACTTTCTGCTCCATCAATACAACCATCTTCATTCTCAGCATGAAATACAAAATATATAAAACAAAAACAACTTTGCATACTAAAATTTTACATACATTATTGTAAAATACCTTTTGACATGAACAGTGAACACAGCCTACAGCACCATTTTGTAAAATTCAGGATTCATTATTAAAAAAAGTTTATTTTTCTTGAATATTCCACAAGTCCTCTGTGTGGATGTGTATCATATTTTAGTAACCTACTCAGGAACATTCTACATTGAATAATTATTGTTCTTCCTTCAATTTTTTTTTGAAAAAACCTTTATTAAAAGTAAAAGTACAAAGATCATGAACAAAAAAGTAAAAGGTTGGTTCCCCTAATAACTCACTAATGCTTGTGAAAAATGACTCACAATTCTTTGCAGTTTTTTAATAACACGCAGATAAAAGAATCGAAAAATTAAATGAGCAAAATATAAAATTGTCACAACATAACCCCAAAAATGTCAAGACGTCAACTGAACCAAATAAACCATTTTAATCTCGGCAAACGCGCGCATTTTTGCCAACATATAAAGTTTTTATTATAGTACAACTAACATTAGTTTGAGTTTAATATTTAATTAATCTACGAGTTGTATTTGATATGAAATTAATTACGAAATCTTTCTTCGAGCATATATTTATATTTTTTAATAACTTGCGACCTATAAATTTCAATATTTATTAGGATCAAAGTGGCCAAATATACTGATTGACAGCAGCAAAAGAATGACATAATGACATAAGCGAACACTTGCGTCTAGTGCCACCGTTTAATTTTCTAGCCCGCATGCTCGCATGCGCATTTCATGATCAGCTTGCCTTCTAATTTATCGAGAAGGGCAAAGAAAATCATTTAAAAAGCTATACAGAAGGAATAGGGTGAATGGAATGGTTATTTTTCCTTCCCCTGCTTCAAAAATTAACCTATGATCTGTTTTAACCAAGAAAATTATGAAACTTATTAGAAACAAACACAAGTATTATTTCCTAATTATTCTAACCTAAAAATTCAAAATGACAAGACAAAGCAAACTGATCATAAAATGCACATGCGTGCATGCCGGCTAGAAAATTAAACGGTGGCACTAGACGCAAGTCACTGTGATGACGTGCAACGGTTTTAGTACCCACTATAACTAACCTTTCTATTAACTTTTTTTGGCATATGTCATTATAAATTTTGATATATTTACAAACCCTATCGTGTTTTAACCGATATCATAAAAAAATTAGCCACCCAATACGATGGAACGAAGTAAGTACCACTATTTTAATGTTTCAATAAAAGTTATCCACAATAATTGTTTTTTTTCTCGGCCGAAACGACCCTACACAGTGAAAAAAAAATTTCAATCATCTTTTCTAGTTGGAATAAACGTTTTACTCTTTTGTAGCGGAAAAACCTACCGAAGAGTACGAGTGGGCTTTGAAACATTATTTATTGCGGAGTGAAGTGAACGAAGAATGGAAAAAAAGAAGAACTATGCCATTATCCGATATACATCTAAGAGCAAGATTCGAATCTAAAAACAACGAATTCGACGAAACTCACATTAGAATAATGGCTTCTTTGGTACCGGACGAGATCATATATAACATCGGGGACTATTCGAAAAGAGACATGGATGCTTGCTTGTTATTTGGAGACGTTTCTGGTATACAGGTCCACCAGAACAGCTAGAGTGTTGCGCGTCAGCAAACTTCTAGTTACGCCGACGGAGCTCAGTCGGTAAATGTTTGTCAGACAAATTTGCAGTGGCGTAGTTACATTGTGATGAGATATATTCTCAGAATAAAATACGTACCTACTGTTGCAGCGAGCAAACGAATTAATGTTCTATCTTTCATTTCTGCATCTTTTCACTCTCTTTCTTCGCGCACATCCAACACTCTAGCTGTTCTGGTCGTAAAATAACTAAAGGAACTATTTATATGAAAAATCTATTTTAGGTTTTACGGACTTATGCGAAAAATACAACAAATCCGGCAAAGGTGGTCCATCTCGATTGACCCAAGTCTTAAACTCCTACATCGGTGCTATGGTACAAGAAATCCTCTCCCACAGCGGTGACGTATTAAAATTCTCTGGAGATGCTTTTATAGCGATGTGGAAAGAAACGGATCACCTATCGTTACGTGACGCTGTTCACGAAGCCTTAGATTGCGCTTTGGTGATACAAAAGACCTACGGGACTTATCAAACTGATGTTGACGTAGTTGTTCGAGGTATACTTTGAAAAATGTTCCTGTAGAGTTTAGGCCCACAGCACTTAGGCCACAAGTTGTCCACCTAGGTCATCGTCCATCCTGTCCTTTCCAGGAAAGTGGACAGGTCACTAGGAGACATCTCCTTTATATCGGCAGGTGTAGACCAAGACTCACTGAACACACCCTCTCTCATTGACGATAATTCCTGGCACTCGCATAAGACATGCCTGACAGTTTCGTCTTCCTGTTCACACATCCTGCTTAGAGGTGTGTCCACTAGCCCCATTGTAACCTTAGCTGACAGTGGCCAGTCAGAAATCCTACTGTTACACGTAGGTTTTCCTGGCCATCGCCAAATATTTCTTCGACGCCAGCTTCTCAGGGTCACCCAGGGTTATCCTGGCAAGACTGTATCCCTTGATTTCATCCCATCTCTTTAGGGATTGAGCATGGGTGTAAGGTCCTAAAAGTCTTAGTCCAGCCGCTTCCCTGGCTAAAGAATTGGCAATGCGATCACCTTTACTCCTGTCGTGCCCTCTTTAACCCACCCCTGGATAATATTGTTATCTACCGAGGATTTAGCTAACTCTTGATTGCACTCTAATACTAGCCTTGATGTAAGAAGTTGTCTGTTCAAGGTTAATAGGACTTGTCTGCTATCAGTGCAGATTATTATGTCTATGCCAGAAATTCCTTTTCTGGTTAGTTCTTTTGTAGCAATTGAGTTACCAGCCAGTTCTGTTTGAACCACGCTGGTATATTTTCCCATTCCCCACTCAATTCTTAGGCTTAGTGATCTGGAGTAGACTCCGTATTCTGAAAAATGTTTATTGGTTTTTAGTGAAACTTGCAGTAGCTTGTGGTCATTTGATATTTTCCTTGTTGGGCGATGAAGGAAATTCCCATTATTTGATGATAGGTCAGCCTATAGATGATATAAAAGCAGCCGAATCCAAGAGCTCTGCCGGAGAAATAGTTATAAGTGCAAGAGTCGTTCATCATACAAGTGCTAATGAATATCTCATAGATTTGCTTCCTGATGGTATTCACGCTAAAGTGAGATAAATTTGGTGGGTATATTAAGGGGTGGTTGAAATTTTTTTTTAGATTCTAGGTGTCGGTCCTAATTGGAGAAATATTCAAAGGCATTATGAAAAAACTGATTTAGTGGGTAATATTGAGTAGATCTGAGAAAAACTTGATATGTACGATGGTTTTTTTTTCTAGAAATTTACAGTATTTTAAGTATACCATTGGACGAAATATCTGATGATGTTGATAATGATAATATTTCTGAAACAAGCAGTTTGGAAGACGACGATCCATCAATTGCTATTAAAGTTGTTAATGATCAATACGCACGTATGTAAATTTTTTTTTTTAATAAAAGCTTCTGATGTTAGTTATGAGCAAAGCAAGACCAAGTCCAAGACTTGGACAATCTTGGTCTTGGTCTTGCTCAAATATGTCCGGTCTTGGTCTTGCTTATTTAGTCCTGGACTTGCACATTCTGTCTTGGTATTGGTCTTGCTAATCTAATAATAATCTTGGTCTTGCTCGAATATGTCCAATCTTGGTCTTGGTCATGCTTATTTAGTCCTGGTCTTGCATATTCTGTCTTGGTATTGGACTTGGTCTTGCTAGTCTAATGATAATCTTGGTCTTGCTCTTTCGCAAGTCCAAGACTAACCTAACCAAGACTGCAACACCAAGACCAATTTTGCTCATCACTACAGGGTATCCTCTCCTGCTAAACGGAAACTACAGATACTAGATGTGATTTCAAGTCCATCTAACTCGTTATTGATCTAGTATGTCAAAAATTTCAGTACGACCTGCAGTTAACCACGCAGTGAGAATCAACATAATGTACGAACTAAGAAGATTTATCATACCTCCTGTAATGAACGGAATCGATGCCGAAGAACCAATAGAGTACCTAACGGAAATTCGACAAGTTTGTATTCTTTTCATAAACATTAAAGTCAACGATAAACTTTCTCCCGTACAAGGAATCGATACGGCCAATCAAATATACTTGACAGTTTGCAAGTAAGTTTTGGCGAATATTTAAATACCTGGGGGGCGATTGAAATGTTCGTACTTTCAGTACCGTTAAAGAAAAAAATGGATGCGTGAATAAAATCAGTAATTTCGATAAAGATCTAATGCTGTTGGCGATATTCGGACTTCGAGGTTTCAAGCATGAATTGGAAAGTCAACTAGCTCTGAAATGTGCCATAGAATGTTTTAATACACTAACGTCAGATCCGAACGTCAACGGAGTTGCAGCTGGGGTTACAACAGGTAAGAAAATTTTTGCTCCACGTTGGGCGCCAATATTTAATATTTAGCTGGGACGTGAAATATTTTAGGAAAAACTTACTGCGGTGCCTTCGGACATACCTTAAGGCGTGAATACACCGTAATCGGATTAGTGGTGAATAAAGCAGCTAGATTAATGGTAGCTTATCCGAATAAAGTCACGTGTGACAGAGAAACGTTTTTACACAGCAAACTGGAATCGAGAAATTTTATTTTACAAGAATATAAGCCTTTGAAAGGTATCGCGAATCCTGGACCGATCTACGAATTCAAAGGAGTACAAGCGTATGTGAATAATTTCTCTGGGATTATTTGTAGGTTAAGTGATATATGTGTGTTAAGATTTCAGACGACGTCTCCTTTGGAAAATCCTTATCCTTTATTAGGACGTGAACAAGAGATGAATTTGTACATGAACATGTTAAGATTGGCTAAAACATCGTATGCGTCTCGAAGAGAAGAAACCATTTTAAACACGTTGATCTTCCAAGGTGTTTTCAGGCAAGGAAAAACGAGATTGTTGGATGAGATTATGTATACAGCTTCGAAGCATTTTTCAGTACACAAATTCACGATATCGGCTTTTATTTGTGAAGTAAGAAATTCTTTTTTTTCTATGTCGTTTTTTCGCTCTTTGCTATCATTCATTTGTTTGGGTTGTGCTCAACATCCCAGGCATTTGAACTGAATCTTTGTTTCCCATGTTATCTACTTCGTGTCTTCTATACAGGCCACTAGTTTAACTGGAGGGATTTTCAGTAGTTGTAATCCTCTCTCACCAAGTCGGTAACTGTCTTCAATTTCTCTTACCCAGTTTCAATAGCCTGGTTGTTAGTTCCTTGTCTACCTTGTTCAGTAAACTCTTTGTAAGGAGGTGCCTTTGTGACAACCTCCATTTGAGTTGGTGTTCTCTAACTAGCCAGTACCCCTCTTATGCAATCTTTTGTGATTACACAAAACGGTTCCGGACCTATGAAGACACCTTTAGAACCTTCTTCAGAGCTAATTGGTCCACCATTTCATTACCTGCATATTAGAGACACTTTGTTGTCTCTTGCCATCCTATTAAGGGATTCTTTGCAGGTTTTTACCAGTCTAGACCTAGTTATTGGATTTCTAATCTATTTTCTCCAACAGGCGATCGTTTCTCCTTCTCAGATCTTTTATATACTTACTATTGATGATACACTGCTTACAAGTCGGTGACTTAAACACCTGCCCTGCTCACTGCTAGCTTCTCCACCCTACCTCTATCATATTATATCTACTTTGGTCTGTTTTAAATATGAAAATGTATTTTTTCAGATTCCTTACGAATCGGTACGTATCATGTTTTATCGTTTTTTGGATATCAATGAAAATACGAAGGAAGATAAAAAACAAGATAAGATTAAAGGAGCTTTTAAGAATGTTGACTTGCATCCGTACTTGTGTCTTTTAAACGTCGTATTTGACGTAAATTTTCCACATACGATGAAATACGAGGCAATTCCGAAGACAGATAGATATAAATGGCTGCAAAAAATGTTCAAACATTTGTGTAGAGAGGTATATAGGTTTTTATAAATCGTAACACTGTACTTCAGAACTTCCCAGGTGTTCCCATGAGTATCATTCCTAGATCTTTCCAATGGTCAGATCTTTGAATGAGTTCCTGGATTTTTCAGTTACTGTCTTTCTGGTCGAGATGGGAAACTCATAAACACGCGTAGGGCCAATTTCTCCTCCAGCTGCCCTCCCTAGCCTTTTCCACCAAGCCCATCACTCTGCCCAGTGCTGAGATGCATGATTTCCCCTTCATAAACCCGTGCTGGTTTATCATAAAACCCCCATTCCTCCTCAATCCCATCCTTTATTATCCCCTCCATCAATTTACCGATACCTCACAGAAGGGTGATGGGCCTGCAGTCCCCCACCCACTTCCTCTCTCTACCCGCCTTCAGAAGTATCACCCTGACCACCTTCAATCCTTCCGGAAACTCTTCCCCCCTTAGCACCCTGTTGAATAGATCCCAGAAGTATTCCCCATTGTCATCCAACAACCTCTTCATCATATCACCCCTCAGGCCATCTATCCCTGGGGCTTTCCTTACTTTAATGTTTCTCTCCCCCTCCTCTACTTCCCACTTCTCTACCGGCCTTATCCCCTCATTTCCCCTACACCCCTAGTATCCTGGATTTCTCGAATTCTGCACCCCACTCCTCCTTCTACCCCTGTGAACAATTTCCGTATAATCTCCTTCTCTCAATCTTCCTCTAGCAATTCGTTCCATTTTCCACCCATTCTCTTCAGCGCTATCTCATACGCCTTTCCCCATGGATTGTTTTCCAATTTCTTCAGTAACTCTTCCCACTTCCCTCTCCACCCTACGCTCCAGTTCCTTCTTCTTCTCTTTGTATCCCCCTCTTCCCTCTATCCTTCCTCTTCCCCTCAGCATCCGTCATCGTTTTTTCTTACACTCCCTCCACAGCTCCTCTATTTCCTCATTCCACCAGTAATTGGCCCTTCCCTCACGCCTATTGCCGCTCTTTCCCTCTCTTTTACAGCCCTGTATTACATTGTACAACTCATCTGCATCATGTCCAAGTCCCCTTTCTATCTCCTCTCTAACTTTCTTCATAATAATCTCTGCCTCAGCCTTCGTCCACTTCCATCCCCACTCTTCCAATAACTCTTTTCTCCCTTTCCTTATATCCGTCTCCACATACCTATGTGAGCTCAAACTTTCCTCATCTTCCAGCACCCTCCAACTACTCACTCTTTCCCCCAGCCCTTCACCACATGCTGTTATATCAATGAATGACGAACCCCCGTCACCCCTCACGAAGGTGGGCAGTAGTTCATTATTCAGCACCACCAACCCGTTGGATGCCAACACCTCCTTAAGGATCTCCCCTCTCCTGTCCGTTTTCTTCCCCCCCATACAGTATTCTTAGCATTGAAGTCTCCTGTTACCATTCTCCTTACGATCCTCCTTTTGACTTTAGACACCCTCAGATCGTCCTCCAATCCTGTCATGCTCCTCTCATATTCTTCCAGGCTTATATACACACTGTGCACCACCACCACCCTCAGTCCATGCCCCACCTCTCCTGTATCGTCCATAATCCATACTGTCTCCTCTGTTGTATCATATTTGTTTGTAGGTGTTCCAAAGATTTTGGATAATATTAATCGACGGTGCTCAATACATAGATAACGAGTCTAGTTTGTTGATAAATCTATTGATAAACGCTAACTTGGTCTTTATCGTTGGTACTATGGATACCGAAACGTTCCTTTCCACTTTAGCTATGCAGGTGCTAAGAAACCCGAAGATTAAAATTGTGGAATTGAAAGCTATCGACAAGTGGTATCATGTTGGGTTGGCCTGTCAGATGTTGAACGTTGATGGTATTCCGGCGGAGCTGGAAAAGTGAGTTTTTTCTTTGGAATTAAAAAAGTGTTAACGATTTTAATGAATTTTTAGGACTATACAACAAAAAAGTAATGGAAATCCTGGTTGGATTGAAAGTTTCCTCGTGAGCTTGATGCAATCCGGAGGACTTATCATTAGAAAAATAACCAGAGCGAATGCTTATAATCTGGGAATAGTAATTCCACCGTTGTATATGACCATGAGGTGAAATTTCTATTTTAAACCCTTCTTCTACGACTACGTCATTGATTCCCAAAGTGGACCAGGTGGACCCTCAAGTGGGCTACGTTGGCGTGAGAAAAAAAAGGGGGTTCACAATTCGGTGCAAGGGTGGTAGGAGAAGTATGATGGCGCGCTAAAAGGAGCGATTGGGAATAGGAGAGATTGGATGGACCGGAAATTCGGGGAGGTGAACTACTTCTGGATATAGGTGTTCACTGGACATGGGTCGAGAGTAGGGTACCTCCACAAGATTGGGAAGGGAGAGACTGGAGTGTGTGAGAGGAGTGAAGTGGAGGATGATTTGGGGCATGTGTTTAGATGATGGAGATACGTGGAAGTGCTAAAGAAGTTGGAGAGGCAACTAGGGGAGGCGGTGAATTGGGAGAACATGTTTAGGGGGAAGGAGGAATGGATGGAGGTGAGTGGCGTAGTAGAGAGCAAGTTTAGATGGAGATGGGGGTGTATTGGGAGAACATGGTGGAGATAATGTTGAGGGGAGAGGAAGAATGGATGGAGGAGTAGTAGAGAGCATGGTTAGGGGGAGAGAAGGATTCGATTTGGCATGGCCTTTGTAGAAATGTAGCTGTAGGGGGTCCACCGGAACCAGCAAAAGTGGTCTATGAGAAAAAAAAGTTTGGGGACCAAACAATATTTCAGTTTGTCAGCTTTTGCAACATTCGATGTTTTTGGACCCCCCCCCCCCCCCACTCTACGCAAGTAGTAGGCAAATTATAAATAATAGAAAAAAATTCTTTCATTACAGATTGTCTAAAGAAGAAATGAGTTTATGGGTTGAGATAATGGAGGAGAGAAAATTGGCAACTGATGATAAAATGACTACTCGGTGGAAAATGTTTATAGATAGTTGTAGGGTGAGAAATATACAGTGTGTTAAAAATTGGGATACTCTTTTGATGCACCCTCAAATATTTTTATAGGAACGCCACTGGAATTTTTTTTCAAATGAATTTATTTTTTTACTTTTTAAAGGAGAGCTATCCAGATTTGACGGTAGGTCAAGTATTCAGCAGCGTGGTCAGCGAAACGGACAAAATAGTGATCGGAACCGTAAACAAAACCTTCAATTTGGAAGACGTCGATCCCGAACTTGCCATCGACGTTATAATTTTAAAAATATTCGACGCTCTGACGTCCTACGAACAACTTTTATTAAAATGCAGCGCCGTATTGGGAGATACTTTTCCCAGAGACATGCTTCTCTACATTATGGCATCATCGGCCATACGTACGACCGCCTTAGGCAAGTAAAAAAAAGTTTTACGAACAATATTTTTTCTACGACTTGAATTTTTTTTAGCCGTTAAGAAGTTGTTCGAAATCCACGTACTGAGCTGTGCAAAAGGGAATTTCATTGAAGGCGGTCTCGATTTTGAAAAACGATTAGAAAATCCCAATAAGTATGTAGACGTTAAATGTGATTGTAGAGGATTGATTGTTGATGGTTTGTTTCGAATTAAAAAAATATTTTTTCTGGTTTAGGTTCGTTATTTTTTTTTTAGAAGCTTGCAGAGATCTACCGAAATATGCATCTTGTGGTTATTTGAGGTTTCGATCATCCGAATTTCGTGAAACTACTTATAATTTATTGACTGATAATCAAAAAAGAGAGTTCCACGAAAGGGCAATTAGATATTTGGAAAAAGAAACCAGAAGGTACGGTTATTTTTCAAAAAAACGTGAAAGAAATTTGAGATACACACATGGAAAAAAGTTAGAGATATTGAAAAAAAATTGTTAAAAATGTATAATTGAGAGCTTACCCATATGGTACGGCACTGTCTAATTTCATACACTAATAGTTCAGGCAACGTAGGATAAATAGCGGAAATAATTCACACACTTGTAGTGGAAGGTGTTCTTAACAACATACTAAAAGTATTGGGGGGTGGGGGTGAAGCTAGTAGTGGGGGGATCTCTAAAAGTCCCTTTTTTCAGTTTTTTGTTAATAACTCCAAAAATACTGCCTCTAGCGAAAAAATGTTCATATACTAAATTAATAATCATAAAATTCTCTATAAAAAGGGTGCTCTACTTTTTTTTGCTAGGATCAATGCTTAAGGAGATATGGAGCGGGGAAATGGAAAATTTAAAATGTATCTTGAACATTTTAAATTTCGTCGAAATCTAAACTTTCATGAATTATTACAGTTTCCTGTAAAATTGTCGTATTTAGTAAAGCGTTTTACCAATAGATATCGAAGAATAAAAATATATTATTCCAACGCTTTGACAAAGTTTTGAAAAATAATTTTTTCAAGCCCACGTGGCTTGTTGTCTCTTTCGAATTTTGGTTTGTGACTTAGAGGTGAGATGTCGCTATTTTCGCATCTAAAACATTTCCGTAACTGGACGATATGTATAGTTGTTGATTATAGTCACATTTCAGTCCGGGATTAACTCTCGGACGATAACATGTACCTTGTACTGATGAGGCGCAATACGCCGAAACCGGCAAAAGATCAGTTTCAAAACGGAGTAGGGTGCCACAGGGTCTTCGTTTTAACTGGGTTAAGGATCCCATCTTCTCCTTTGACCCAGTCCCATTGGATGGGTGGTAAGGGGTTGCCAAGCCACTGTTGTATCTGTAAGAAAATAATGAGACCAACGTAAGGTAGATATACTCTGAGCGAGTGTTGCTTTGAAGCTCCTCTGGTAGGAGGAAGAGTGGCCATATCTGATTTGAGCTTCGTTGACGCTTTCAAAAATGTTCCGAGTAAAGATGTTCGTTCAGGTATACAGCCAAACAAAGCTTCTCGCTAGCCTGTTCGATATCCTCAGGTGATACTGAAGGATCCTTGATTATTGCTGAAATGTCTGGAGTAACGCCAGGATTTACTGTGAAGAGCTTAGCGATTTCCACTTTACTCTTTCCATGTATAGCCAAGGTGGGGTCGCATCCGGAGAAGATATGGACAAGGAGAATCGTTTTGGCGATTGGAAGTTGTTGAAAACAATTTGGTCTCCACATTCCCACGGCCTGGCTTCATCAAGTACATATTGATATTGATATCGATAGAATGTAGTAGGGGAAGGAAGGAAGTAGATGAAAACGATAGAAAACAGAAAGGAAAAAATGGGAGGGACCCTCTGGACCCCTCTGAGGGGACGAGTCTGATCAAATAGGAGGAAGGGGAGAGCAGTGCGCGGAAGAAGGAATGTAGGAGATGGATGGAGGGTGATGCAGATAAATTTAGGGAAATGCAGGATAGCGCATGATATATTGGATGGAGTGATTTTCAGGAGGGAAGTGGATGTGGTGTGTGGATCTGAGGTAAATGCTAGATATGTGGGAAAGCAGGGATGGATTATGGATGATAAAGGAGAGGCAGGAATAAGAGTGGTGGGAGATGGACTGAGAGCGGATGAAGCGAGGAAAGGAAATGGATGGGAATGGTAGTGCGAATGGCGAGACATGGTGGTGTACAGTGTGTATATAAGCCCAAATGTCGGCCTGGAAGAATATGAGAGGAGCATGACGAGATGAGATTACGGTGTATGCGGACGAAGGGTGTCTGGTATGTACGGCAAAGGGAGAGGCGGAGATAGAAAGAAAGACGGAGAGAATGTGTAGGAAGATTGTGGAGAAGATAGAGCGGTGCGGACTAGAAGTGGCGGAAGATAGCGGGAGTGAATGCAAGGGCTTTGCCCTTCCTGCGGGTGCAGAGAGGGATACTGCTGGGGGTGGTGCAGGGGTACAGGACAGTGGGTGGACTGGCAGCAGCGGTGCTGGCAAGGACCTACCTATTGGACGTGATGGCTAGAGCCAGGAATAAACGCTGGAGTGGTGCGACCAGAGAGGAAGTACATGAATGGATGGAGGAGGAAATGGAGAGAAGGTGGGAGGAGTATGAGGGCGCGCTAAAAGGAGCGATTGGGAATAGGAGAGATTGGATGGACCGGAAATTCGGGGAGGTGAACTACTTCTGGATATAGGTGTTCACTGGAAATGGATCGAGAGTAGGGTACCTCCAGAAGATCGGGGAAAGAGTGACTGGAATGTGCGAGAGGTGTGAAGTGGAGGATATTGTGTTTAGATGCTAGAGGAAGTGCAGAAGAAGTTGGAGAGGAAACTAGGGGAGGCGGTGTATTGGGAGAACATGGAGGAGATAATGTTGAGAGGAGAGTAGGAATGGATGGAGGTGAGTGTGGCTTAGTAGACAGCATGGTTAGGGGGAGAGAAGGACTCCGATATGGCATGAGAGGTAGGAGTGATAGTTAGGGAGAAGACGACGTCGTGAGTGGAGAGTGTGGGTAGTGGGTTTGGTTGATAGGCATCCCTTTGGGGATGAGTCCAAAACCGTTTGGGTCCTGGACCCATTCGACTTATCTCGACCCGAAAAAAAAAATCGTAATGGCACTATGAATGGTCTGATATATCAAAATGATATCATAAATGGCATTGTTGAGGACTACAAGGATAATTCAGAACCCAATTTCATGTTTTTATATGACAATGCGCAATCACATAGAGCCAGAATTGTGCTTGAGAAATTGGAAGGAAATGAAATTCATCATATCCTATCGAAGAAGTTTGGGAATCTCTCAAAAGAGCTGTTCGTTCCTACGATCCCCCACCGCAATTCCTCGATGAGTTACGAGCCATTTTGCCTGATGTTTGGGAACACTTATCAAAACAGGTCATTGATAATTGTATAAGAAGTATGCCTAGACGTGTAGCACCAATTATAAACAATCTCGGTCACCATGTGGAATATTAGTATTTTTCACATAATACATTCTTTTCGAACTTTCCATCAATATCCATAACTTTTTTCCATGTTTGTAATTGACATTTGTGAAGCTGAACTTTCTCTTCATTTGTTACGAACCCTGTATGCAATAACCTGTCACCAATAACATTGACCTTTCTACTAACTAACCTGACAAATAGGCAATGTGTCATAGAGAGATGGAACATTTGAAAGGTGACGTTTGACGTGACACGTCGTGACGTTTGGTGTGTCACGTTTTTCAATCAATATTTTAGTTCTCTCTCTCTTACACATTGCCTTACCGTAAAACTGACGTAACCCATCAAAAGTTACCTGTCAAACGTCATATGTCACCTGTCAAATGTTCTCTTTCTCTCTAACACATTGTTTACCCTATATCTATAGTCATGGTGGCTTTGCTTATCTACTAAGATCTGCATTTTTTCATTTAAAAAGTTAATTTCTCGAAAACTATACATTTCAAGTAAAGGGTATTTTACACAATGTGGCATTAATATTTAACGTAGAATCCGAAAATTTAATAAAAATATTTCCTATAATTTGCCATAACTTGTGACCCCTCATACATACCAATTTTCATGAAAATCGTGTAGGTAGTTTCCTGAATTTTTGCAGATGTAGAGCTTGTGGAAATGGTTACTTTGTAAGACAAATAGGTGGTACAAGGGTCGATAACACCCTACGAATTTACTCGAAAAAAGAGAGAAAATTAGTACTTCCCGATATTCCCAGTTTAGTCGATACTTTCGGTTCGACCAAATTACTGCAAAGCTCATCTTTCGTTAGCTTGGAAAGTATCACTTCCAGAAAATCCAGAGAATTTCAAAGAAGCCAAAAAGACATTCTATCAGTATATTCCAATCAATCTAGCGGACGTGAAGTCGCAAGTTTCGCAGATTCTAGTAAGTACCCCTAGGGAAACTAATTTTTATCCCCACAATATTTCTTCCATTTACAGAACACATTTTATCCAGAACAAAAGAAATGGGAATCTCAGTAGTAAAAAGACTCAAAGACAATTTTTATCTAATGCGTACTTTTTCTACGGTAAATTATTCTCAGTGTACATGTCATCTTGTCTTAACCACCATGTACTCCCAACTGATCGACCATTGCAAAGGAGCAGGTGAATTTTTAAAACCGAAAAAAAATAAAAATAAACATAAAAAAATAAACATAAAAAAATAAACATAAAAAAATAAACATAAAAAAAGTAAACATTTTTAGGTCTGGCAGAGAAAATTTTGAACGTCACCGTGGAATATGCTTACGTTTGCATCGACAATATGAATATTCCTCAAGCTATTAGAGTCCTCGAAGAAGCCTTACAGCTGCTAGAGGTAACGAGGGACATAAAAAGTCGTTGATTGCTGGCAGGAGCAAGGCAAATCCTCCGCCACATACCGATCTCTTAAAGCGGGCTTATATTGAACTGTTTTCGCTTCTAGGGACCGATGAAAGATCAAATAGAATTGGATTGGATGATAGACTTGAAAAAAGGGAAATTGTACACGCTTTTAGGGCACGCTCGAATGCAAATCGATGACGATGAAGCTTACAACTATTTCATGGAAGCTTTGAAATATTACAGCGTTCGTTATCCGAGGACCAAGGGCGGGAAAAAAATTTTAAGGGCGATTTTTAAATTGAAACAAAGTTTGAAATATTATTTGGGGGGCTCGAACATATCCAAAAAAATCGACGACGATTATGCGGAATATAACAACGACGTATCCGAATGCTTGTATTTTCTATGTAAATATTTCACGGTGAGTGGGGGTGAGAAAAACATTTTTTAAGGGGTTTAAATATTTTGGGAACAAAAAGTTTTAAAAATTTCATCACTTTATCATAGGCGTGCCATAAATTTTTTTTAATCGGGTTTATTTTTTAGAATAAAGGTCGTTGGCAAGAAGCTGAATTGACGGCAATGTGGAGCTTGAAGAGGGCCATAAAAACCGAAACGGATTTTGAAAAATTGTGCTTGGCTTACGGAAATCTAATATTCATCCAATCCGTTATGGGAAATCATAAATTTTGTTTGTACTTGGAAGTTTTCGCACTCAGATTTTGCCATAGAAAAAAGACGCACGTCGAAGTCGAAGAATTAAAAGCATTGGCGCACCTTTACTATGCAATATATCGAGTTAGGTGAGAAAATGAAATCGTAAACTGTAAATTAAGCAAAAGACAATTACCAGGACTTACACATTTTGTCTAAATATTTTTCTTCAGAATACGCCGTGCAGAAATCGACAAATGCCTACAAATTGGCTACGTAGTATGGAGATTGGCTGCGGCTTCTAAAAACGAAAATCTTTTGTGTTGTACGTTACCGGTACTAGCAATAATAGTACTACATAGAAGACAAATTCCGGAGTTCGTAAGTCTACTCGGAGAAGTGAAATCGTTAATTAATCGAGATACTGACAATTCTGGTAGATACAACTTTAAAATATAGAAAAAAGTACAAACTTATCGTGGCACTTTAAAGATGCGCGAAATAAAGGTGAAAGGTAAAATCCCAGTTAAAGCAGTTCGGGTACAAATTTGTTATTGAGACATTATAAATTGAAAAATAGAAATATTTGAGAAGCAAAAAATCTTCATTTCATAGAAAATTACATGCTGAATCGAATGGCATTAACTATAGAGAGCTATATATAACGGTTATACAGCTATAGCCAAAAATATGGAGTCATGTCATATCGGTCGACCGAGAACTGATAAAAAATGGAAAAGTGATTTTGAGACATTATAAATTGGAAAATAGAAATATTTGAGAGGCAAAAAATCTTCATTTCATAGAAAATTACATGCTGAATCGAATGGCGTTGACTAGAGAGAGCTATATATAACGGTTATACAGCTATAGCTAAAAATATGGAGTCATGTCATATCGGTCGACCGAGAACTGATAAAAAATGGAAAAGTGATTTTGAGACATTATAAATTGAAAAATAGAAATATTTGAGAAGCAAAAAATCTTCATTTCATAGAAAATTACATGCTTAATCGAATGGCGTTGACTAGAGAGAGCTATATACAACGGTTATACAGCTATAGCTAAAAATATGGAGTCATGTCATATCGGTCGACCGAGAACTGATAAAAAATGGAAAAGTGATTTTGAAACATTATAAATTGAAAAATAGAAATATTTGAGAAGCAAAAATCTTCATTTTATAGAAAATTACATGCTGAATCGAATGGCGTTGACTAGAGAGAGCTAGATATAACGGTTATACAGTTATAACCAAAAATATGGAGTCATGTCATATCGGTCGACCAAGAACTGATAAAAAATAGAAGAGTGATTTTGAGACATTATAAATTGAAAAATAGAAATATTTGAGAGGCGAAAAATCCTCCTTTTATTGAAAATAACATGCTGAATCGAATGGCATTAACTATAGAGAGCTATATATAACGGTTATACAGCTATAGCCAAAAATATGGAGTCATGTCATATCGGTCGACCGAGAACTGATAAAAAATGGAAAAGTGATTTTGAAACATTATAAATTGAAAAATAGAAATATTTGAGAAGCAAAAAATCTTCATTTCATACAAAATTACATGCTGAATCGAATGGCGTTGACTAGAGAGAGCTAGATATAACGGTTATACAGTTATAACCAAAAATATGGAGTCATGTCATATCGGTCGACCAAGAACTGATAAAAAATAGAAGAGTGATTTTGAGACATTATAAATTGAAAAATAGAAATATTTGAGAGGCAAAAAAATCTTCATTTCATAGAAAATTATATGCTGAATCGAATGGCATTAACTATAGAGAGCTATATATAACGGTTATACAGCTATAGCCAAAAATATGGAGTCATGTCATATCGGTCGACCGAGAACTGATAAAAAATGGAAAAGTGATTTTGAGACATTATAAATTGAAAAATAGAAATATTTGAGAAGCAAAAAATCTTCATTTCATAGAAAATTACATGCTGAATCGAATGGCATTAACTATAGAGAGCTATATATAACGGTTATACAGCTATAGCCAAAAATATGGAGTCATGTCATATCGGTCGACCGAGAACTGATAAAAAATGGAAAAGTGATTTTGAGACATTATAAATTGGAAAATAGAAATATTTGAGAGGCAAAAAATCTTCATTTCATAGAAAATTACATGTTGAATCGAATGGCGTTGACTAGAGAGAGCTATATATAACGGTTATACAGCTATAGCTAAAAATATGGAGTCATGTCATATCGGTCGACCGAGAACTGATAAAAAATGGAAAAGTGATTTTGAGACATTATAAATTGAAAAATAGAAATATTTGAGAAGCAAAAAATCTTCATTTCATACAAAATTACATGCTGAATCGAATGGCGTTGACTAGAGAGAGCTAGATATAACGGTTATACAGCTATAGCCAAAAATATGGAGTCATGTCATATCGGTCGACCGAGAACTGATAAAAAATGGAAAAGTGATTTTGAGACATTATAAATTGAAAAATAGAAATATTTGAGAAGCAAAAAATCTTCATTTTATAGAAAATTACATGCTGAATCGAATGGCATTAACTATAGAGAGCTATATATAACGGTTATACAGCTATAGCCAAAAATATGGAGTCATGTCATATCGGTCGACCGAGAACTGATAAAAAATGGAAAAGTGATTTTGAGACATTATAAATTGAAAAATAGAAATATTTGAGAAGCAAAAAATCTTCATTTTATAGAAAATTACATGCTGAATCGAATGGCATTAACTATAGAGAGCTATATATAACGGTTATACAGCTATAGCCAAAAATATGGAGTCATGTCATATCGGTCGACCGAGAACTGATAAAAAATGGAAAAGTGATTTTGAGACATTATAAATTGAAAAATAGAAATATTTGAGAAGCAAAAAATCTTCATTTCATAGAAAATTACATGCTGAATCGAATGGCATTAACTATAGAGAGCTATATATAACGGTTATACAGCTATAGCCAAAAATATGGAGTCATGTCATATCGGTCGACCGAGAACTGATAAAAAATGGAAAAGTGATTTTGAGACATTATAAATTGGAAAATAGAAATATTTGAGAGGCAAAAAATCTTCATTTCATAGAAAATTACATGCTGAATCGAATGGCGTTGACTAGAGAAAGCTATATATAACGGTTATACAGCTATAGCCAAAAATATGGAGTCATGTCATATCGGTCGACCGAGAACTGATAAAAAATGGAAAAGTGATTTTGAGACATTATAAATTGAAAAATAGAAATATTTGAGAAGCAAAAAATCTTCATTTCATACAAAATTACATGCTGAATCGAATGGCGTTGACTAGAGAGAGCTAGATATAACGGTTATACAGTTATAACCAAAAATATGGAGTCATGTCATATCGGTCGACCAAGAACTGATAAAAAATAGAAGAGTGATTTTGAGACATTATAAATTGAAAAATAGAAATATTTGAGAGGCAAAAAATCCTCTTTTTATTGAAAATAACATGCTGAATCGAATGGCATTAACTATAGAGAGCTATATATAACGGTTATACAGCTATAGCCAAAAATATGGAGTCATGTCATATCGGTCGACCGAGAACTGATAAAAAAATGAAGAGTGATTTTGAGACATTATAAATTGAAAAATAGAAATATTTGAGAAGCAAAAAATCTTCATTTCATAGAAAATTACATGCTGAATCGAATGGCATTAACTATAGAGAGCTATATATAACGGTTATACAGCTATAGCCAAAAATATGGAGTCATGTCATATCGGTCGACCGAGAACTGATAAAAAATGGAAAAGTGATTTTGAGACATTATAAATTGGAAAATAGAAATATTTGAGAGGCAAAAAATCTTCATTTCATAGAAAATTACATGTTGAATCGAATGGCGTTGACTAGAGAGAGCTATATATAACGGTTATACAGCTATAGCTAAAAATATGGAGTCATGTCATATCGGTCGACCGAGAACTGATAAAAAATGGAAAAGTGATTTTGAGACATTATAAATTGAAAAATAGAAATATTTGAGAAGCAAAAAATCTTCATTTCATACAAAATTACATGCTGAATCGAATGGCGTTGACTAGAGAGAGCTAGATATAACGGTTATACAGCTATAGCCAAAAATATGGAGTCATGTCATATCGGTCGACCGAGAACTGATAAAAAATAGAAGAGTGATTTTGAGACATTATAAATTGAAAAATAGAAATATTTGAGAGGCAAAAAAATCTTCATTTCATAGAAAATTATATGCTGAATCGAATGGCATTAACTATAGAGAGCTATATATAACGGTTATACAGCTATAGCCAAAAATATGGAGTCATGTCATATCGGTCGACCGAGAACTGATAAAAAATGGAAAAGTGATTTTGAGACATTATAAATTGAAAAATAGAAATATTTGAGAAGCAAAAAATCTTCATTTCATAGAAAATTACATGCTGAATCGAATGGCATTAACTATAGAGAGCTATATATAACGGTTATACAGCTATAGCCAAAAATATGGAGTCATGTCATATCGGTCGACCGAGAACTGATAAAAAATGGAAAAGTGATTTTGAGACATTATAAATTGGAAAATAGAAATATTTGAGAGGCAAAAAATCTTCATTTCATAGAAAATTACATGTTGAATCGAATGGCGTTGACTAGAGAGAGCTATATATAACGGTTATACAGCTATAGCTAAAAATATGGAGTCATGTCATATCGGTCGACCGAGAACTGATAAAAAATGGAAAAGTGATTTTGAGACATTATAAATTGAAAAATAGAAATATTTGAGAAGCAAAAAATCTTCATTTCATACAAAATTACATGCTGAATCGAATGGCGTTGACTAGAGAGAGCTAGATATAACGGTTATACAGCTATAGCCAAAAATATGGAGTCATGTCATATCGGTCGACCGAGAACTGATAAAAAATGGAAAAGTGATTTTGAGACATTATAAATTGAAAAATAGAAATATTTGAGAAGCAAAAAATCTTCATTTTATAGAAAATTACATGCTGAATCGAATGGCATTAACTATAGAGAGCTATATATAACGGTTATACAGCTATAGCAAAAAATATGGAGTCATGTCATATCGGTCGACCGAGAACTGATAAAAAATGGAAAAGTGATTTTGAGACATTATAAATTGAAAAATAGAAATATTTGAGAAGCAAAAAATCTTCATTTTATAGAAAATTACATGCTGAATCGAATGGCATTAACTATAGAGAGCTATATATAACGGTTATACAGCTATAGCCAAAAATATGGAGTCATGTCATATCGGTCGACCGAGAACTGATAAAAAATGGAAAAGTGATTTTGAGACATTATAAATTGAAAAATAGAAATATTTGAGAAGCAAAAAATCTTCATTTCATACAAAATTACATGCTGAATCGAATGGCGTTGACTAGAGAGAGCTAGATATAACGGTTATACAGTTATAACCAAAAATATGGAGTCATGTCATATCGGTCGACCAAGAACTGATAAAAAATAGAAGAGTGATTTTGAGACATTATAAATTGAAAAATAGAAATATTTGAGAGGCAAAAAATCCTCTTTTTATTGAAAATAACATGCTGAATCGAATGGCATTAACTATAGAGAGCTATATATAACGGTTATACAGCTATAGCCAAAAATATGGAGTCATGTCATATCGGTCGACCGAGAACTGATAAAAAAATGAAGAGTGATTTTGAGACATTATAAATTGAAAAATAGAAATATTTGAGAAGCAAAAAATCTTCATTTTATAGAAAATTACATGCTGAATCGAATGGCATTAACTATAGAGAGCTATATATAACGGTTATACAGCTATAGCCAAAAATATGGAGTCATGTCATATCGGTCGACCGAGAACTGATAAAAAATGGAAAAGTGATTTTGAGACATTATAAATTGAAAAATAGAAATATTTGAGAAGCAAAAAATCTTCATTTTATAGAAAATTACATGCTGAATCGAATGGCATTAACTATAGAGAGCTATATATAACGGTTATACAGCTATAGCCAAAAATATGGAGTCATGTCATATCGGTCGACCGAGAACTGATAAAAAATGGAAAAGTGATTTTGAGACATTATAAATTGAAAAATAGAAATATTTGAGAAGCAAAAAATCTTCATTTCATAGAAAATTACATGCTGAATCGAATGGCATTAACTATAGAGAGCTATATATAACGGTTATACAGCTATAGCCAAAAATATGGAGTCATGTCATATCGGTCGACCGAGAACTGATAAAAAATGGAAAAGTGATTTTGAGACATTATAAATTGGAAAATAGAAATATTTGAGAGGCAAAAAATCTTCATTTCATAGAAAATTACATGCTGAATCGAATGGCGTTGACTAGAGAAAGCTATATATAACGGTTATACAGCTATAGCCAAAAATATGGAGTCATGTCATATCGGTCGACCGAGAACTGATAAAAAATGGAAAAGTGATTTTGAGACATTATAAATTGAAAAATAGAAATATTTGAGAAGCAAAAAATCTTCATTTCATACAAAATTACATGCTGAATCGAATGGCGTTGACTAGAGAGAGCTAGATATAACGGTTATACAGTTATAACCAAAAATATGGAGTCATGTCATATCGGTCGACCAAGAACTGATAAAAAATAGAAGAGTGATTTTGAGACATTATAAATTGAAAAATAGAAATATTTGAGAGGCAAAAAATCCTCTTTTTATTGAAAATAACATGCTGAATCGAATGGCATTAACTATAGAGAGCTATATATAACGGTTATACAGCTATAGCCAAAAATATGGAGTCATGTCATATCGGTCGACCGAGAACTGATAAAAAAATGAAGAGTGATTTTGAGACATTATAAATTGAAAAATAGAAATATTTGAGAAGCAAAAAATCTTCATTTCATAGAAAATTACATGCTGAATCGAATGGCATTAACTATAGAGAGCTATATATAACGGTTATACAGCTATAGCCAAAAATATGGAGTCATGTCATATCGGTCGACCGAGAACTGATAAAAAATGGAAAAGTGATTTTGAGACATTATAAATTGGAAAATAGAAATATTTGAGAGGCAAAAAATCTTCATTTCATAGAAAATTACATGTTGAATCGAATGGCGTTGACTAGAGAGAGCTATATATAACGGTTATACAGCTATAGCTAAAAATATGGAGTCATGTCATATCGGTCGACCGAGAACTGATAAAAAATGGAAAAGTGATTTTGAGACATTATAAATTGAAAAATAGAAATATTTGAGAAGCAAAAAATCTTCATTTCATACAAAATTACATGCTGAATCGAATGGCGTTGACTAGAGAGAGCTAGATATAACGGTTATACAGCTATAGCCAAAAATATGGAGTCATGTCATATCGGTCGACCGAGAACTGATAAAAAATAGAAGAGTGATTTTGAGACATTATAAATTGAAAAATAGAAATATTTGAGAGGCAAAAAAATCTTCATTTCATAGAAAATTATATGCTGAATCGAATGGCATTAACTATAGAGAGCTATATATAACGGTTATACAGCTATAGCCAAAAATATGGAGTCATGTCATATCGGTCGACCGAGAACTGATAAAAAATGGAAAAGTGATTTTGAGACATTATAAATTGAAAAATAGAAATATTTGAGAAGCAAAAAATCTTCATTTCATAGAAAATTACATGCTGAATCGAATGGCATTAACTATAGAGAGCTATATATAACGGTTATACAGCTATAGCCAAAAATATGGAGTCATGTCATATCGGTCGACCGAGAACTGATAAAAAATGGAAAAGTGATTTTGAGACATTATAAATTGGAAAATAGAAATATTTGAGAGGCAAAAAATCTTCATTTCATAGAAAATTACATGTTGAATCGAATGGCGTTGACTAGAGAGAGCTATATATAACGGTTATACAGCTATAGCTAAAAATATGGAGTCATGTCATATCGGTCGACCGAGAACTGATAAAAAATGGAAAAGTGATTTTGAGACATTATAAATTGAAAAATAGAAATATTTGAGAAGCAAAAAATCTTCATTTCATACAAAATTACATGCTGAATCGAATGGCGTTGACTAGAGAGAGCTAGATATAACGGTTATACAGCTATAGCCAAAAATATGGAGTCATGTCATATCGGTCGACCGAGAACTGATAAAAAATGGAAAAGTGATTTTGAGACATTATAAATTGAAAAATAGAAATATTTGAGAAGCAAAAAATCTTCATTTTATAGAAAATTACATGCTGAATCGAATGGCATTAACTATAGAGAGCTATATATAACGGTTATACAGCTATAGCAAAAAATATGGAGTCATGTCATATCGGTCGACCGAGAACTGATAAAAAATGGAAAAGTGATTTTGAGACATTATAAATTGAAAAATAGAAATATTTGAGAAGCAAAAAATCTTCATTTTATAGAAAATTACATGCTGAATCGAATGGCATTAACTATAGAGAGCTATATATAACGGTTATACAGCTATAGCCAAAAATATGGAGTCATGTCATATCGGTCGACCGAGAACTGATAAAAAATGGAAAAGTGATTTTGAGACAATATAAATTGAAAAATAGGTATATTTGAGAGGCGGAAAATCCTCTCTATATAGAAAATTTCATGTTGAATCGAATGGCGTTGACTAAAGAAAGCTAGGTATAACGGTTATACAGTTATATCCAAAAATATGGAGTCATGTCATATCGGTCAACCGAGAACCGATAAAAAATGTTAACCGTATCTTTTTCTACTTTTTTATGGGAATTTTCGTAATCTACAGGGTCGAATTAGTAGGTTTTGATATGTTGTAGTATGTGAAAAAAAATAACTCTTCCATACGAAAATATGGGAGAACAAAAAGTGCCAAAATAAGTTTGTCGACTTATAGCCTTGATTGATAACTTATCAATCAACGCTTATAGTAACTCGAATAAAATGTATTATTTTTTAGAAAAAAGTTGGTACTACGATCTGTGTTTGATGGTACACATAGAAACGGGTCTAGCAGCTGAACCGTTTACTAACATTTTAAAGTACATGCAAGAAGAAGGATGGGAACCGACCATCAGAGATCCCAGAGGGAAACAGCAATTGATTGTATTAATATGGTTATGGTGAAGATTTGACCTCGAAATTTTATTCTTTTTCTTCAAGCTTATTATTTTTTTTTTAGGGAGATACGAAACGAAAATTGGGAATCGGCTGTAGGTTGGCAAGAAGTAGCTTGGGAATTTCAATTGGACGCGGAAATAGAAAATACCATACATTTAATAACCGGTCTGTATTTATTGGAAGGGATGATTATTTATTTGACCTATAAAATGGATAGAAAGCATCTACAAGCTGTTACGCGAGCCACGAAGCGGATTAATGAATTATTTTCCATTTTGGAAAAGTACGAAAAAAATTTCAAGTTCATTTTGCCGAGGTAAGTTTTACAGACTTTTAGGTCCACCGCTAGAGGGCACAATAGAATTTAATAAATTTAAAAACAATTATCCAAAAAATTCTGCGTATATTTTATATAACAAGTCTTTGTTTATCTATTCAAATAAGAGGTGGGGGAGAGTGGGAATTATTGGTGATGGGCAGAATCTCATTATTTCATTAATCGGATTATCAGGTTATGAGCGATTTCAATAATCGAATGATAGCTCGAATTATAAATCACTCATTATCTAATAACACTAGAGGGCGCATTATTTGTTACAACATCGCGCAGCGCAAGGCCGTCATCAATCCATCCGAATCGCAATCGCATTCGCTTTTTATTGTTCATGCCTTGCAATTACGGTTTTCAAACTGTCATCTGTCACCATGGATTCCCATATTTTTTTTTCATCATTTCATAAAAAAATCGAAATATTTTGTCATAATCGATTCGCAAAAATCGATTATTTTAGGAGAAAACTCGATTCTCGAGTAGAATCGGAATCGAGTTTACCATCCCTAGATCAGCGCCTCCTATATTTTGTAGATTGTACCACATGAAAGGATATTATCGAATTGTAAAGTATAATGATTATAAAGGAGCAATGAAGTTCTTGAAAATGGGGAAAAAATATGCCGAAAGTTGTTTCAACGACATCGAAAGCAGTTATATCAAACATAGTGAAATGGTAAGTAAAAGTATCAATTATAAATATTAATATTACAGCATTATAACTTACCCAAAAGTGTCACAAATCGCTTATAACTATGGTGAAATTGTTTCCGCATCCACTTTATTCTCCAGATTAAGCCCCGAGTGACTCTATTGATATTTATATTTCACTTTAAGGCGTGGTTGAAAAATCTATCGAAAGAAGACACCGACTTTTGGAGAGAACACACTGACCAAGAGAATCAAATCGACGTTAGAGATTTTGAAAATATCGATAAATGTATACAGTACACTTTACCTGTACCGATATATGTATAAATAAATATAATTTCAATAAAATTATCGATTCCATTAAAATTTTGAATGCCTCAATAGCTACGAAATTGGACTTGCGTCTAGTGCCACCGTTTAATTTTCTAGCCCGCATGCACGCATGCGCATTTCATGATCAGTTTGCCTTTTCTTGTCATTTTGAATTTTTAGGTTAGAATAATTAGGAAATAATACTTGTTTTTGTTTCTAATAAGTTTCATAATTTTCTTGGTTAAAACAGATCATTGGCTAATTTTTGAAGAAGGGGAAGGAAAAATAACCATTCCATTCACTCTATCCCCGAGTCTGATCTGCTGGGCTAGTCCATCTTCTTTTCTTGGTTTAGGGAAAAGCTCTGGCGGTCTTCTTTTTCTTCGAGGTAGGTAGTGATGTTAGTATGTTAGTATGGTGCGTTGGTGACTTGTCTCAGGCAGATGTTTTGCTGGGCTTGGATCTTCTTCCGCCAGGTGGGCGCTGTGTGTCCCCAGGCTATGGAGGCGTACGTCAGGATGGGTAGGATGTTCATGTTGATCAGCTTTGTCTTCGTTTTCAGCTCCAGGTTGGATCTCCGGCCTATGAGTCCTGCCGGTCGTCCTCTTGCTTATCTTGCTTTGTTGACTGCGTATTCGACGTGTTTTCTGAAGGTCAATCCTTGGTCCAAGATGACTCCTAGGTACTTCGCCTTTTTGCTCCATGGTATTTCTTTTCCTGCCACTTCTATGTTGTCTTCTGGCATTTTCTTTTTCTTCTTGAAGTAGACTGCTTGGGTCTTCTAGGCATTGACCTTTATCTTCCACGTCGTACACCAGTCGTCCATGCTTTCAGCAGCTTCTTGAAGTCGCTGTGTTACCATAGCTGGTTGAGTACTTCTTGTCGTTATGGCTGTGTCGTCTGCGTAGAGGGCCATCATGGTGTTGTTCGTCTCAGGAATGTCGTGTAGATGCTGTAGAGTATTGCTGATAGTACTGCTCCTTATGGTACTCCTGCTTCAGTTACTCCCAGTTCGGATTTGGTTTGTCCTATCCTGATTCTGAATGTCCTGTCTTTCAAGTAGCTGTATACTAGTTTGGTAAGTGACGTCGTGTATCCTGCTTCTTTCATCTTGTAGATCAGGCCTTCGTGCCATACTCTATCGAAGGCTTTGCTGATGTCCAAGAAGATGGCTCCTGTCAATTGGTACTGGTTGAATCCTTGAGTTGTGTATTCTATGAGCTTCAGTACTTGGTCTTCTACTGTGTGTTCTTTTCTGAATCCAAACTGTTCTTCTGGCAGTATTCCTATTCTCGGGTCTGCTCTTGTCGTTTGTTCAGGATGACTCTCTCGGCTACCTTACTGATCGTTGGGAGTAGGCTGATGAGTCGGTGGTTCTGGGGGAATTTCGGGTCTTGTCTTCGTTTCCTTAGCAATACTACTTCCGCTTCTTTCCATGCCTTTGGGAAGTGCTTGGTTCTTAGTATTCCGTTGATGATGGCCGCCAGCAATACTAGTCCTTTCCTTGGTAGGTGCTTCAGGGCGTTGTTGCCGATGCCGTCTTTACCCGTCTTCTTGATGTTTCTCCCTCGGATGATGTAGGCTACTTCCTCAGGGGTGGTATAACCTAGGTTTCCGTTGTCGATGTGGTTGTTGACTGTCTCCTCGACCTGGTCAGAGAAGTCCATGTCTTCGTCTGGGAAGTCATTCAGGGTGAACTGGAGCTCCATTATTCGTCTGAAGGTTTCTGCCTTTTCCTCGTCTGTTTCTGCCATCCTGTTGACTCCGTGTAGTGGTGATATTTGCTTCCTGTCTTGTCTAAGGAGTTTTGCTAGCTTCCATAGTCCTGTTCTGGTAGTAGAACTTCAATGTCTTCCTCATGGAGTGGGTCTAGTGGTCTCTTGTAGGCTGAGATGATGCTCACTTCCCCTGGACCGTTATGGTTGTAGCCATCGTTAGAAGATGTGGAGTTGTCGTTCTATGGTGTTTTATTCCTGGCTTGACCAGAATGGCTGTTCCTCCGCTTCTGGCATTGATGTCGTCTCTGTATATCTTGTAGTCTGGCCACCTCAGGCTGTCGTCGTCTCCTGGTAGTCTGGTTTTCAGGATGGCAAAGATGTCCAGGTCTTCTTCTTCTAAGATGGCTCCCATGATCCCATGATTGTGACTACCATTTTTTTATTTCAATTGAAAGTAGATGTAAAAACTAAAAAAAATGAGAATTTCGAGAATTTTTTTCCAAACGAGAATTGTCGTTTGAAAAAAAGTGCGAAAAGTGCGTTTTCGAGCTAATTTTGAGGTTATGTGAAAAAGTCATCAATACAAAAGTTGTAAATTTTTATTGAGATCTACAACTTTTATGATCAACTTTTTTTTCTAGGAACTCAACTTTGGCCGGAAATCGCAATGATGTCTTTTTCCACCCCCAAAAAAGTGTTTTTTAACGGAAAAACATCAAAATTCGAAAAAATTTCAATATTTTTATTTGAATTTTTTTTCCATGGTTTGAGACTATAAAAGCTACCTTCACCACATTTTCATCAAAATCGAACCATTTTTGACGAAACTAAAAATAAAAAACAAAAAATGCAGTTTTTTGCGTTTTTCCAGCTAATTTTGAGGTTATGTGAAAAAGACACTAGTGAAAAAGTTGTAGATTTTTTCAAGATCCACAACTTTTATATTCAACTTTTTTTTCTAGAAACTCAACTTTGGCCGGAAATCCCAATGATGTCTTTTTCCACCCCCCAAAAAAGTGTTTTTTACCGAAAAAACATCAAAATTCGAAAAAATTTCAATATTTTCATTCGAAATTCATTTAATGGTTCGTGACTATGAAAGCTACCTTCTACCAAATTTTCATCAAAATCGAACCATTTTTGACGAAACTAAAAATAAAAAACGAAAAATTCAGTTTTTTGCGTTTTTCCAGCTAATTTTGAGGTTATGTGAAAAAGTTACTAGCAAAAAAGTTGTGGATTTTTCCAAGATCTACAACTTTTATAATCAACTTTTTTTTTAGAAACTCAACTTTGGCCGGAAATCGCAATAATGTCTTTTTCCATCCCCCCAAAAAAGTGTTTTTTACCAATAAAACATCAAAATTCGAAAAAATTTCAATATTTTCATTCGAAATTTTTTTTCATGGTTTGTGACTATGAGAGCTACCTTCTACCAAGTTTTCATCAAAATCGAACAATTTTTGACGAAACTAAAAATAAAAAACGAAAAATTCAGTTTTTTGCGTTTTTCCAGCTAATTTTGAGGTTATGTGGAAAAGACACTGGTGAAAAAGTTGTAGATTTTTCCAAGATCTACAACTTTTATATCCAACTTTTTTTTCTAGAAACTCAACTTTGGCCGGAAATCGCAGTAATGTCTTTTTCCATCCCCCCAAAAAAGTGTTTTTTACCGAAAAAACATCAAAATTTCAATATTTTCATTTGAAAATTTCGTTTATGGGTTGTGACTGTTAAAGCTACCTTCTACCAAATTTTCATCAAAATCGAACAATTTTTGACAAAACTAAAAATAAAAATCGAAAAATGCAGTTTTTTGCGTTTTTCGAGCTAATTTTGAGGTTATGAGAAAAAGTTACTAGCAAAAAAGTTGTGGATTTTTCCAAGATCTACAACTTTTATAATCAACTTTTTATTCTAGAAACTCAACTTTGGCCGGAAATCGCAATGTCTTTTTCCATCCCCCCAAAAAAGTGTTTTTTACCGAAAAAACATCAAAATTCGAAAAAATTTCAATATTTTCATTCGAAATTTTTTTTCATGGTTTGTGACTATGAAAGCTACCTTCTACCAAATTTTCATCAAAATCGAACAATTTTTGACGAAACTAAAAGTAAAAAACGAAAAATTCAGTTTTTTGCGTTTTTCCAGCTAATTTTGAGGTTATGTGAAAAAGTTACTAGCAAAAAAGTTGTGGATTTTTCCAAGATCTACAACTTTTATAATCAACTTTTTTTTTAGAAACTCAACTTTGGCCGGAAATCGCAATAATGTCTTTTCCATCCCCCCAAAAAAGTGTTTTTTACCGAAAAAACATCAAAATTTCAATATTTCCATTTGAAAATTTTGTTCATGGGTTGTGACTCTTAAAGCTACCTTCTACCAAATTTTCATCAAAATCGAACAATTTTTGACAAAACTAAAAATAAAAATCGAAAAATGCAGTTTTTTGCGTTTTTCGAGCTAATTTTGAGGTTATGTGAAAGAGTCACTAGCAAAAAAGTTGTGGATTTTTCCAAGATCTACAACTTTTATATTCAACTTTTTTTTTCTAGAAACTCAACTTTGGCCGGAAATCGCAAGAATGTCTTTTTCCATCCCCCCCATAAAGTGTTTTTTACCGAAAAAACATCAAAATTCGAAAAAATTTCAATATTTTCAATCGAAATTTTTTTTCATGGTTTGTGACTATGAAAACTACCTCCTACCAAATTTTCATCAAAATCGAACAATTTTTGACGAAACTAAAAAGAAAAATCGAAAAATTCAGTTTTTTGCGTTTTTCGAGCTAATTTTGAGGTTATGAGAAAAAGTTATTGAAACAGAAGTTATAGATCTTTTTGAGATCTACAACTTTTACAATCAACTCTTTTATCTAGGAACTCAACTTTGTCCGGAAATCGCAATAATGTCTTTTTCCACCCCCCAAATCATTCCTCATTCCAATTTTCAGCTGTTGCATTTATTTTTCCCTTGCTTGTAATAACCCTGTTCTCTAGTTAAATTTTAATCATTCATTTAGGTATGTTGTACTATATTGCTAGTAATTTTAAAATTGATCAAGTTCGTTAAGAATGTTGTATTTCTGTCTGTTGAGTATTCAATTACAGAAAGATAAATGTTGTGTGACAGTCGCATATAATATTCCCATGTACGTAGGTGGGACCTTATTTGAATGTTAACGATGCCGAAATCTGTCAAAAGTACCGCTTCCGTTACGTCTCCGTCGGCGATTCTTCAAGCCAGATTACTGCACGCAAGAAGGTGGAATTCCTCGATCGAACATTGTCGTTTGTTTTATAACAGTGACATCAGTACCTCTAATAGACAAATTTATTTATTATAAACTTTGCTTTACATAATAATGTATTTTGTTTATATTCGAAAATTCAAAAAAAAAGAACCATTCTAAGATCACTAGTTCACAAAATTTTAAATTGCTCTGAATCTACCGGGTCGATTAAGTCGAAATTTTGGAATACTCTATGACCCAAATTAATTAATTTTAATTATGGGGGGAAAATAGAAATAAATAAAAAAAATTGGAAACCGGTCCATGTGACATATCAAATTAAAGAGCTTGTTGAAAGAATTACAAATATATATTTTTAAATTTTAAATTAAATAGTTATTTGAAACAATAAATACAAAATAATAATTCTTCTTGCTTATTTTGGAACCTGCTGAAACTAAAAATTTGAAAAAAAAATTGCTGTTTTCTTATATATTACAGGTTTTTGGTTTTAATATTAACTTATTTATTTTATGATATATAGCGCACCCTGTATGTTTTTACCTTAAACAGTGCCGCAAAGGTAGTTGATCTTAATTAAGTCTACTCATTTCCAATGATAGTGATCATCAACGGAAACCGCATTGTTACCAACCTATTAGTAGTCGATTATAATTCGTTTATACATCTACAGAGTGGTTTTTTAAAAAAATATTTATTCCATATTATATCGCAAAACAATCATCGTATTCTTCCAATAATTCTGCGTATATTCGACATTACAAGTTTTAGTCTATCCACTAAAATAAGAGGTGGGGGAGAGTGGCAAATTTGTTATGAAAAAACGCCCATAACTCCGGCCGACATAACCTAATGAGTAACATGTACGCTAGAGGGCACTATTTAATTTTTTTTGAAATCTAGCTATCTTTGGAAAATATTAAACATGATTATTAGGGTGTCAAAAAAAAAGTATTTTTCTAGATGGTGACGTAAATTGTCAAATAACAGGCGCAAAGTTACCGTCTAACCGTCAAGTTCTTGCAGTACTTTTTCTTAACATTCGCAAAGTTAAACTGATCGTTAGTAAAAGCGAAAATCTCCTCATTCGAGAGTGTATTATTTCTTGGGAAAAGACTAGAATTCCTACCAGAGCTCTACCTAACTGTGTAAAAAAACTTGTGGATCTCCACCGTGCTTGGAGGGAGTTGCAAAAAAAATCCAACAAAATTCCAAGAAAATTCAAAAAAATCCAAAAAAAAATCCAAAAAAGTTCCAAAAGATTCCAAAAAATTCCAAAAAAAACAAGGTGTTTACAAGCGCCGTGAGGTGGACTTTCGAAACAATTTAGATAATTTATTCGATATAGCTCACACTGATGCTTTGGAACGGATGAAAATCGAAGAAGATAAATTATTTTTACAAAAACAAAGAGAACCGGAGCGTCCAGGGTGTTTTGCGGGTGTAGACAAAAAGTTAGCCGAGAAAGAAGAAAGGGCAAGATAGAAAAAATTGAAAGAATAGAAAAAAATACATGAGCGAATGTGTTTCGGGAATTTAGCGTCATCTCTTACAACACAAGATTTTATACAAACGCAAGGACATCACGATCAACCTACCAACTCTGATGAAAGCCTTGAGGAACCCATGCCATCCACCTTTCAAACGGTAAGTGGTCCTCTAAGCAAACTGCGCAAGTCGTTTTTTCTGTGTCTCATGTATTGGAGTTAATGGTTCCTTTTTCTTTCCACTTTTTCCTTCGACCATCAAACCCTTGGTTTGTTTTCCCTTCTCGGCATTGCAGTTTTGAACTTTGGATCCAGAATTTTCTTTTTCTCCTTAATGTTCTTTTCATTCTCTTTTTCTGCAACAAAATTTTTCCTTCATGAATGTTCTGTCCAGTGGTTGGAGCTTATGGGTAGTGTGTGGTGGTGAGTTTATCAAATGAATGTTGATATCTCGGCAAAAATAGATGACTGCCAGTTTTTTTCTGGCTGCAATGACCATCCAGTAAAAGCAGCACATGACTCTCTCTTGTCTGGTGTGACTGTTTCACAAATAGCTGCACCATTGTAAAAAAATCACTGTTCATCCAACATTTTGGCTCTTACAAAACAAAACTGTTATATGTTTGCCCCTCTCAGTCGAAGTGAGCTTTCCTACTTGACGGACAGCCTTCGGAACCAGAACTTTTTGACGTTTTTGCACGCAGCTTACTCCAGTTTCATCACGGTTATAAATGTTGGAGGGTGGAAATGTGTACTGTGTCATTTTTGAGAAGGCTTGTGAACTCGTGAAACGTGTGATGTTACGAAAAAGCGTTCGTCACACGATAACTCATTCAAGCGACTGTGCGCAATCTCTCTTGCCGCACTGAGCTCGCACATCTATAGATGTGAAAAATTGTCAAAAATTGTCAAAATTTTGAAATTATGGTCAATAATTGCCAAATATGTTAAAATTTTTGGAAAATTGTCAAAAATTTTTAAATATGGTCAAAACTTGTCAAAAATTTGGAAAAATGATCAAAAATTGTCTAAAATGGTCAATAATTGTCAAAAATGGTCAATAATTGTCAAAGACGGTCAATAATTATCAAAACCAATCAAAATTCGTCAAAAATTGTCAAAAATGGTCCAAAAGGATCAATAATTGTTAAAATTTTGAAAAATGGTCAAAAACTGTCGAAATTTTGAAAAACTGGTCAATAATTGTCAAAGACGGTCAATAATTGTCAAAATTCGTCAAAAACTGTCAATAATTGCCAAATATGTTAAAATTTTTGGAAAATTGTCAAAAAATTTTAAATATGGTCAAATAAACTTGTCAAAAATTTGGAAAAATCGTCAAAAACTGTCAAAATTTTGAAAAAATGGTTAATAATTGCCAAATATTTTCAGAAATTGTCAAAAATTTGGAAAAATGATCAATCATTGTCAAATTTTTTGAAATATGGTCGAATTTTTCGAAAAATTGTCAAAACGTAAAAATTTTGAAAAAATGGTCAATAATTATAAAAAACTGTCAAATATGGTCAATCATTATTAAAAATTGTCAAAATCTTTGAAAAATCGTCAAAAATGGTCAAAATTTTGAAAAAAATGGTTAATAATTGCCAACTATGTTGAAGTTTTTGAAAAATTGTCAAAAATTTTTAAATATGGTCAGAAATTGTCAAGAATTTGGAAAAATCGTCAAAAATTGTCAAATTTGAAATATGGTCGAATTTTTCGAAAAATTGTCAAAACTGGTAAAAATTTTGAAAAATTGGTCAATAATTATAAAAAACTGTCAAATATGGTCAATAATTATTAAAATTTTTCAAAATTATTGAAAAATTGTCAAAAATGGTCAAAATTTTGAAAAAAATGGTTAATAATTGCCAAATATGTTAAAGTTTTTGAAAAATTGTCAAAAATTTTTAAATATGGTCAAAAATTGTCAAAAATTTGGAAAAATGATCAAAAATTGTCAAAAACTGTCAAAATTTTGACAAAAAGTTAATATTTGCCAAATATATTCAAAAATTGTCAAAAACTCTCAAAAATGGTCAATAATTGTCAGAAATTGTCAAACATGGCCAAAAATGGTCAATTTGATCAATAATTGTCGAAATTTTGAAAAATAGTCAAAATTGTCAAAATTTTGAAAAAATGGTCAATAATTGCCAAATATGATAAAATTTTTGGAAAATTGTCAAAATTCGTCAAAAACTGTCAAAATGGTCAATAATTGTTAAAAGTTTTGAAAAATTGTCAAAAAATTTTAAATATGGTGTGACGTCTTTTTACCTACCCTTTTGATTTTACCAACAGGGCACGCCACTTTGACACCCTCGACAACTTACACTTTCTCGGGCGCCAGATTTTTAGCGTGGTTAACTCCACGGCCCCTTGACTTCAATCGTCAAGAGTTCCAGGTAGCCTCAGATGGAGGTACGGTAATTTCCAGGGGTCTAGTTATATCCCAATCCGGCCGGGGTAGTGGTCTTTGTTGTTCCTGAAACAAAAGTTTACCCTCCTGGTCCACGATGCGGGAAAGCTAAATTCGTGCAGCTAAGCGCCTACTCTACTTATAGGGAAACTCTACACTCTACAGCAGGTCAGAAAAAAACACACAGGTTCGGTTAAGTTTTATTACACCTACCCTCTATAAAATATACAATGGTTGTGGCTGCCTAAAGCCGTTATAATATTAATAATAAAAAAAACACTATTATACAAGAAGAAGCGTCAATACTCTGGTAACCAAAAGCACAAATATATAAGCAAACTAGAGGTACAATTAACATGCGCAAGTTAGAGACGAAGCGGGCAGGACATAAGCAAGAGAGGTTTATAAGTTTAACAATGGTTTTATACAGAAAATAAACGGTGACATCAAACTTAAATGTTAGGGGTCTTTTCGCTAAACAGGTTGATAATTAAATAAATACACCGGATAATATGTTATTAAATGTGCCATCACTTTTGATGCACCCGGTAGGTAGAATAATTAGTAATACTAAAACTTTACATTTGGTGGGATCGGGAAAAAGAATACGAAAGGTTTTCCGGTTCGGGAATTATAAAAATGTCAAAGAAGCTTTATACGGGAATGCCACAGGATCCGGTCCTTGAATTAAAATATCAAAGGGCCCTGGCCAGACGCCTGGCACCCCTCAAGATTTCAATTAGAACGGCTTTGCGAATTAAAAGATCAAGGAGCCCTGGCCAGACGCCTGGCACTCCTCAATATCTCAATCGGGACGGAATTTGGAAATCGGGAGTAAATATTAAAGGGATTTGTTCTCAAACTAAAATATCGAAGAAGCTTTATACGGGAAGGCTACAGGATCCGGTCCTTGAATTAAAATATCAAAGGGCCCTGGCCAGACGCCTGGCACCCCTCAAGATTTCAACTAGGACGGCTTTACGAATCAAAAGATCAAGGAGCCCTGGCCAGACGCCTGGCACTCCTCAATATTTTAAATCGGGACGGGATTAGAAATCGGGAGTAAATATTAAAGGGGTTTGTTCTTAAACCAAAATATCGAAGGGCCCTGGCCAGACGCCTGGCACCCCTCAAGTTTTCAATTTAGAACGGCTTTATGAATTAAAAGATCAAGGAGCCCTGGCCAGACGCCTGGCACTCCTCAATATTTTAAATCGGGACGGGATTGGAAATCGGGAATAAATATCAAAGGATTTTCAGGAGGAAATTATACTTGAGTTCGGAAATATTTGTTATGAAACGGAACTACTGATTCTTACTGTAAAATATAATTTTAATACAATGGAATAAACTTTATTTATTAAGGATTGAAAAGACCGCCTATTTTAAATGTAAATAGTTTCCAATTAATTCTTACCTTCGCAGCAACGGTTTCAACTTTTATCAAATAAAAGTAAATTACTAAAACAGAAAAATCAAAAAGGCAAACTGCAAAAAAAAATGAGAAATATTAAAACAACAACAATAAAAAAAACGGCAGACGGATCGTTGAACGGTAGCTAGCTTGCTTCAGCCGTGGCCAGGTAGAACTTAACTTTCGACTCTCTGACTCTCAGGGCTTCGTCTCGCTATCCCCTTCTCTCGATCAGCTTGACCTGCGCGCTACCTACTCTATATTTAGTGGCAGTGGGGAAACATGAATTTTCGAACCGCAGCGCGGTGAACGTACAATTTTGATTACAATAAATCGGAGAAAATATTATTTTTACACACAGTCAGAGGGTATAATGGGTTATATACAATCTTAACTTAAAATGTATTTTAAACAAAATAATTCTTAATAACCAAAAAAAAACCTCGTTACAATGGTCAGAAATTGTCAAGAATTTGGAAAAATCGTCAAAAATTGTCAAAAACTGTCAAAATTTTGAAAAAATGGTTAATAATTGCCAAATATTTTCAAAAATTGTCAAAAATTGTCAAAAATTTGGAAAAATGGTCAATAATTGTCAAAAATTGTCTAAATTTTTGAAAAATGGTCAAAATTTTTGAAAAATTGTCAAAAATGGTTAATAATTGTCAGAACCTGTCAAAAATGCTCAAAAATTGTTAAAATTTTGAAAAATGGTCTAAAATGGTCCCAATTTTTAGAAAAATTGTCAAAATTGGTCAATAATTGTCAAAAATGGTCCCAATTTTTAGAAAAATTGTCAAAAATGATCAATAATTGTCAAAATTGGTCAATAATTGTCAAAAATGGTCAATAATTGTTAAAATTTGAAAAAACTGTCAAAAATTGTCAAAATTTTGAAAAAATGGTCAATAATTGCCAAGTTAAAATTTTTGAAAAATTGTCAAAGACGGTCACCTTTTTTTTCATTTTCAGCGGTAGACATCTATTGGACAATTCTTTTATATGGTCGAATAGAACTTGTTCGTACTTGTTCTTCTTCGCGGCTCAATGCCGATATCTTTTCGTGTAGAGTGCTTTTTGGAGTGTTAAAATCAACCACTGACCAGTCGTGTCCGTGACCCTGTATTGCTACGTTCCCCTGCGGGTGCACCTGAACTGCGCCAAATTTATCTTGAGGATATAATCCCTCACCCGAACTGCGCCATTTTTTTTTACCTGCTTACTTGGTTTAATCCTAGTCCGAACTGCGCCAAAATATTGCCATTTTTATATTCACTAGTCAGTCCTAAATTTTGAATTTGGTTTGGTTTGGTTTGGTTTGGTTTGGTTTGGTTTGGTTTGGTTTGGTTTGGTTTGGTTTGGTTTGGTTTGGTTTGGTTTGGTTTGGTTTGGTTTGGTTTGGTTTGGTTTGGTTTGGTTTGGTTTGGTTTGGTTTGGTTTGGTTTGGTTTGGTTTGGTTTGGTTTGGTTTGGTTTGGTTTGGTTTGGTTTGGTTTGGTTTGGTTTGGTTTGGTTTGGTTTGGTTTGGTTTGGTTTGGTTTGGTTTGGTTTGGTTTGGTTTGGTTTGGTTTGGTTTGGTTTGGTTTGGTTTGGTTTGGTTTGGTTTGGTTTGGTTTGGTTTGGTTTGGTTTGGTTTGGTTTGGTCCATTTTTATACTTAATTGATTTTAAACTTTACCACCTTACTCAAACGCAAACGTAAAACTAAAAATAAAATTGATATAATTTGCTACCCTTCCTCCTGTTAGAAGACAATTAGGAGTTATCATAATATTTTCAGAAATGTTTACTTTTAAATAAGATTTGTTAATTCCTAATAAAACGATAATCCCTATAACCGGCGCAATTCAGGCAAGAGATTAAGACCTTCCATAACTGCAATTCTACCTGAGGATTACTTTGGCGCTATTCGTGTGCGTCCTCCCCTGCAACCCCTGTCTCCCATCTTTGAATCGCACGCGTTGTAAACGGTACAAGGAATATCTTTGGCCTCCAAGGTCTCCAGGCATTACCCCTATAGACTTCTTTTTGTGGGGATACTTAAAAGAAAAGGTGTACTTTCAATTTCAAGATATTGATCATCTTGTAAGAATAATTAAAGAAACATGTGAAGCTATAACTCCAGATTTGATTAGAAATGTCATTAAATGATTTAATCAAGGAACAATCACCTGTTTTGAAAGGGACTTAAAATTCAAATAATTTTACACGTTTCCCATTAAAATTCATTGGTTTAGTATTATTAATTGTTGATAAATAAGGTTATCAATGTTTTATAAAAATAAATTATCTCACAATTTCTTGCAGAACTTGCAGACCGGTCTCGGCGTATTGCGCCTCATCAGTACAAGGTATATGTTATCGTCCGAGAGTTAATCCCGGATTGACTATGTCTCTAGCATCACCAACAATACATGTCTTCCAGTTACGGAAATGTAAAAGTTGTGATTATAGCGACATCTTCACCTCCCAACCACAAACCAAAACTCGAAATTTGACAACAAGCTTGAAACAATCATGAATTATTACAGTTTCCTGTAAAATTGTCGTATTTAGTAAATACGCAAGTTATGTTGTCCCTTCTAATTACAAACCAAAATGGTTGGTTAAATCTTGTAGATCATACCAACCTCGTTTGACTTAGAAGTCTAATTCGATCGGGGATTATAAAAGTAGACCTAAATTATCAATAGATAATCGTCGATATCTTTTTCCAGCCACGAGATATCTTAAACTACGGAAAACCTTGTCTAGCTTAAATTTCGAAATTTAAATAAATCAATTTGTAGGTGCATCAACGTTTCAGTACCAACAGTAGCCACTACCATATTTATATTAAATTAAACAATAATTATGACTTCTTGTCCGATTGCATCCTGTTTATGAAATAATGCATTTTTTCTTCTGTCTCCTTCTTCTTCGACGTATTTCGACATAATTAATATTCAGCCGACACCTTCGGATCAGTTGATTCAATTGGAATATCATCAGTTCGTCAAATAATATTTAAAAAAAAATGCCCATGAATAGTCAATGAGCAGCGACACCTTATCGGCGATCTATTATAAGCGGTACGGCTTTTAGGACACAAAAAACAATCGACTATCTGACTTTGCGACGTCACGATTTTTTGGTTAGAGGAAATATTAATTATTTGAGATATTTACTAAATTTGAAATTGTTCCGAAAATTTCATATATACAGAATGAAATATAAATCCGACACCTACAGGTTCAAGGGTATAAGTTTATACAGATTGCGAAAAATCTTATCTCGTCATACGATTTACACAAGTACGACAAGGATAATATGAACAACACTACTTGAAAGAGAGAGAAGAATTGTTCGCACACGCCCATTTTAGACAATTATTGACCATTTTTCACAATTATTGGCCAATTTTGACAATTATTGACCATTTTTCAAAATTTTGCCAATTTTTGACTATTTTTGACAATTATTGACAATTTTTCAAACCTTTTGACCATTTTTCAAAATTATTGACCATTTTTGGCAATTTTTGACAATTATTGACCATTTTCTAAAATTATTGGCCATTTTTGACAATTATTGACCATTTTTCAAAATATTGACAATTTTTGACAATTATTGACCAGTTTTGACTGTTTTTAACAATTATTAACCATTTTTGACTGTTTTTGACAATTATTAACCATATTTGACAATTTTTCAAAAATTTTTACCATTGTTCAAAATTATTGACCATTTTTGGCAATTTTTGACAATTATTGACCATTTCCTAAAATTATTGGCCATTTTTGACAATTATTGACCATTTTTCAAAATATTGACAATTTTTGACAATTATTGACCAGTTTTGACTGTTTTTAACAATTATTAACCATTTTTGACTGTTTTTGACAATTATTAACCATATTTGACAATTTTTCAAAAATTTTGACCATTGTTCAAAATTATGACCATTTTTGGCAAGTTTTGACTATTATTGACCATTTTTCCAAATTTTTTGACCATTTTTGGCAATTTTTGACAATTATTGACCATTTTTCCAAATTTTATGACAATTATTGACCATTTTTCAAAATTATTGGCCATCTTTGACAATTATTGACCATTTTTGACAATTATTGACCATTTTTCAAAATTATTGGCCATTTTTGACAATTATTGACTATTTTTCAAAATTATTGGCCATTTTTGACAATTAATGGAAATTTTAAACAATTATTGGCCGTTTTTTACAATTATTGGCCAATTTTGACAATTATTGACCATTTTTCAAAATTTTGCCAATTTTTGACAATTTTTGACCATTTTTCAAATCTTTTGACTATTCTCATAATTATTGACCATTTTTGGCAATTTTTGACAATTTTTAACCATTTTCTAAGATTATTGACCATTTTGGACAATTATTGACCATTTTTGACTGTTTTTAACAATTATTAACCATATTTGACAATTTTTCTAAAATTTTGACCAATTTTCAAAATTATTGACTATTTTTGGCAATTTTTGACAATTATTGACCATTTTTCCAAATTTTTTGACATTTATTGACCATTTTTCAAAATTTTGACAATTTTTGACCATTATTGACCATTTTTGACAATTATTGACCATTTTTGACAATTATTGACCATTTTTGACTGTTTTTGACAATTATTAACCATATCTGACAATTTTTCAAAAATTTTGACCATTTTTAAAAATTATTGACCATTTTTGGCAATTTTTGACAATTATTGACCATTTTTCCAAATTTTTTGACAATTATTGACCATTTTTCAAAATTATTGGCCATTTTTGACAATTATTGACCATTTTTCAAAATAATTGGCCATTTTTCAAAATTATTGGTCATTCTTGACAATTATTGACCATTTTTGACAATTATTCACCATTTTTGACTGTTTTTGACAGTTATCAACCATAGTTGACAATTTTTCAAAAATGTTGACCATTTTTCAAAGTTATTGACCATTTTTGGCAATTTTTGACAATTATTGACCATTTTTCCAAATTTTTTGACAATTATTGAACATTTTTCAAAATGATTGGACATTTTTGACAATTATTGAGCATTTTTCAAAATTTTGACAATTTTTGACCATTTTTGACAATTATCAACCATTCTTGACCATTTTTCAAAATTATTGACCATTTTTGGCAATTTTTGACAATTATTGACCATTTTTCCAAATTATTGGCCATCTTTGACAATTATTGACCATTTTTGACCATTTTTGACCATTTTTCAAAATTATTGGCCATTTTTGACAATTTTTGACCATTTTTCAAAATTATTGGCCATTTTTGACAATTATTTACCATTTTTCAAAATTATTGGCCATTTTTGACAATTAATGGCCATTTTAGACAATTATTGACAATTATTCACAATTATTGACTATTTTTCAAAATTTTGCCAATTTTTGACTATTTTAGACTATTTTTGACAATTATTGACCATTTTTGTCAATTTTTTATTTTTTAAAATTTATAAAATTAAAACTCTTCTGGTTATGGTGTTGTGAATTTTATTCCCAGTAGTTTGGTCTTTTGGAAGTGTTCTCCTAAGTTCAATATTCATAGTTTTGTGGTATTTACAAGACTTTTTATGTTAACACCATCGCTGCCGAACTAAAAATTCAAAATCTGACCTCACGGGCCAAGTTAATTTTCACCAATGAGGTACCATTTGCAAGCATTCCCCATTTGGTTTTTGACATATTTTTGATTCTGATTATTTTTATGATGTTCCATATATGATATACTCGCCGAACAATAATAATTCTGTTGCTCTAGACCGAGTGTATCATTTATGGATACACCAGTATTTTATGCTTTTTTATTGTTTCAGATTGACGAGCGCCCCAATGTTTTCTAGTTCACCTCCCCTATCGACTTACATGCTCTCTTGCACTGGCTTAGAGCCTAATCTAGATGGGCGTGTGCGAACAATTCTTCTCTCTCTTTCAAGTAGTGTTGTTCATATTATCCTTGTCGTACTTGTGTAAATCGTATGACGAGATAAGATTTTTCGCAATCTGTATATGTATTCTACAGGTAATCAGAGGAAGGATAAATGTAGGGATTTATGCTCTAGTCCACCTTGAGAGAACATAGATAATAAATTTAGTGTACAAAATGGATAGCTCACTGGATAAAACAACTGTTCGAAGGCCAACCATTTATGTGGCTTCACTAAATAGATGCCGGTATCGACTGTGCTAGGCGGGACGGGGGAAAGAAGGAAAAAATTGAGTTTTGTAGACATAAGAAAATCAAGGAAGGAAAGTACCCTGAGACTGGAATATATAAAACAGGCCTGAAATAACCTTTGATATCACATCAGGAAGAGGAAGGAAGAAATTTTACTAGTTAGAGTTAACTGAACCAGTACGCACTGTTATGAGTCGAGTCAAGACTGCGATTCAGTTTTTTATGATATGGCCTAAGGTGTAGGGTGAAGGAGTGCATTTATGAACATTTTTGCTTGTTTAACGCAGAAATAAGGTAAGAACAAAGAGAGATAACAAATTCACATTATGCTGAACAAACCAAATTAAATCGAACGAAACTTTCAGCTTTCCATCACATTTTGTATTAATATAAATATCTGTAACCCAAACACTTGTGTGTAGCATAAATAAGCAAATTTTGATGATGTGGTATTTTTTTGGGGGGCGAATTGACAAATAAAAAAAAAGTTTTGCAAACTGTACTGAGTGACATATCAAATAGAATATATTATTTTCTAACACTTCCTTTGAAAATTGAATTTTCCTCCTTAGTTTTAGTGTTTTCGCCCAAAAAATTAAATAAAGTTCAATAACATTTTTCAGATTTCAAATATTCGGTTGATAAAATATTCATCGTACGGAATCCTCTTTATACGCGAGTTTTAAGCCCAGACAGGCAGTTTTCTAAACTGATTAACATCGCATTAAAATGCGTCTGTACAATCAAATTACGTTTTGTGTATATGATTAAATTTATTAAAAGGAACCTAACGGATGTATTGAAATACAATCGACAATAATTATCAGTGCATATTATTTCGTAAGAATTGCATGGTTTTCAACCAGAGACAAACTATACTTACATTTTCTTTATGGGTGTTATCGAACTTTTATTGGCCAGATTTTTTTGACGTTCAGTATATTTCATCTCAGTTTAGTTTTATGAAAGTTGTATGTATAATGGGGTGACATTCACTGAGATCTAAAAGATCTATTGTACCCCCTTCACACGAGAGCGAGATTTTTCTCGTCTCGTCTCGACAAAGCGAGACGAGACTAGGGCTTAACACGAGAGCGAGATTTTTCTCTTCTTGTCTCGAAAAAGCGAGACGAGTCGAGACATTTTTGAAAATATTATGAGCGATACCGAGACCACATACAGCGCAACCCCGAGAGTCTCGTTTTTGGTCTCGTAAAATATTTTTTTATTAGAAAAATTTGAAAAGGTCTACATAGAGAACAATACATTTTACAATATATAAAATCTGGTGACCATCTGTAAAATATTTTATTGTAAATTTAAAGTGGTGAGTCTTTTTTTTTCTCTGTGGAATAAAATGATAAAACAGGTCGCTTTTACCAAAATTAAATCTACCTCAAATACAATAGGGTCGTAAAATTCAGCAGAATGGTTAAGGTTTCATTACTATGATAAGCCTTTAAATTAAATCTTTTAGAAGCTCGTGAGATAAATAAAAACAAATATTAACGACCAAATAGATATCAACCATTCTCCCTTATTGAACTTATTTACCTAGAAGATAGGTTGTGGATGAATTTCCAGGTAAACTTGTTTAATTAATAATTTTGTTAATATTCGTTGAATTCCGAATTAACTCAATTGGCGAATAATTAACAATTTATCAGATTAAAAATTAAATAATATTATATGAAAATTGTCAAAAATTTTGAAATATGGTCAAAAATGGTCAATAATTGTCAAAAATTGTCAAAAATTGTCAATTATTGTCAAAAACTGTTAAAAATGAACAATTTTTCTCAAAAACTGTCAAAAATGGTCAATAATTGACAAAAATTGCCAAAAATTGCCAAAAATTGTCAAAAATTGTCAAAAATTGTCATAAATTGTCATAAATTGTCAAAAATTGTCAAAAATGGTCGATAATTGTCAAAAATGGTCGATAATTGTCAAAAACTATCAAAAATGGTCAAAAATTTTGAAAAATTCCTAAATATTTTGAAGATTTGTCAAAAATGGCCAATAATTGTCAAAAACTATCAAAAATGGTCAATAATTTTGGAAATTTTTTTAAATATTTTGAAAAATTGTCAAAAATTTTGAAAAATTGTCAAAACTTTTGAAAAATTGTCAAAAATTTTGAAACAATGGCCAATAATTGTCAAAAACTATCAAAAATGGTCAATAACTTTGGAAAATGGTCAAAAATTTTGAAAAATTGTCAAAAATGGTCAAAGACTATCAAAAATAGCTGAAAATTGTCAATTATTTTTAAAAACTGTCAAAAATGGACAATTATCGTCAAAATTGGTCAATAATTGTCGATAATTTTGAAAAATGGTCAAACACTTTGAAAACTTGTTAAATTTTTTGAAAAATTGTCAAAAATTTTGAAAAATTGTCAAAAATGGCCAATAATTGTCAAAAACTATCAAAAATTGTCAAAAATGGACAATTATTGATAAAAATTGTCAAAAATTTTGAAATATAGTCAAAAATGGTCAATAATTGCCAAAAATGGTCAAAAATTTTAAAAAATGGTCCATAATTGTCAACAATTGTCAATAATTATCAAAAACGGTCATTAATTTTGAAAAATAGTCTAAAATTTTGAAAAATGGTCAAAAACTATCAAAAATGGTTAAAAATTGTCAATTATTGTTAAAAACTGTTAAAAATGGACAATTATTGTCAAAAATGGTTAAAAATTGTCATCATTTTGCAAAATGGTCAAAAATTATCAAAACTTTGGAAAATGGTCACTAATTTGAAAAACAGTCAAAACGGTCAATAATTGTCAATAATTGTTAAAATTTTGAAAAATGGTCAATAATTTACTTAATTGCAGTTACCTGTAAATAATTGTCATATAAGTAAAGCGTGATCTATAGACGTCAAAAAATAATAGTTCAATACTATTAAACGCTTTACAAAATTAGAAAAATTGATTTCCAAAGAGCAGACCGTCCACTAAGAAGCAACAACTACTTCTCGGGCTATATGCCCCGACAGACATTGAATTACACACCTAAGTTAAACGGGGTTGGTATATCTGTTAAGATAGAACCAACCATTCTGGTTTGCGATTAGAAGGAACAACATCACTTGTGGACCGGTTTCGGCGTTTTTGCGCCTCATCAGCACAAGGTAGATGCCATTCGTCCAAGAGCTCTGAGAGCATAATCCTGGACTAGAGATTACGTTGATACCACACCAATACATTAGCCTTGCTAAAGGAAATGTTAAGAGTGCGACACCGGCGACATCCCTACATCTAATCACAAACCAAAATTCTATATCGACAAAAAACCATCTCGGTTTTGTAGGTATTTACTTAATTACAGTTACCTGTAAATATGACAGACGTCAAAAAATAATAGTTCAATACTATTAAACGCTTCACAAAATTAGAAAAATTGATTTCCAAAGAGCAGACCGTCCACTAAGAAGCAACAACTACTTCTCGGGCTATATGCCCCGACAGACAAGGCTAATGTATTGGTGTGGTATCAACGTAGTCTCTAGTCCAGGATTATGCTCTCAGAGCTCTTGGACGAATGGCATCTACCTTGTGCTGATGAGGCGCAAAAACGCCGAAACCGGTCCACAAGTGATGTTATTCCTTCTAATCGCAAACCAGAATGGTTGGTTCTATCTTAACAGATATACCAACCCCGTTTACTTTAGAAGTGTAAATCAATGTCTGTCGGGGCATATAGCCCGAGAAGTAGTTGTTGCTTCTTAGTGGACGGTCTGCTCTTTGGAAATCAATTTTTCTAATTTTGTAAAGCGTTTAATAGTATTGAACTTTTATTTTTTGACGTCTGGTCAATAATTGTCAAAATTTTGAGAAATGGTCAATAATCGTCAAAAGTTGTCAAAATTTTGAAAAATAGTCAATAAATAATACGAGCCGTTTCCGAAAATCGATTCAAACACGTATTTTATAAAATCGATTTACTAAAAATCAATTAATATTACTATAAAAATCGATAACAAAAAATCGATTATAAGAAATAATCGATTATTTTTTAACATCCCTAGTCAGTAGATCTTTTTAAGGTCAATCATGATGAATAGCGAAAATGACAATTATTCTAGCACTCCTATTATAACCTAAGATAATATAACAAACTGTTTTAATTATTAAAAGGGCGACTGTAGAAAAAATTATGTGTGTTTTTCGAGCGTAAAGTAAAATTGCCGCTTTCGAAAGAAACATTCTTTCCCAAGCGGCAGTCTGTTACTTTACGCTCTAAATACACAAATAACTATTTTTGAATAATTATGTTAGTATTATTTTGAAAATATAATATAGATTGAATAAAAAGTAAAAAGTGGTAATTTTACAAGTATATATCTGTTAGTATATTGTTTCATGTTCTTTTCCATATAGTTTTCATAAAAGTGAAATACTTACCATGTAAATACTGGGGTGGTTAAAAATTGTCTGAATTTCGAAAAAATGAACAAGAATTGTCAAAAAATTTGAAAATCGGTAAAATTTTTTGAAAAATTGTCAAAAATTTTGAAAAAATGGTCAATAATTATAATTGTCAAAAACTGTCAAAATTGGTCAAATTTAAAAAAAAAATCGTCGATAATTTTCAAAATTTTGAAAAAATGATCAATAATTGCCAAAAATTGTCTGAATTTTGAAAAAATGAAGAAGAATTGTCAAAAATCTTTGAAAAATTGTCAAAAATTTTCAAAAGTGGTCTAAAATGGTCAAAATTTTTGAAAAATTGTAAAAAATAGACAATAATCGTCAAAAACTGTCAAAATTGGTCAGAAAATTTGAAAAAATGGTCAATAATTACCAAAAATTTTGAAAAAATGGTCAATAATTGTCAAAATTTTTGATAAATATTGAAAAATGGACAATAATTGCCAAAAATTGTCAAAATTTTTGAAGAATGGTCAAGATTTTTGAAAATTTGTCAAAAATGGTCAATAATTGTCAAAATTTTTAAAAATGGTCAATAATTGCCAAAATTTTTGATAAATTGTCAAAAATTGACAATAATTGTCAAAAACCGTCAAATATAATGATTGTAATCACACGCAATACACTCTGTTTCTCTCCCGTCTTTCTCTTCCTTCTTTCTCTCATTTTTCTTTCTTTCTCTCCCATCTCTCTCTCATTTTTCTTTTTTCTCTCCCATCTCTCTCATCTTTCTTTCTCTCTCCTCCATCTCTCTCTCTTTCCTATCTCTCTCTCTCTCTTTCCTATCTCTCTCTCTCTCTCTTTCCTATCTCTCTCTCTCTCTCTCTTCCCTATCTCTCTCTCTCTTTCCTATCTCTTTCTCTCCCATCTCACTCTCTTTCCTAACTCTCTCTCTCTCTCTCTCTCCTATCTCTTTCTCTATCCCATCCCTTTCTCTCATCTCTAGAGTTCCATCTTTCTTTCTCGCTCTCTCCCATCTCTCTCTCTTCCATATCTTTCTCTCTCTCTCTCTCTCTCTCTCGAATCTCTCGAATCTCTCGAATCTCTCTCTTCCATAAATCTCTCTCTCCCCCTTTCTCCCATCCTTCTCTCTCTCTCTCTCTCATTTTTCTTTCTCTTTGCTATCTCTCTTTCTTTCTCTCTCTCCCATCTCTCTCTCTCATCTCTCTCGTCTTTTTCTCCCATCTCTCTATCTCATTTTTTGATCGCATTTTTATTTCATATCAGCTTTCAAAATAAATTCTTCACCTAAAAGCATCTCAACTATCGATAGTACCGAAAACTATCGATTTTTTTCGATAGTCAAAAATATCGATAGTTATCGATAAACCATCGATAGTTCTCCAATCCTATTTAATGGCTGCTTGACTATCCTTTACCTTCTATATCCTTTATCAATTTTGAACTGGGCACACCTTCTTATGGCGTGAATTTCCGCTTGAAAGATACTTGGGGTTCTTCCCAAGACTTGTAAATTTGGTTCCTGGCCCTTTTACACTCCTACCCCAGTTCCTTCTATTGCTTTTGAGTCTGCGTCTGTCTACCATCGAATGACATTCTTTCCAAGTCTTGTATCCCATTCCTTCTTGTAACGAATTTCTTTGAAAAGTTATACTATTTCATCATACCATCTTGTGGCATATCCCAGGTTTTTTTGAGGTACCGGAGAAATAAAAAAATAAGTTATCTATTTGTGGTAAATTTGACCTTGAAAAATTGTTTTTTCTTTTTTTTTTTCGTCGTTCACGCCGTTGAATGTTATTGAAAGAAAAAGTCACTGGAATAGAATAAATTGAATGAATAACCCGCTGAGAAATCGTGTAAAAAATAATGATACGGAATGACTTGCTGTATTTACTAGAAGAAAGAAAAAAATGTTTCGCTTCCCCCAGTTTTTTTAATTCCATAATATATACCCTATAATTTATTATTTAAATAGTAAAGATGAAAAAATGGTTGTAGGCAATTCAGAATTGACTTCTAATTTTTTTTGATGATCCATTACGAATATGCAGAGGAAATTAAAATGTATCAAAAGTAATTTGTTATAAACATTTTAAACGAAAAAAACATTTTTTTTAAGTAGTACTGGAACAATTTTAATTGTATGAATAGAAAAAACGCAGGTAATTAAAATACGAACAAATTATCGCCTTGATCGGATAAGTAGGAACCGAGAAAATTCGGAAAAACTAGGAAAATTAGTGATTTTTTTGAAAATTAAAAATTAAATTTTAAAAAGCTTTCTAAAAGTATAAAAGTAAAGCAACAAATCCTACATTTTCGATTTGTGATAAAATTATACGAAGCTGACCGAAAACTATACTTTCTACTTTCTACACATTCTTCCAATCAATATTTTTTTCTAATCGGTATTTTTACATTAAAGATTCAATTGCTGTAAACCGATTAGAGCTTTTATAAAACACAATGTAAATACCGACTACTTTCTTCATTTTCATGCATAGGTTTTTATTTGTTTCGATCTGATAAACCCGAAACGTCGGTTATATGATAATTTTAAATACATGTCGTCTGTCCTTTCAATTTCGTAATGAACTCACAGACATCGATACATGAATTATACATAATAATAATAATATATATGAAGAATCTTAACGAAATTTCGAGTTAAAGTTATTACGAAAACAAATTAAAAATATCTTTTTTCGATACCTATCTTTAGGCTTGTAATACTTTTCGAAAGGAAGGTTATATCTAGATCCTGATGGTGTTTAATAAGAAAATGTTCGTTTAGTTTAACATAAGAGATGGGAATCGTGTTAAGAATATTTAAAAGATTTGTATTAGACGGAGAGTTAATTTTTTATTTTTGATCTAAATACGTTAAAAATAAGCGTTATTTTTTATAAAGAGTGAGGGAAGGGAGAGAGAGGGATGGGAGAGAGAGAGAGAGATGGAAGAGAAAAATATAGGACACAGAGGGAGAAAGATGAGAGAGAGAGAGAGAGGGAGAGAGATGAGAGAGAGATATGGAAGAGAGAAAGATGGGACAGAGAGAGAAAGATGAGGTAGAGAATTGAGAGAGAGATGAGGGAGAGATGGGATAGAAAGAGAAAGAGAGAGAGATAGGAAAGAGAGATGGGAGAGAGATAGAGAAGGAAGAGAAAGAGAGAGAAAGACGGGAGAGAAAGAGAGTGTACTGCGTGTGATAACAATCATTATTTTAAACTGTCAGAATCTAAGACGGATTCGGTAAGGTTCGCGACCCTCGGAATTTTGTAAAACTTTTTTTTCTTATTGGGCCATTTTTGACAATTATTGACCATTTTTCAAAAATTTTAACAATTTTTGACAATTATTGACCATTTTTCTAAAATTTTTGACAATTTTTGACAATTATTGACCATTTTAGACAATTATTGGCCATTTTTAAAAAATTTTGACAGTCTTTGACAATTTTTCAAACCTTTTGACAATTTTTCAAACCTTTTGACCATTTTTCAAAATTATTGACCATTTTTGACAATTATTGACCATTTTTCAAAATTATTGGCCATTTTTGACAATTATTGGCCATTTTTCAAAATATTGACAATTTTTGACAATTATTAACAATTATTGACCATTTTTCCAAATTTTTTGACAATTATTGACCATTTTTTATAATTTTGACAATTTTTGACAATTTTTGACCATTTTTGACAATTATTAACCATATTTGACAATTTTTCAAAGATTTTGACCATTTTTAGCAATTTTTGACAATTATTGACCATTTTTCCAAATTTTTTGAAAATTTTTGACGATAATTGACCATTTTTCCAAATTTTTTGACAATTTTTCAAAATAATTGACCATTTTCGACAATTATTGACCATTTCTCAAAATTTTTGTTGACGATTTTTGGCAATTTTTGACAATTATTGACCATTTTTGACAGTCTTTGACAATTTTTGACAGTCTTTGACAATTTTTGACAATTTTTCAAACCCTTTGACAATTTTTCAAACCTTTTGACCATTTTTCAAAATTATATACCATTTTTGACAATTATTGACCATTTTTCAAAATTATTGGCCATTTTTGACAATTATTGGCCATTTTTCAAAATATTGACAATTTTTGACAATTATTAACAATTATTGACCATTTTTCCAAATTTTTTGACAATTATTGACAATTTTTTATAATTTTGACAATTTTTGACAATTTTTGACAATTTTTGACAATTTTTGACAATTTTTGACCATTATTGACCATTATTGACCATTTTTGACAATTATTGACGATTTTTGACAATTATTAACCATATTTGACAATTTTTCAAAAATTTTGACCATTTTTCAGAATTATTGACCATTTTTAGCAATTTTTGACAATTATTGACCATTTTTCCAAATTTTTTGACAATTTTTGACAATTATTGACCATTTTAGACAATTATTGGCTATTTTTAAAAAAATTTGACAGTCTCTGACAATTTTTGACAAAATTTCAAACCCTTTGACCATTTTTCAAAATTATTGACCGTTTTTGACAATTATTGACCATTTTTCAAAATTATTGGCCATTTTTGACAATTATTCGCCATTTTTCAAAATATTGACAATTTTTGACAATTATTAACAATTATTGACCATTTTTCCAAATTTTTTGATAATTATTGACTATTTTTTATAATTTTGACAATTTTTGATAATTTTTGACAATTTTTGACAATTTTTGACCATTATTGACTATTTTTGACAATTATTGACAATTTTTGACAATTATTAACCATATTTGACAATTTTTCAAAGATTTTGACCATTTTTCAAAATTATTGACTATTTTTAGTAATTTTTGACAATTATTGACCATTTTTCCAAATTTTTTGACAATTTTTGACAATTATTGACCATTTTTCCAAATTTTTTGACAATTTTTGACAATTCTTGACCATTTTAGACAATTATTGGCCATTTTTAAAAATTTTGACAATTTTTGACCATATATCGACACAGAGGAATGGAGCTCATTTTGAATGAAATTAGACAAGGTGTTCAACGGTCGAGATGCAGTCAAATCTGTCTTCTTTAAATGTCAGAAATGCAGAAATGAAGGAGCTAAGCCGACTCCGCCTCTAATGGTACAATTACCTGAAGACAGATTAAGCCGAGAATTAAGACCATTTGTAAACGTTGGCATGGATTATTTTGGACCAATCCATGTCAAAATTGGAAGACGAAGAGAGTAAAGATGGGGTGTCCTCTTTACATGCCTTTCTATAAGAGCCCATATAGTTTAAGTCAGCTGTATTAGCTATACTTAGACTGGTTTCGAGAAGAGGACAGCTAAAAGTTGTTTATTGCGATAATTGAACGAACTTTGTTGCTGCTAATAAAGAAATCAGAAGAATGAATAAATGTCTTCTAGAAGTATTGAATTCAAAATCAATGCACCAGGTGTTCCAGATATGGGAGGTGTATGGGAACGAATGATTGAATTTGTAAAGAAAATAATTGGCAAGGATCTACACGGTCAATCTATTCGAGAAGAAACTCTTCAGACCACTGATGGATGGATTTCGAAGCTCTTTCACCTATACCACTTCCTTCTTGGATCATCGAGTGGAGATAGCTCTATTGTACGACTAGATCCTGAACGAGAAAGTAACACAATGAAATTTGTTCTTCAACCCTGTAAATTTTTTCAGATTCGGTAGTTCGATACAAAAGAACCACAAATTCGGATGAAAGAAAGAAAAAGTGGGCGTAACCTCGGAGCCCCCATTAAACGCATTAGTGATTCATTAGACTCTCATCTCCAACGATGAAAGTTCATTAGTGAATTCATGGAGTGCTCGAGTGTGTGTATGTATATATATATATATATATATATCCACGGTTAGTAATCGTTTTTCATTTGTCAACAAGTGTAATGAGATGCGAGCACGCGGCGCACCCAGGGCGGGGCCCCCAAGCAATTATCGAAGCCACGGGGGGGCCGACCACCCCCGGATGTTGATACTACGCCGCAATCTGGTTAACGGAGAAACGAGAAGAGGAAAATAACAATACTATTTTCGGACCGCTAGACATACATATAAATGGAAATTTTTTTTTTATTTTAAATTTAAGCTTCTTCCAAAAAATTTTTCGTTACTATTGAAATATTTGACCTCAATAGCATAGGAATAAGGCAGTGGAAGGAGAAAACAAAGGATAGGAAGAAATGGAGGCAGATTGCTGAAAAAATATAAGGAAGAAAAAGAAGAAAAGGGGATTGATCCACCCCGAAAAAAGGATTTAGAGAGCTTTTTGAAGCGGCGCTACCCCCTCGGGGTTAAGCCAATATATATATATTGAAATTTTTGAGTCCTTCTAAATATTGTTTTCCCATTTTTTGTTTGTTTATTAATTGTTTTTCGATATACAACATTAATACGTCAATTTGACTTTTTTTTTATAAAAAAATATCAATTTTCGAGTAGAATATACAGAAAATCCCCCGTATATAGTATCCTAAATCGTCACATCCAGCAGGAACAATAGCGAGTGCTCGTATTCCTGCCGCGGTCCTGCTGCGTTTGTGTAGGGGGCGTGGTTGGCGCAAATTGCGACACTGCGACCGACGATTTGGCCGCTGCTTCGCTTTTTACGACCCACCAATTTGTCGAGAAAAATGGTCCCAGTAATGGGGAAATTTCGCAGACTCTTGCTAATGATTTCGTCTATTACTTGAAAAGCGTAGAGTGTTTTAACGGTTTTGTGAGTATAATGGAATTTTCTCGATTAAATTTTATAGTTATTACAATGTTTCCAACGCAAAAAGTCAAAATTTAACTTGTCTCTCTCAAAGAGTTTAGTCTAAGTTGGGAATTCTGGAACCGTTGGCGATACTTGACACTGAACACTGTTTACACTACCACTACACCAACACTAACACTTTACACTATCTTACGCGCGTTTCGATAACCAAGTTATCTTCTTCAGAGACTGAAGGTAAACTAACGAAGTCTCTGAAGAAGATAACTTGGTTATCGAAACGCGCGTAAGTGTTGGTGTAGTGGTAGTGTAAACATTGTTCAGTGTAAAGAGTTTAGTGTTCCCTTCCATACTTTTGACGATAACTGTATAACCATCTACCGCATTATTTGATTATACCTCGAACGATATCAGAACCTGAACGAAAACAAAACAAGAGACTCTAGCTTTTTTGATAATTGCTTACAATGCTACAACACAACAAACGAAAAAAGAATCAACCAAAAGCAACAAAAAAAGGAAACAACTGACATAACGATCATTTGCGCATGAGCAGTGGTTTTAGTCCTTACCAAAATCAGAGAACCGCCAGGACTGATTCCGAATCGAAAAAAGGGTCAAAATTCGAAAAATTTCCGATATTTTTATTGGAACTATTTTTTTTATGGTTTGTGACAACCTTCCACCAAATTTTCATCAATATCGAACAATTTTTGACGAAACTAAAGATAAAAAACGAAAAATGCAGTTTTTTGAGTTTTTCGAGCTAATTTTGAAGTTAAGTGAAAAAGTCACTGATGAAAAACCTGTAGATTTTTCCAATATCTACAACTTTTATTTCCAACTTTTTTATCTAGAAACTCAACTTTGGCCGGAAATCGCAATAATCTCTTTTTTCACCCCCCCAAAAAAGTGTTTTTTCCCGAAAAAACATCAAAATTCAAAAAAATTTCAATATTTTCATTCGACATTTTTTTTCATGGTTTGTGGCTATGAAAGCTACCTCCTACCAAATTTTCATCAAAATCGAACGATTTTTGACGAAACTAAAAATAAAAAACGAAAAATGCAGTTTTTTGCGTTTTTCGAGCTAATTTTGAGGTTATGTGAAAAAGTCACTGATGAAAAAGTTGTAGATTTTTCCAAGATCTACAACTTTTATTTTCAACTTTATTTTCTAGAAACTCAACTTTGGCCGGAAATCGCAATAATGTCTTTTTCCACCCCCCAAAAACAGTGTTTTTTACCGAAAAAACCCCAAAATTCGAAAAAATTTCAATATTTCCATTCGAATTTTTTTTACATAGTTTGTGGCTATGGAAGCTACCTTCTACCAAATATTCATCAAAATCGAACAATTTTTGACGAAACTAAAATTAAAAAACAAAAAATGCAGTTTTTTGAGTTTTTCGAGCTAATTTTGAAGTTAAGTGAAAAAGTCTACAACTTTTATTTTCAACTTTATTTTCTAGAAACTCAACTTTGGCCGGAAATCGCAATAATGTCTTTTTCCACCCCCCAAAAACAGTGTTTTTACCGAAAAAACACCAAAATTCGAAAAAATTTCAATATTTTCATTCGAAATTTTTTTACATGTTTTGTGGCTATCTACCAAATTTTCATCAAAATCGAACAATTTTTGACGAAACTAAAAATAAAAAACGAAAAATGCAGTTTTTCGAGCTAATTTTGAGGTTATGTGAAAAAGTCACTAATGAAAAAGTTGTAGATTTTTCCAAGATCTACAACTTTTATATCCAACTCTTTTTTCTAGGAACTTAACTTTGGCCGGAAATCGCAATAATGTCTTTTTCCACCCCCCAAAAAAAGTGTTTTTTGCCGAAAAAAAAACAAAATTCGAAAAAATTTCAATATTATCATTCGAAATTTTTTTTCATGGGTTGTGGCTATGAAAGCTACCTTCTACCAAATTTTCATCAAAATCGAACAATTTTTGACGAAACTAAAAATAAAATACGAAAAATGCAGTTTTTCGAGCTAATTTTGAGGTTATGTGAAAAAATCATTAATGAAAAAGTTGTAGATTTTTCCAAGATCTACAACTTTTATATCCAACTTTTTTTTCTATAAACTCAACTTTGGCCGGAAATCGCAATAATGTCTTTTTCCACCTCACAAAAAAGTGTTTTTTACCGAAAAAACGTCATAACTCGAAAAATTTCCCATATTTTAATTTGAATATTTCACTCATACATGTTGTATCAATGCAACGAATGCTAAATTATTAAATGGAAATTCAGCGGAAATTCCACGTTGCCATGACAACCGTTGTCAAACAACGTTAAAATAATAAACGTGAAACGTCAAAGAAGAGTTTCTTAGAGGTCATGAATCGATTCGGAGATATAATAGAACGGGAAATTGACAAAAATGTATTACGTTACTGTTTCAATAAATAGATAATTTGTTTTTATTGAGATTTTTAAGTTAGAGACGTTACATTATCTATCTGAATATAGTGGAGATATACAGTAATTTGTAATTTTATTCGAGAAATATTTTCCGTAAATACCGCTTGTGCTTAAAACTTAACCGGATAATTATTAAGCACTCATGGTATTACTCCCGAAAATATTTCCATAATTTGTGACGAATTTTCGTCGAATGAGAGCGATGAAGAGGTCAATATTATGTTCGATTTCGAATATTTCGATTCATTGTCGTTTTCGCTAGATGTGATCACGTCACGCTTTAGATTTGCTTATAGGAACTGTGATTTGTTCGTATCAGTGAAAAAGTAACAGTTCGTGAAATATCTCTCATCACTACCCACTACCCGCATGATGGGGTAATGAGAGCCAAATGCACTTTTTTAATCTCTTTTTATAAATTCTTTTATAATTAGTTTTGTTCAAAAAATGTCGCATATAATGAAAATATATATGTAAACCTTCCTACAAGAATTTTCAAATTTGATTAAAGGCTAATAGTGTGATTAAAAAAAAGATTTCCTTAGGTGGCACCACTACTGTTTATTTTATGGAATTGTGTATTTAAATATCACTCAGTATATAAACTAGAGCTTAATATTCTTCTCAAAAAATCCTAATCGAATGCAAATTAGTAAAGTGTTCGACAAGGGAATCTAAAAATGGACTCGTCTTCGGACGGATATTTTTGTTCTGACTAAGCAAGTTTCTGCTTTTAGAGCCGAAATCTCCCGGGACCGATCATTAACATAAAATCGACCTCGGGAATTGTTCCAATTTGTTGGAACGCCACTTCGATAATTTCCTTTCGGACTTTTTAGACTTTTCTATAAGGGATTGTCGATATTTTCTTTCATACCAAAAGTGATGTGATGAAAAATAAGAAATTTTTCCAAGAATTTTTTTTTCCACTTTTTTGTGGAAAATATGAAAATGCTGACTAAGATGATGAGGCAAATGGGGGAGACGATGAACACAATAACAACAGACCTAACGGAGATGAGGAACGAACAAAATGAATATAGAAAAGAGATTAATGAGTTAAGATTAGAAAATAAAAAATTACTGAACGGAAATATAAATTTGAAGAAAACAGTAGCAGATATGGATGAAAGGCTGGAAATAATTGAAGATGAAAAAAGAAGAAAAGGTTTAAGAATAGGTAACAAAGACAGTTACAGAAAACTTTATGAAGTGTGAATTAAAATTTGATACAGAAGTATTGAGCGTAACGAGATTAGGAGATAAAACATGTTTAATACAACTAAAGGACCAGAAGCAAAAGAAAGAAGTTATGAAAAGTATAAAAGTGAATTGAGAACAAAAATGAGACAAAAGATATTCATACAGGACGATTTGTCAAAGAAAGATAGAGAAATAATGAAACAAATGAGATATAGTGCTAATGAAGAAAGAAAAACAGGAAAAAACGTTAAAATCGGCTACAGGAAAATGTACAATGAATCTGATGAATGGAAATGGGAAGAAGAGACAAATAACCTGATCAAGATACAAAAGCAGTTAACAGATAAAACAATGATTACAAAAAACTAATAGTAACCCATAAGGAGAGTGAAAATGGAAAAGACCTGGCTATGGAAAATGATAGAGAACGACAAAAAAATGCACATGAGATAAAGCAATACACAGAATATGAATGGAGTACAAAATAAACAAAAAGAAGCTAAAGCAAAACACAAAGGTAAAATTAGTAAATGGAAAATAGGGACATGGAATATAAGGGGCTTAACAGGAAAAGAAAAAGAACTGGAAGATGAATTTGTACAAATGGGAGCGGACTTGTTAGGAATAACTGAAACTAAAAAGAAAGGAAAAAGCATTATAACAATGATAAATGGAAATATATTGATATATAGCGGAGTAAAGCAAGATAAAAGGGCATCTTCAGGAGTGGGTTGTATAATAAATAAGAAACTGGAAAAACAAATAAAGGGTTGGGATGCAATATCGGACAGAATTTTAAAAATAGAAATAAAAACTGATCAAAATACCCAAAAAACAGTTATAGTAGTTTATGGACCCAACGAGGACGATACAGCAGCAAATAAGGACCAATTCTGGGAAGAATTACAAGTAGCTACAGAAGAAGCCAAAGGAACGCTATAATATATATTAAGGGATTTCAATAGTAGGGTGGGCATAGAAGATCAATGGTATAGAAATATATTAGGAAAACATGGCGAGCAAGTAAGAAATAATCATGGCAAAAGAATGCTAGATTCTAGCTTGATAAACCAATTAGTAATAACAAATACGTTCTTTGAGCATAAAAATATACATAAATACACCAGAGAAGTAAAAACTAGAGGAGAAAAATCAATAATAGACTACATACTAGTAGAAAAGAACAATAGAAATGTTGTAGAAGATACAAAAGTGAAAAGAGGACCAGAAATAGGCAGTGATCATCATGTAGTACTGAGCACAATAAAAGAATATGTACTGAAAAAAAAAGAAGAGTGGGAAACAATAAAAATGTATAAATTAAGAAACAAGGAAATAGTAGAAAAGTATGAAATATACCTCAGCAAAAAATTAGAGGATGTTGAGATAAATGCGATCACAGAAACAGCAAAAGAAGTATGTGGAATAATTAGAAAACAAAATCATAGACAAAAACTGCATGGTGGACTGACGAAATTAGAAACCAAATCGAAATAAAGAAAAAGATATGGGGAAATTACCTATGGGGTCTAGGAAAATAGAGGATTATGAAAAATGTGAATCCGAGAGAAAGAAAACCAAAGAATTAGTTAAAACTGTAAAAGAAGATCAATGGGAACAATTTGGAGAAAAAATGGAGCAGGATAGCAATAGTAACCAAAAACTATTTTACAAAGTGCTAAAATCATGGAGAACTGGAAAAGACACAAATATAACTAATATTAAAAACAGGAAAGGAGAAACGTTAACAGAAGATATGAAAGCAATGGAAAGATGGAAGGATTATTTTCTAGAATTATTAGAGAAAGCACAATTAAATCAAATGAAGAAAAAATACAAACAATACAGGGCACTCTACACCACAATGTGGTAGAAGAGTTATTTGACTAAATATATTATTATGTTATTTGCAAGTTTAAAATATGATTGATCGTTTCTTACCTTAAAGCAAACGTTGTACTGACGTAGCACTCACTATTAGAGCATCATTGGCGATTTTTTCGGTTCTTGAGTCTAATTACTATCTGTCACAAACATGTAGGGGATTTTTAAATATACCCGCCAAAGATTTAGACCAATACGATATCTTTAGATTTCATTAATCTTACAGAGACGGGTTTCTTATTTTGTAACGTTTTATAAAAATATGTCGAATTTTGGGTAAGTGTCTGATTTATGTACAGTTACCTTTCTTATTTTATGTTCCTCTGTATCTGTATCTATAGAGTAGGGAGGGTGAGTTTATGCATACAGCACTTAGGCCACATGTGACCCATTGTACGTCCTCCGAAAGAGTTGTCCTCCTAGGTCATCGTCCATTCTGTCCTTTTCAGGAAGGTGGACAGGTCACTAGGATACATCTCCTTTATATAGGCAAGACTCACCGAACAGACACTCTCTAATTGACGATAACACTCGCCCAGTTTCGTCTTCCTGTTCGCACATCCTGCATAGAGGTGTGTCCACTAGCCTCATTGTATGGAGGTGTTTCCTTAGCTCACAGTGGCCGGTCAGAAATCCTACTGTTAAACGTAAGTTTTTCCTGGTCATCGCCAAATATTTCTTCCCAGGGTCACCCAAGGTAATCCTGGCAAGACTGCATCCCTTGATTTCATCCCATCTCTTTAGTTCCACAATTACCGAAGTCTTCAGGCCGTAGGTGTCGCTGTTCCCTAGCTAAAGAATCGGCAATGCGGTTATCTTTACTCCTGTCGTGCCCTTTAACCCAACTCAGGATAATATTGTTATCTACATTGGTGGCACTCTAATACTAGCACTGATGTAACACGTTGTCTGGTCAAGGCTAATAGGGCTTGTCTGCTGTCAGTGCAGATTATGTTTATGCCAGAAATTCTTTTTCTGGTTAGCTCTTTTGTAGCAGCCAGTTCTGTTTGAACCACGCTGGTGTTTTTTCCCATTCCACTCTTAATTCTTAGGTTTAGTGATCTGGACTAGATTCCACAACCCGAGCCTTCTTTGGTTTTTGATCCGTCTTTGTATATGCGTATTGCATTTGCAGCATCTGACTCCGTATTATTTTTTATTTGTAGGGTTTGTTAAACACAAACTTGGGTTCAATTGTATCACTGACCGTCTGTAGCATTAATTTTTCTTATGGTCCAAATTTTTTTCAATGTTATTATTCCCTCACCCTTCTACGCCTTTGGCATACGGATTACCCTAATGGTTATAAAGATAATTACCCTGCAAAACTAACCTAATCTCGGCTTATTCCTTTCTATAGTTCCCATCCAAGGTATCGCGTTAAATCCGACACGGCTTGAAAAGTCACGGCGTAAAGAATCAAGTGGGCGTGGATGAATTTTGTCACCCCAGCTCAGACCCTGTTAGTGACAGGGACTGCCAGGTGGCGGATCCGCTCCTGCAGCTGCCTCCTATACACGATCTAGGTCTAGGACAATCGCAATTATTATCTGCTACGATAACTTGACTTTTGTTTGACGTAATGCTTAAATGTTTGTTATTGTTTGTTGAACACGAGGGTTAAATTCAACTTTTCCCATGAAAACACTTGTTTTCGTCAAATATATACAAGGTGATCAGACAAAAATATGACCCAGTAGAAACGTCACAACTGTCAATTGAAACCACGAAATGCGATTATTATTAATGACAGTTTGACACAAAAAAAAGCATTCCCTTTTTGGTTATAAATTAACGTTAGCTCAGAATTGAAAGTAAATTAATTCAGATCGCCCTCTCTCATAATCAATTTATATCGATGAGAAATGGCGAGTTGGTCGTCATAAATCTTCCATTATTTTATTTGTGTTGCGGTTTGCGGGGGATTTATAGGCCTATGAAATAATTGACTTGGTCTTTTACGGGGGGAGGGGAGGGGGGAGGTCGTCGTCGTTCGTCTCTTCAACGGCGGCGTGCAGTTAAGGACGTTATGCCACATTAACGGACCTTTTAAAAGGGACCAGCACGAGGTCCTAGATTGTCATAAAAGTTTATATAAACCGGAAGCAGTGGCTTGCTAAAGTGACGTTTGAAAAATTTTACGCTAAGCTTAGTGACATTTTGGGGCACCGGAAATGCTACACATACAAATCCCATCAGAATATGTTGATTTCGAGAATATTTTGAAAAAAATCAGATGTACTCACCTATTTATAAGATTTTCCGTTACATCCTGATTTTTCCAAAAGAAAAATCCAGAAAAAAAATTTTTTTCTCACACTTCAATAACCACTATTTTGCCAGATAATGTATTAAAAAAATTAAATGTGTCATACTATTGTAACATGTCTATCGACCTGTTTCGATTTTACAGAATAAATCCTTTTAATTAGCGCTCGTCTTCACTGGCCACATCCAATTATAGTTCTGTGATCCCAAACTCTTCAACCCTGACCGTTAGACAATTGACGTCTGCCAACGGACGCTTCCATTTCTTGCACAACGCCACGTGAAACACCCCTTTCTGTTATCGACCGCCTAAAGGGACAGATCATCTTTCGCTATCTTTCATATCTTAAGTACCTATCTTATGAATTTTGCTGTGGTAAGTTCAAAATCATAATTTATAATTAATAAGCTTCTTCTAAAGTACTGTCTGATATAATTTTCGTATGCATTCTTTATTTTTTTACAGAGATAGACGAAATTAAATTCAACACGTGGTCATAAACTGTTCTTTTATACTAATATGGTAGTTTTAAACCAAATATTCTTTTATAATTCACTGTTTTACTTTTATACAAACATTTTCAAGCTTTTTCAGTTGCGAAATAACTCTTTTAATTATAAAATAACATTTTTTATAAATTACTGTTAACCTATAAAATATTCTTTCGTAACGCCAGTGCCGGTTCCATATATTTCCTAAGCACCATATTTTTTCATATAACTAAATAAATAACTTTTTGCTATGATTAGTTTCTTTCGGATCATTAGTATATTTTTTTAATTCAGCCGATAATTGCTATTTTTGCTGTTTTAACATGGAACATATAATGTTGGAAAGCTTTCAGTAAATTAAATAAATTTTTTGACTTTCAAATAACTGCCTTCCTTTTCTTTAACCTGAAAAGCTGACCAACATAATGTGCCATTACATTCAAGTTCCTACATATCCCTGATCCACTTGTACTTCTAGGTAAGCACAGCCCCTAGGCGAGAATATAGCCTAGGATACAACCCGAGGATATAAAGCCAAGGATAGAACCCCCAAAATACCGCCCTAGAACAGAACACATCAGTTCAGATCAAGACCTGACTTCTTCTCCAGGAAACCACTTCATCTAAGCTAAGTACCTATAAAAGTACAAATTCCTGTTCATTTCCTGTGGCAGAATAAATTGTAAATTTGTTTTGAATTCTTTTTTTATTAGAAATTCTCAACTATAAAAGTTGAGGGAGATACCGCCCGGGGTCACTTTTCTTTATTAACTTAAATTTAAATTTTACAAGGCGTTTCTACCTTTTCCGCCTTAGTTTTCTTAGTATTTTTATCGTCAAAAAGGTAGTGGCGCCCTCAATTTTTACAACCCTTCTGTTGTCCCTGTGTGACATGAACTTGGGGTCGAATCACCCTTGAGAGGAGTCTCTAGCCGGAGCCCTTCGAGCTGGTGCCCTGTGAGGTACAGGCATTCACAGTTACAAATTGGCGCCCAACTAAAAGCACACATTTACCGTTACACTATACAGGAAAGTACACTGCCGAGCAAAAAATTTGGGTCACTTTAAATATCTCGAAAAATTGCAAAGAATTTTAAAAATTAAATGTATCAGCTTATATCTGCAAATTGTAAATTGACCTACTGCATCTTCGTTATTTTTTTATGATTTATTCTAGAAAAACCGTAACTCTACATTTTAAATGAAATTCGAATATTGTTATTGGGAACGAAATAAAAGAATAAAACTTGATAATGATAACGATAACGATAACTAATAACGTGTATTACCCCCTCGTGCATTAATGACTTCTTGCATTCGACGAGGCATACTCTGAATAAAATTAAGGATTACATTCTGATCCATGTTATTCCACTCCTACAAGAGCAGCTCTTTCAGCTCCTGGGCAGTTCTTGGGGCTGGTATACGCCTTCGGATACGCTGCCCTAACTCATCCCAGACATGTTCGATGGGATTCATATCTGGACTGCACGCTGGCCAATTAAACTTCATCTAGATATTCACTTACAATCCTAGCAGTGTCTGGTCTTGCATTATCATGCATGAAAATGCCTTGTAACCATGAAAGGATAATCTTCCATGATCTTCGAAAATCAACTCTGTACGTGCTTCTCAAGTGATACTTGCCAAAACCATAACAGACCCACCACCAAATCGTCGACGTCCGTCAGATCCATTGAGGCAAAAACGCGACTCATCTGTAAAGAGTACCTTGCTCTAGTCATCATCGTTCCATGCCAAGTGATTTCGAGCAAAATCCAATCTTGCAATTCGATGCTAGCGGTTCAATGTTGGCTCTATAGCCATCTTTCTGCAAGACAATCCATTATCACGAAGCCTTCTTCTAACTGTCCATTCGCTAACATTAACATTTATTACCTCTTGAAGCTGATTTCGCAGCAAAACCGCAGAAGCTGTTCTATTCCGCAAACCTGACATCAACAAAAATCGATCATTTCTTTGACTCGTAACTCTTTTTCTGTGGATCTGTGGATGTGGTCCAAGCCGTGTTAGGAGAAAAGACAACTAAAGAAATTAAAAAAATACAAATAACACAGTAAAGAGACGAACTGTCGATATTTCTAATAATATTGAAGAAGAACTGGCTTTAAAACTCCAAGAATGCACTTATTTTTCACTTCAAGTTGACGAATGCACCGATGTTACAAACATGGCGCAGCTACTTGTTTTCGTGCGATTTGATTATAATGAAGAGATGATAGAAGAGTTTTTGTTTTGCCAACCCTTGAATCAAATACCACCAAGGTGACTGATGAATATGTGCTCAAAGTAGGCATTCCCTAGTCCTAGTGTATTGGCTTGTGTACGAAAGGGGCAAAAGCAATATCAGGAAGATTTTCAGGGCTAGCAGCAAAAATAAAGGAATGCAAAAGTACACATTGTGTCATCCATCGAGAAGCATTAGCTGCTAAAGGTATGCCGGAAAATCTTAACTCCGTTCTATCAGATGCTGTGAAAGTTATTAACTTCATACAGGCTAGGGCTCTAAACACATGATTATTCTCCTTGATGTGTGAAGAAATGGGTGGAAAGTTGAAGACTTTCCTCCTGCATACAGAAGTGAGGTGGTTATCTCGGGGGAAAATTTTAAACCGTCTCTTTGAATTGACATCAGAAGTTTTTATGTTTTTAAGTGAAAAAATTGTTTGCTGATGAAGAATGGTTGTCAAGATTGACTTATCTAGCCGATATTTTTGACAAACTCAACACACTGAACTTGGAACTTCAGGGACCAAACACAACATCCTTCACAGCTAATGACAGAGTAAACTCCTTCAAGAGAAAGTTGGTCCTGTTTTGTAAATACAGGAGGAGAGTTTATCTTCATTTCCCACTCTATCATCATTTATTTGAAGAAAATGAAATATCTCCAAGGCCAGATGTGGTTGCAGATATCATTGTTCACTTGTAAGGCCTCCAAAAAAATCTTCGTCATAATCCTTGTGTTGTAAGGGCTTTCGAACTCTCCTTTCTTTTCTCTTGGTTATCTTGAAGTTGTTTTCGTTTGCCAAACAATGTCTATTTTTATATTAAATTATTGATAGTACTTTTCTTCTAGCATCTGCACCTTGGTGCTCCATATGCTTTTGATACTTGATTCTTTGTAGTCCTCTTCGTTTTTTTTATATTTTAAGCATAATTTTTGCTAATTCTTCAGCTGGAGTATGCTTATAAGCTCTTATCAATAAAAACTGCGAGAACTGTTGCACCTTGTGTTGCACCATGTGAATTTTGACAAGTAACTTTTTTGTCAGTAGAAAAGATGTCGTTGCTATGGTATATTTTGCCAGTGAAAAACACTCTAGTGAAATGAATAACATTTTTGAACCCTCCAGTAATTTTTACATAAAAAATATGGAAGATTAAAAAATACCCCCTAGTTATTTATTTTTTAACTACGCTCATGTGCAAAAATCAGCAGCGCCAAAATATCGCTTAACATCAGCAGATCAGAACACAATACAGACGATGATGTATGAGAAGGACCTCCCACCGAACAATTTGCCAACATTACAACCAAACTGACGTTGCCATTGTGTCACATCGCGTTATCCTTTTCCTCGCTTATTTCGTCCTTGTTGACCAGCTTTTTCCTCGAATGGAGTGTTGCCGATTATATGAGATTTCATTAATTCACACGTTCCTTTAAAAAACGCCACGATATTAAAGGTTTCCCAACATTGTATAATTTTTATTCGATCATTTATAAAATGAACCCATCTCACGAATTGACAGCATTTTTCATGTTACAAAAAATTTTTTTGATGTGAATTTTGAAAACTTTAAAAATTTCATAATTTTTAACTCAGTAAATTAGATGATTTGTATGTTTTAGGACCTGTGGAAGACAGGAACTATCAAGATGACTAGAAGAAACGACTTCCGTGTTAGCAGACAAGGAAGAAAATGGCAAGATAAATCATCAGACGAAGAAGAGGAAGAAAACCCAGTCGAAGCAGGACTGAGAATAATGAGAAATGCGAAAGAAACAATCGTTATGATTAACAGAAAAGAAAAAGAAGCCGCAGAAGAAGTTGAAAAAGCCACAAAAGAAACAGAAAAAGCCAAAAAAGAAGCAGAAAAAATCAAGAAAGAGTTAGAACAATTAAAGAAAACAATTAGAAAAATGGAGGACGAACTAATAGGAGTGCGAAAAGCCATGGAGAGCATGGCAAAAACGATAGAAGCAATGCAGGAAGAAAAAAGGAGCCGAATCCGTTCAGAAAGTGGCCGTAGAAAGACACAAAGAAGAAGATCCAAAAGGAACAGCGAAAAGAAGCCGCGCAAAGGAAAACCAACGAAGAATAAATGATGGATCAGGCCTTCCAAGAAAACCAGAAGATAAAAACACGCCGATCGCCACCCGTCATCCTCAGGAGTGTCCACCACAAGTGCTCCGCAAAGAAGGAAATACAAAGACAAAGAGATATATCACAATCCGAGAAAGATTCGGAGTAAAGATACCCTGCGTAGGACCAGGAGACTACAGGTACCTAGCCAAGTACCCGAGAGAAGACAGGAAAGAAGTGGAGTGGTATACGTATATGCAACGAGAAGAACGAAAAGCAAGGATTGTCATCCGAGGATTGACAAACTGCGAAGACACCGATGAAATCAAGGAGGGAATCGAGAAAGAAGGAAACAAGATAGGGAAGATCAGCCAACTCCACTCCAGATTTGGCGATAGGAAACCACTACCCATCTAGATGGTAGAGTTCGAAGTAGAAGAGAAGGAAAAAATAAGGAAAATTCAACACATACAGAACGCGGGGATAAGATGGGAAGAGCAAAGAAGAGGAAATGGGATGACAACTGTCAACGATTCCACCACGGACAGAAGCATGCAGCATAAGCACTAAACGCGTGAAGTGCGGATCAAACGAATACCCAAGACCGAAGAACAAACCAGCCACCTGTGAAAACTGCCAGGGAGAATACCCGGTGAACTACAGAGGATGCCCAGAGGCCCCAAACAATTTGAAGGCAAGGAAAACAGCACCAAAAACGATAACAAAACGACGACGACAACAACAACACCGACGAAGTAACAAAGCAGGTGACGAGGCTATTAGCTCAGCTAATGGCTTAAAGTCACTTGTAAGAAATCTCAAGAAAAGAAGACCCACCTACGAGAAGTTACGACAGATCCATAAAAAGATGAGTCGGGATTTCAACTAGGACAGCGAAAACAAGTGGTCGACTGTGGGAATGCCTAGGCAAACTAAATGAACTAGGCGAGAACAATATAGTCACCATACTGAGGATTCCAGGACACACTGGGATAGAAGGAAGTGAAATAGCAGATGAACTAGCAAAGAGGGGGACTTGAACACCTTTTTAGGGGCCGGAACCCTTTTGCGGTATCAGCTCCAATGTAATATTGGAAGAAATAGGCAAAGAGAAGATCTGACCATTGGAAAGATCTAGTAGGACTTAGACAATCAAAGTTTCTTCTGGATGACTACAACCTGTTGAGATCAAATGAATGCATAAGTCAAAGTATAACTGCACTAAGTGTTTTAACAGAGATCCTAACAGGACTCTGTCGCCTAAATGGGCACCTGAAAAAGCTCAAAATAGTGGAGGAAGAAGAATATATATTCTGTGGCATGAAAGAAGAAATCTCAATTCACAACACTTTGGAGATTACTGGATAGAAGAGGGACATTTGCCTAAGTTAAAGCCTAAATTCCTCCGGGAAATAGGACTAAAGGAGGTACTAGTCTCTGAGTCTTTCCTCAGGAACTAAGTTGAAGTAAGGGGGCACAATAGATCTTTTAGGTCTCAGTGAATGTCACCTAAATTTACACACTCATTACACAAAAGGTCGTCTTTAGCCGCAGTTCGTCGACTAAGGATTCGCCCCCTTGTAGAGGCAGACAAAAGCAAGTTAGAAGACCGTTGAAGAAATAACCACCGTGGTTACATAGCCAAGAAGAAGACAGCTCGATGAGAGGGGGTGTTGGTGGTGGTTCTCCCCGAGGTGCATTGCGCTTAGAGCGATGCATTCTGGGAGGAACGGGCTCATCTCGTATGTTTTATTTTCGAGCAGCGGGAATTACGAACTACGAATATCGAACAGAGTTTATACATTCAGATAAGTCTCTTAACCCCTTACCGTATCATGGTTCATATTTTGCACAATCAATATTTTCACACATAACCGTTATAAATAAAGCCACATACCAAACTATTTATGCATAGGTGGTCATTTACGGTACATACAGTATTCGCCAGCTAACTTGATGTCCCAGAAATTACCAACTAAGAGAGACAGAGTAATAGTGCCCTGCCTACTCGGCTGCTATTGGTGGTAAAATTTTGACAAACGCCGATTACATCGAACCTTATCAGGTGTTAAGATTTTCAGTAGCGTAGCGTCACACAGTTATTGTTTCTGCTTTGTACAATAAAGTGTTTGTAAAAATGTCAGCCGTTAATGAAGAAAATCGTAAATGTACTGAAGGACAAACTCGTCAAGTGATATATAGAGTGTTTAATTATTTTAAGACATTAAAAAGTGATGAAGATACCTTAATAAACGTGAAAATTAAAACATCCCAGGCAACAGGTAAGCCAGCTAGCTAGCAATATACCTAGCTTAAATAATTTCCCATTATCTTGTGTTTCTTTTATTCTCATTACTACCTGGAAGAAATTATTTAGTTTCTAACAAATTTTAATTATAGTCCGTCCGGAAATATAAGATCCTAACTTTATAATCTTCAATTAGATAAATAACATGTTATTGTAATGGGTACCTTATTGTTAAAATATTATTTATGTACTCAGAATTCAGGTATAAAGCAGATCCGTTTCTATTAAAATCAATATACCAATAATTATAACAAAGAATTAAATATTATTTATTAAGTTAGGATCATATATTTTCGGACGGACTTTACTTTATTAATTGTACAAGTTGTGTTAATTTGTAACAGAAAGCGTATCCTCAGAACTTGCACGGCACTGTTTACAGTTATCGGATGGGCGGCGTCAATAGCTCCCTAGAAAGCATTTAGGACATCAAGTTAGCTGGCGAATACTGTATCTCATAGTTCTGGTAGTGTAGCGACATCTCTAAACAGCTTGGTGAAGTTTTATACAAATTTACACGTGGCTGCCGTGTGAACAGTTAGGGATGGCGATTCTTTCTGAAAAAGATCGATTTTTAAATCGATTCGAATCGTAGCCTGATGAATCGATACATAAAAAATCGAGGTCTAAAAGATCGATTTCAAAAAAGTCGATTTTTTTTCAAGTTTGTATTTTTTACAATGTAAATATAAATCGATCTTTTTTATTGAAAAAGAACAAGAAAGGTACCCCTAAATAAACAATCTCTCTCCGGGATCTCTTATCAGTAAAATTGGGGATTTTTTTTAAGTTCAGGGAATTCGATAATCATAACAATTATTTTTTTATTACCATATTATTATCACAAAGTATCGGATTAGGAATTTGTGAGATTAATGGAAAAGAATCATCGATAAAACAAAAATCGATTTTTCTTTATTCAAAATTAATGGATTTGTCGAAAAAATCGATTTTAATAAAACATAAATCGATTTCTGCGAAAAGATCGTTGATTTTTTTTTGGATTGTTTTAAAAATGGAGATGCTTTTCGTATATATTCCGATAATAAACCTAAGAGATTTATTCGTTAACGATATTTATCGGATTGAAAAAAATTAAAATAAAATTATATGAAAATTGTCAAAAATTTTGAAATATGGTCAATAATTGTCAAAAACTGTTGAAAATTGTCAATAACTGTTAAAATTTTGAAAAATGGTCAAAAATTTTCAAAAATGGTCAAAAAATTTGGAAAAATGGTTAATAATTATTGAAAAACTGTCAAAATTGGTCAATAATTGTAAAAAATGGTCAATAATTTTTAAAAAATGATCAATAATTGTTAAAAAATTTGGAAAAATGGTCAGTAATTGTTGCAAAACTTTGGTCAATAATTGTTAAAAAAATGGTCAATAATTTTCAAAAAATGATCAGTAATTGTTGCAAAACTGTCAAAATTTGTCAATAATTTTTTAAAAATGATCAGTAATTGTTGCAAAACTGTCAAAATTTGTCAATAATTTTTTAAAAATGATCAGTAATTGTTGAAAAACTGTCAAAATTGGTCAATAATTGTCAATTAATTGTTAAAAATGGACGATTTTTGTCAAAAAGTGTCAATAATTATTAAAAAATGGTAATAATTGTCAATTATTGTCAAAAACTGTTGAAAATTGTCAATAATTGTCAAAAATTTTGAAAAGTGGTCGATAATTATCGAAAATTTTCAAAAAAACTTGGAAAATGGTCAATTATTGTCAATTATTGTCAAAAACTGTTGAAAATTGTCAATAATTGTTAAAATTTTGAAAAATGTTCAGTAATTGTTGCAAAACTGTCAAAATTGGTCAATAATTTTTAAAAAAATGGTCAATAATTGTTGAAAAACTGTCAAAATTTGTCAATAATTGTAAAAGATGGTCAATAATTTCAAAAAAATGGTCAATAATTGTCAAAAACTGTTGAAAATTGTCAATAACTGTTAAAATTTTGAAAAATGGTCAAAAATTTTCAAAAATGGTCAAAAAATTTGGAAAAATGGTTAATAATTATTGAAAAACTGTCAAAATTGGTCAATAATTGTAAAAAATGGTCAATAATTTTTAAAAAATGATCAATAATTGTTAAAAAATTTGGAAAAATGGTCAGTAATTGTTGCAAAACTTTGGTCAATAATTGTTAAAAAAATGGTCAATAATTTTCAAAAAATGATCAGTAATTGTTGCAAAACTGTCAAAATTTGTCAATAATTTTTTAAAAATGATCAGTAATTGTTGCAAAACTGTCAAAATTTGTCAATAATTTTTTAAAAATGATCAGTAATTGTTGAAAAACTGTCAAAATTGGTCAATAATTGTCAATTAATTGTTAAAAATGGACGATTTTTGTCAAAAAGTGTCAATAATTATTAAAAAATGGTAATAATTGTCAATTATTGTCAAAAACTGTTGAAAATTGTCAATAATTGTCAAAAATTTTGAAAAGTGGTCGATAATTATCGAAAATTTTCAAAAAAACTTGGAAAATGGTCAATTATTGTCAATTATTGTCAAAAACTGTTGAAAATTGTCAATAATTGTTAAAATTTTGAAAAATGTTCAGTAATTGTTGCAAAACTGTCAAAATTGGTCAATAATTTTTAAAAAAATGGTCAATAATTGTTGAAAAACTGTCAAAATTTGTCAATAATTGTAAAAGATGGTCAATAATTTCAAAAAAATGGTCAAAAATTGTCAAAAAGTTTGAAAAAATGGTCAATAATTGTTAAAAAATGGTCAATCATTTTTTGATCAGTAATTGTTACAAAACTGTCAAAATTGGTCAATAATTTTTAAAAATGATCAGTAATTGTTGAAAAACTGTCAAAATTGGTCAATAATTGTCAATTAATTGTTAAAAATGGACGATTTTTGTCAATAATTGCTAAAAAATGGTCAATAATTTTGAGAAATGGTCAATAATCGTCAAAAGGTGTCAAAACTTTGAAAAATAGTCAATAAATAATACGAGAGCCGTTTCTGAAAATCCACTCCTCAAACACACGTAATTTATACAAAATCGATTAATATTACTCGAAAAATCGATAATTAAAAATCGATTATAACAAAATAATAATCGATTTATATAAAAATCGTTTAATTTTTCAAACATCCCTACTTATAGAGTTCCGTATAAGCTTTTTTGAAAAAAAAAGCAACAGTGTCTGTCGATTATACTGGGATCAGAGCGGTTCCGTTCTCATCACTACTTGCGATGTTGCCCGGGGCAATTGAAAAAAAAGCCGCTCTACCAAAAATACAAAAAAAAATCGAAAGTCGATTTTCAAAGGTGAAATATCGATTCACCGAATCGATTCAATACAACATATCGATTTATTCGGTCCGAGGTATCGATTAATCGATTTCAGATCGCCATCCCTAGAACAGGTGTTATCAGTTTTTATGAATTTTGATCCACGATCATCCGAGTTTCTGTCGCAGATTTTGATTCAAAAAAAGTATCCACGTAAAGACTAGAGAATTACTGTAAGTAAACTCATATAATTCTTCATTTTTTTGCTGTTTTTGATGAGAAATATTGTTGTGGCATATTTGGAACAATATGCATCCCGGACATTACATTTATTTCGTTTATTTTAGAAAATGGAGCCAAAAATGTTTTATGGTACCCCAGCAAATGTGTGCCAATGGATGTACCAGATGGTAATGACGAAAAACTTTCAGAAGATGGGGAACCGCCTGTTATATTAGCTCCAGAGTCTGACGACGAAGACGAAAATGATATGGACGAAAATCAATCAGATATTATCAATTTAGAAACGGATTTAGAAGACAGTTCCTATAGCAACGACGATCTTCCTCTGCTCGTATTGGTTGCGTAAACTGAACAAGAATCATGCTACTTGGAAGCGAGGTAATTTAGTCACGTCGGATGAGGACCTAACATTTCTTGGTTCTCCTGACATGCCACCTGAATTGGAAAACGCAGACTCTCCTTATGCATTTTTCCTAACAAAGGAGTTGATCACGGATATACATTACCAAATTATATATTATTCAGCTCAAACGGGACCACAAAAACCTTTTGATCTTACTGAAAAGGAGCTCGAACAGTTTATAGGGACCTGTATTTATATGTCAATAGTGCTTCTTCTAGAAGTTATTGGAACCTGAACCTGAACCACCGCTTGATCTCAGATGTTATGTCATGCAACAGATGGGAAGAAATAAAACGGTTTTTGCATTTTGCGAATAATGTAGATGCTGTTGCAGCCGGCAATCCTGGTCATGATAAACTCTTCAAAATACGACCCGTACTCAGTAACCTAAGGGAGCAACTACTCAAAGTTCCAAAAAAAGAGTATTTGGCTATAGACGAGCAGATTATTATTCCCACTAAAGCGTGTTCGTCTATAAAACAATAAAATCCCCAAAAACCTCACAAATGGGGATATAAGGCGTTTGTTCTTAGTGGTGTCAGCGGATTTTCGTACGATTATGAAATTTTCGCAGGAACTGAAACCAATATTTTTCCCAATGGTTTTCCTGATCTGGGAAAGAGTTCAAACGTAGTTCTTCGGCTAACACAAACTGTCCCACTACAAATTTACTTGGCACAAAACGGTATGTTACCGCTTGGAACGGTTAGAACAAACAGAGTGCCAAACAGCAATATGGCAAAAGAGAATGAACTGAAAAAGAATGGACGAGGAGCGATGCTGGAGAAAGTCGCCACAAGTGATGGCACAAAAATATCTGTTGTTCAATGGTATGACAACAAATCGGTAAACATTTTGTCTACATATGCCGGCAGTAGTACACCAACAGTTGAGGTTCGACGATTTTCAAAAAAGGATAACAAACATATAATGGTTCCGTGTCCAAAGGCTGTAACAATTTATAACAAATATATGGGAGGAGAGATCTCTTGGATTCAATGCTGGGATACTATAGGATCAAACTGAGATTGAAAAAATGGTACATGAGGATATTTTTTCATATTATTGAATTGATGGTTGTGAATGCATGGATACTTTGGAGAAGAAGAGAAAACGACTTCAAAGATTTACCTCTGGCAGATTTCAAAATGGACGTTGCAGAGTTCTTGTGTAAATTCAATAAAGCCAGCTCAACAAAGAAAATAGGCCGTCCCAGTGGAGTCATGGATAACATCAGATTTTCCAATGCAAGAGGTTCGAAGAGATCATCCAATGTGGTGTGATAATCGGCAAAGGTGCAAATATACCTGTGGTGGAAATTCTTATATAACGTGTGAAAAATGTGGTGTTTTTCTTTGCTTAAACAAAGGCAGAAACTGCCTTTACAAGTTCCATACTGAATAATTTTTCGTTGATTTATTTGTTTATACCTACATTATTTTGATTTTTTTGTAACATTACTGCATATTGCGCCATATCTGATATATAAAAAAAATACAAAAAACATAGTTAATAAAGAATTTTTTAAATATTTTTACGGTAATCCTGAAATTTTTTTCCACCTAGTACATTTCTTTCATAAAGAACAAAAAATTCATGCAGTAAGGGGTTAACGCTCGGTATTAATTAATTAATTTTTGAGAGTTTGTAGTTTTTGGAATTATTGAAAGACCTATTAGTATTTCAACATATATATTACAAATATTTACATCTTATATATTTAACACTGGTTCTGTATTTGGTTTGAATTTTCTAATTTAAATTATCCAAGAAACTACCAATAATAATAATCTACAAAAATATTGCACCACATTTTTAAAATATATAAAAAAAAATTAAAATTTACAGTTAAAAATATCTACAAAAAAAAGTGTATCCATATATACTGGGTGGTCCGTAAGTAATGGTCCAAAGTGAAAAAATGGAAGATTATTGGCCTCAAAATATTACGATCTGATTCACCTTTAATAAAATATCGATAATAAAAAAGATACAGGGTGGCAAAGTTGAAATATAAAGTGAATTGAAAGATTTTGGATATACAAACGTAAAAACTTGAAAATGGGAGGTTGAACGGCAAGAAAAATCATAATATAATATCCGTTTCGATGTATTTTCTAGAGGGCGCCACATGAGCTATGTTTTTTATTGAAAAATATTAAAACTACATCATTTTTGCGACAAAAAGGTGTGACTATCATTAATCTCAAAAGTTACAAAATTAGAAAAAATTAATTTCCAAAGAGCGTTTAATAGTATTGAACTATTATTTTTTGACGTCTATAGATCACGCTTTGAGAAAAAACATTTTTGACCTTTCAACTTTGCAGCCCTGTATCTTTTTTTATTATCAATATTTTATTAAAGCAAGTTGCGTCAGATATTTTTAATATTTTTAACCCAAGAATCTTCCATTTCACTTTGGACCATTACTTACGGACCACCCTGTATATATTGAATAAGAAGGAAGGATTGATGACATATGGAATTCTCGATAAAATTGGAAGTACAGCATCATTGGAAAGATAAAAAAAAATAAATTAAGCAATTGAACATTTCTACTCAATCTTATAAACGATCTGAATCGATTATTTCATGTAATACCAACAGAAGATTTCATCAAATTTGTTGTTCTGAGTTTATTACCCAAAATTTATTATCTACACATTTAAAATCAGATAAAAACCAAGTTCTATATTATCAGTAATCAGTGGCGTAGCGTGGATTTTTGCCGACCGAAAATTCGCTGCCCTCCCTTATTTTAATTATTAATTTAACGTTTAAATATTTTATTCAACGGAGCTAATGTTAAAGTTATCTAAAGTCAAGATTAACCCAGAGTTCGTTCGCGTTCAGGATTACTCGGTGCCGCCGCATCGGTTACTAGCACTTCATCTCTCTATAACACTTTTGCAAATATCATCGCGATTTTGGAGTTAATTTTTTACTCCTTCTGCTCCCTCTACGCTACGCCACTGTCAGTAATCATTAATTTGATCATTAAACACTCGAGAAGATATAAAAAGTGGTTTAATCTTCAAATTATCATAACGGATTCGACTAAAACTCAGTTACTGAGCTCTTACATCACATATGAATCACTAATTTCATTTCAAGTCCTTCTATTCACTCTAAAAAAAAAGTCTAGTGAGGCGGAGGCTGTGTGTGAAACCCGTGTAAATCTAAACCTACCCTAAGAGCAGCGTGACTGGCTAAAACCCTCCCCGCCAAATCTCCTAAAGCTCTTTCTAATTGTTGGTGTTGACTTCTTACAGCAAATCTGCAACAATTAATAGACAAAAATTAATAACAAAAATCATCAAAATTTTTCCCGTATTTACCTGTTGACGTGTACAGGAATGGGAACGACAAGTTTACTCTTCTGCTGCGAACTTTTAACTCCTTGATGAGGTCCGCTGCCCAAGCCGGCTTTCACCCTTTTCCATTTGGCTCGGCGATTCTGGAACCAAATTTTCACTTGGACTTCGCTCAATCGAAGAGCCGCCGCTATTTGGCTTCTTTCTGTTAGAGACAGATACTTTTTGGCGTGGAATTCTCTTTCTAATTCCAGAAGCTGTTCGCTGGTGAAAGCGGTACGTCTTCTACGAGCTTTGGTCGATGCGGAGTTCTCCGCTGACTGCGATTCGTCTAGATCGTCGTCTAGATCTGAGTTGCCTGAAACAAAGAAAATATGCCTGAAGATGATTTTGGTATAGTTCATGTCTCATATCTCATGTCCCATGTCTCATATCTCAATCTCACTGTGAAAAAATCCTTGTCCTAAAAGGATTTGAACATGGTAACAAAATGGATGGAAGAGATGGGTATAAATAAATAAATCTAATATAGGGTCTTGCTGGTGGGAAGTAGAGGAGGCAGGGGGGAAACATTAAAGTAAGGAAAGCCCCAGGGATTGATGGCCTGAAGGGTGATATGATGAAGAGGCTCTTGGATGACTATGGAGAGTACTTCTGGGAACTATTTAACAGGGTGTTGAGGGAGGAAGAGTTTCCGGGAGGATGGAAGGTGGCCAGGGTGATACTGCTGAAGAAGGCGGGTAGAGAGGGGAAGCGGGCGGGGGATTACAGGCCCATCAGCCTGCTGTGTGGTATGGGTAAATTGATGGAGGAGATAATAAAGTAAATAAACAAGTTAATAATGAGTTTGTCATCTGATCTTTTTCTCCACTTTTACAAATAGGTTTTACAATCGACGCCTTGAAAGTTGAAGGAAATTGTCCTATTTCTAATGACTTATTTATTATAATCATTAGTGATTATGCAATAGAATCCGAAATATGTTTGAGCGTTTTAGCCTTTATTCCAACCTAACCCGGTACTTTTTTATATTGTAGTTCACTAATAATACAGTCATTTGGAAGTTTTACCTGGAAAGTTTTCCGGGAGATTTTAAAATTGGTAATTTTATAGATTACGATGTTCTCTTTCCGAATGTCAGCTAAAATGGTCAAAAGTTTTCCAAAATTGTCAAAAATGATCAATAATTGTCAAAATTGTCATAATTGGTCAATAATTGTCAAAAATAGTCAAAAATTGTCAAAAATTGTCAAAATTTTTGAAAAAACGGTCAATAATTATAAAAAACTCAAAAATGGTCAATAATTGTTAAAAATTGTCAAAATTTTTGAAAAATGGTCAATCATTATCAGAACCTGTCAAAAATGCTCAAATATTGTCAAAAATGGTCAATAATTTTTAAAATTTGGAAAAATGAACAATAATTATGAAAACTGTTAAAATTGGTCAATAATTGTCAAAAATGGTCAATAATTGTTAAAATTCGGAAAAATGGTCTAAAATGGTCAAAATTTTTCAAAAATTGTCAAAAATGATCAATAATTGTCAAAAATGGTAAATAATTGTTGAAATTTGAAAAAATAGTCACAGACTGTCAAAAATTTTGAAAAAATGGTCAATTCTACTCTCGATTGTCCTACTCTTTTGTTGAATATTGGTTTTTCCGCACCAACTAGATCTACTAGAAATAGTGTGTACTTTTTCACAACCACACTATTATACTAATTATCGCAATAATTCGTTCATCCCCAGGTCCACAAGATTGGCCAATCGATTGAATCTTGATTTCTTTACATCTTCTTCTGAGTTTCGCCGACAACTCCAAATTTATCATTTTTAAAAATATTTTTAGTTGTTATTGTATATTTTTCTGTGTATCAATTATTGTATTAATGTATTGTATTTAATGGGTTCTAGCCCGTCAATAAATAAATAATAATAATTATTATTATTATAAAAAACTGTCAAAAATGGTCAATAATTATTAAAAATTGTCAAATTTTTTGAATAATGGTCAAAAATGGTCAATAATTGTCAGAACCTGTCAAAAATGCTCAAAAATGGTCAATAATTGTTAAAATTTCGAAAAATGGTCGAAAATTGTCAAAATTTTGAAAAAATGGTCAATAATTGTAAAAAATTCTCAAAAATAGTCAATAATTGTTAAAAATTGTCAAAATTTTTGAAAAATTGTCAAAAATGGTCAATAATTGTCAGAACCTGTCAAAAATGCTCAAAAATTGTCAAAAATGGTCAATAATTGTTAAAATTCGGAAAAATGGTCTAAAATGGTGAAAATTTTTCAAAAATTTTTAAAAATGATCAATAATTGTTTAAACTGTCATAATTGTTTAAACTGTCATAATTGGTCAATAATTGTCAAAAATGGTCAATAATTGATAAAATTTGAAAGAATGGTCAAAAATTGTCAGAAATTTTGAAAAAATGGTCAATAATTATAAAAAACTGTCAAAAATGGTCAATAATTGTTAAAAATTGTCAAAATTTTTGCAAAATGGTCAATAATTGTCAGAACCTGTCAAAAATGCTCAAAAATTGTAAAAAATGGTCAATAATTGTTAAAATTTGGAAAAATGATCTAAAATGGTCAAAATTTTTGAAAAATTGTCAAAAATGAACAATAATTATGAAAACTGTCAAAATTGGTCAATAATTGTCCAAAATGATCAATAATTGTTAAAATTTGGAAAAATTGTCAAAATGTTTGAAAAAATTGTCAAAATGTTTGAAAAAATGGTCAATAATTGTCAAAAATTGCCAAAATTTTTGAAAAATGGTCAAAATTTTCGAAAAATCAAATCAAAAATGGTCATTCTATTGTGCATGCTTATGTCGGCGGTCCGACGACCGCTTTCCTTTTTTTATTTGTATATTTATTAAGTTACCTTAGATAATTTTGTGTTTTGTGTTCTGTAATTGTAATAATTTTGTACTGTCATTAAGAAGTGTGAAACGTCATCGTCATTTTGCAAAATATTTTTCAAATTTTGATTGATAACACATTGATTGTTAAGCTAAATAAACATGGAAGAAGAATTTGATTGCACTCCTCCTGAAATTGCAGAAATTGCGTGCCATGTAACTCAAAACCTACTTCCGGAAAAGTCAAGAAAAATATACATGAAATCATTTGGCGATTTTTTTGGATTGGAGTAACACTAAAAAAATTAAAAATCAACATTAAGGGAAAGTATTTTTTAATGTGGTCGTAGATAAAATATTGTATGATACTCATGCGTGAATTACTTTTGCGCACTTGTATCATAAATAACTATTTTTATTTGTGTAATACTGGTGGGTGCGAAAAAGATGGAATGACAATTTACAATTTTCTTTACATTATAATTTATTGGTTTTTGTATGGTATTTGCTAGATTTCATCCTATATTTAGAAAAAAAAAATATTAAACATTTCAGAAATTTTCTCAGCTTCATTTACTGTTTTTCCATTGTTGTCCTTAATATTTGTAATTTCCGTGTGAAGATTTAAACAAATTAAATTGTTTTATTTCATCATTTAGTTACAGATGTGTTGATTGTTGTAAAGTTTACTAGATCGCTAATTGCTGTTAAAAACAATAATGTTATTTGGACAAATTTTCTTTCCCTTTTTTTTCTTTTCTTCAGTTCTTTTACTTCCTCTTCCGCTTTAGTAGTTCTAATTTGTTCAGAGGTTATTAGTTTATTTATATTTTGAATTTCTTCGTTTAACTTGTTTGTTTTATTATTTCAGTTTGTTTTTTATTCTGCCGTTCAATTATTCTGGTATGGTACTAAAGATTGAATAAGCAACACTAAATATCTGTATAAGTTGATAATAATTTATATTAAGAGTCCTGCAACTGGATAATTAAGACCGGAAGCAAATTAATACTCTAAATAAAATAACCATTTTCAAATTTAACGTACCTAAATGTTAACCGAACATAGCATCAACCTGTTGCCACTATAATATATACGACCAAGTCCCTATTATCCTTTAAAAGGATGAAATTACATATTATTAATTTTAATAAGTTCATTATTTGATAGAAAAAACACATGTTTCAATTGAAATAAGGTTGTCACTATAATATAAACTAATTTCGAAGAAAATTACGATAATTCTTTTAACTTATAAACTACTCCGATAACCACACGAAGATCCGACGTCTATAATTATTTATAATCATTTAACTTAGAACAGACTAAATAAAACATTTCCGGAATGTAGGTACATATTAGTCATATTAATGTTATAAATGAAACTAACTACTATTTAATGAAAAAATTATGAAAATTATGAAAGGATATTGATAATTATTTCGATATTGACATATATCATTCTGACGATGATGATATGATGATATTTGTTTTATTTATGTTGTTAATTATTAAATGTTGATTTTTTATTGTTATGTTGCTGAATACAAAGTTTTTGTGAATGTCAAACGTTTAAGACTAAATTTTAGTACCTCCAAAGATTTTTTTATTTTATCATGCTTAATTAATAATGGTGAGTTTTACTAATTAAACTGTATTTATATTAAACTTTATGTCAAATCATAAGTAATGTTTCTGTGATATTCCAAGATAATAAATGAAATAAATTACAAATTAAATGTCTTGTTTTTATACTTTTATTTTCTGAGTAATGGTAATCAAATACAATTTATTGTTACGTGTGTATGGGGTAATGGGGTTAATTATTTTTTTTATGTATTAAATTGATTATTAAAATTGGGATTTTATTGTATTGTATAGTTGGGCGCCAATATTTATTTAAAAATAAAATTAATATGAAGTATTGAATACAGTTAATGATCTTTTTATTTTTTTTTATATAATTCTACCTATTAAAATTTTATTTCTTCTTTCTTTCTCAGTACAACCCTGTAACTTACTCTGATAAAGCACGAAACTACCTATCTCAGTCGGATTCGTTAGTTGTGTTTGGAGTCGACGCTCTAAGCACTCTCATTAATTATCTCCAAAATGGCTGTTCAATAATAGACAAGTTGTTGAATTAAACGAAGAAATATCATATTTTTATTGAAAAACAAAATCACAAAACACAGTGGCAAATTATGTATGATGTATTACCATCCCTTCCACACTTGAAGAATAGTAAAATAATTGCTAAATTCAAGAAATTAGTTTGCAAGTGAGAAGTGTTTACAAAAAAACCATGGTTATCATATATAAGTACAAAATCAATGATGAAAATTGCTTATCGATTAACAAGGTAAATGGAAATTAATTTTAGTAAAGTATTTATTCATAAAGGAAAACTAGAAACTTGTTTAGTATATAAGCAAAAAGAAAAAAAATAGATAGATGTTTACAATATAATAGTAATACATAAAAATATAAATACTACAGTAAATAATGAATATGTCAAATCTTCCTTAATAGCTTTTTTTAATTTAAATGCATTTATTGTTTTTGTTTGTCTTTTTTATTATTTTTATGGCCTTTAAGTCTCTATCTAGAGTTATTTTTTTAGCTACAGCAAATCTTTTTAGAATATTATTGTTATTATTTAATAATTTTTCTTGTTAGTCCTTCTTCTTTAGATGCTCAGGGAAATAGCATCGGATTCCGAACTATTTTCTTTCCTTTTCACTTCAGGAAGAAAAATTTATCGTTCATAAACAAATTGGTGAGATTTTTAAAAGAAATCTTGTTGATTTTTCAGCACGTGAAGAAATTTAAATTTACCACACTTTTAAACTTCAAAATGTCCTCCTGCCAAAAGTCAAGGTAACTTGACTCCCTACTTTATCGACATTGGAACTACTTTTTCTTAGACTTTATTGTGCAAGTGGAAAAACTGGAATGAGCCATCCTCTTGGAGTTTTTACTTTTATTAAACACACAAGTCACTATGTTAAATTTTTTAATAAAATTTGTGTCAAAACTGATATACGTGGATGGTCAAAAGTTATTTTGGTATTTTTGATTTTCTTACACACACCTTTTTTACACATATAATTATAATCTACATAAAACATAATATTAAATGTACAAATGTTACATCTTAAAACCTCTTCTAGACATAGAAATCACACTTTAAAAATTTCTCATTGTCAAAATGATTTCTTTTAAATTTTCGAAAATTAAAGCATTTTGGTTATTCAAAACCTTTTATAACATGTCCTTGCACCCTTTAGTTGCAGTTTATGTGTTTCTTCGTTTAATTCAACAACTTGTCTATTATTGAACTGCCATTTTGGAGATAATTAATAAGAGTGCGTAGAGCGTCGACTCCAAACACAACTAACGAATCCGACTGAGATAGATAGTTTCGTGCTTTATCAGAGTGAGTTACAGGGTTGTACTGAGAAAGAAAGGTCAGGTAAATTTAATAAATTTTTAATAGGTGGGATTATATAAAAAAAATAAAAAGATCATTAACTGTATTCAATACTTCATATTTATTTTATTTTTAAATAAATATTAGCGCCCAACCATACAATACAATAAAATCACAATTTCAATAATCAATTTAATAAATAAAAAATAATAAACCCCATTACCCCATACACACACATTACAATATAATTCAGTAAATATTTTTCCATATTACCAAATTCCGTCCTCGGAAATTCCAATTATCTTTATATTTGTAATACAGAATTTGTTTTCTTTTGAATATATTCACATAATTCTGAACTAGTTCAAAATACATTCCAACCGTTTGGTAAAAGATTACCAGTAACTTTACTAATTTCTCTTGCTCATGCGCATTAAAAAATTCAATTACTGGTTACGTACGGTAGCAGAATTGGTGGTTGGAACGAACCTAATATCTCTTACAATATAAAGTGAAGCCCATAGTCGGGTATCGCGGCGGTGCTGATCCCGTGTCGATGCGTTATGTGAGCCCATACTCAACCGTCGAGTTGACCACTCGACGATGCTTGTCAGGTGCTGTGCTGATAAGTGTGTTTCGACCTTAATGATACTAACACGTTTCACTCCTCCTTTTGGTGTTAAAGTAGGGACCAGAGAAGCTGATATTGGTATTTTTAACTACCATGGAGTATACTTTTTCCATATATTGTCACCTTGATAATTGGTATTATGGTTTTCCTTACCTCTTCCGAGTGCCTCCTATATATGACTATACATTAGAAATCATTGAATTCGACAAGTACACAAACTTATAAGTGAAACTTACTCGACTTTTATATTATAGTCTTACATATAATGTAAAATAGCTACCTGTTCAATAACTAACTCGAAATTATTTACATCTTTATTTTTGCTGTTATTTAGGCCATCCTATAAAAGTAAATAAGAACTATCTTCATTTCCAAGTTCAAAAACTGTCTCGATCTCTTTATTTACTGGAAGAATACCCTTACCAACTGTTGAAACCACACGTTCAACAATTTGTATATTTATATTTAGTCCTTTTATTTTCATTCGAAAATCCTACCGGCACACCACTGCCTCCAAAATACTTATTTACCTTAGTTCAAAATCGCGTTTTGTTTTCTTTCCTTGGCGACTGACCGGCGCCTTGCAATATTTACTATTATTCTTCGGCAGTTGAAGTCGGCGTGACCGAACGCACACTTCGCGCCTAAATGCATTATCTCCCTGACACAGTAGAGTCGATGTTGATTTTTCTATAAAGTTAAAGTTTGCATAGTGATTCAACCCGAAGCAAAGTTATATTTCAAGTGAATAGTGCTTTGAAAACCACAAAGGAAAGAGTAAGATCGTTCTAATAATTACTAATTCATACTGAGAGGCTTGTATATATTCATCGTTCCATCTGTATGTATTTTCGACGTTAAAGTGTATTAAAGTTCACTGAATTGTTATTATTTATGCGAAAGAACCAGCCTCCAATATAGAATTCCAGTCCACTAAATCGAAGACATCCTATTTATTACGACAGCATAAAATTTATTGTCGTTTCAACTGATGTGGCATCAACGGCCATATCAGCATCATCGTCATATGAGCTCGTCAGCCCTTTTATAGTTTTCTCATTGATCAAATCAAAACTTTCACCTTTACAAATTGAGTGAGCATTATTTGTCTTCAGTCCTCTGCAAAGCATTTACGAACCTCCTTTTTCTTGTCTTTATATGCTTTTCTTAATGAAATTGTACTGCGATACACATTACTAGAGCTTGATGCATTAAATTCTTCACCATTTCTGATCCAACTGATCCAAATGAAACATTTAAGGAAAATAGCAGGTAAAACAAAATGGGACAAAGTAAGGAACGAAGAAATCAGAAGATTAAAGATCAAAGATTAAAAAGAAACAATAAAACTGGTATGGCCACCTAGTAAGAATGAAGCAAGATAGAATTGCGAGAAAAGTTATGGAAATGGGAATATTAAGAAAAAGGAAGACCCAGGAGGAAATGGATAGACCAGTTTGAGCAAATTGGAAAGAACAAAGGAAAAACATTAGAAGAGATGAAGGCATTGGCCAGGGACAGAAAAGAATGGAAAAAATGGGTACAGGAAGAACTCCAATCCGACGCCTGAGAAGGCATAAGGATAAGAGAAAGAAAGAAAGAAAGTTTTCCATCTCAAAAATTACCTTCACAAAATATCGAATTAAAAAATATTCAACAAATTTAAGGTTAGATTTTCGACTTTTCCACACTTTCGCGGTTGACAGAGCGATTTTGTACATCGTTGCCAAAATTTCTTTACGCTTAGCTAAGCTTGGTTTAATTTTGTTGAGGTTTAAGCTAAGCTTTAAGAGTAAAGCTGGCTTAGTTAAGCCCAATTTTCGGTGCAAACGGGGGTAAGACCATACTACTAAAACAACTATAAAAACGTCAAAATTACATGTTACCAACCTTATTTAGTAAATCTAAATGTTCCGCATCGTTAACGAAGTGTATTCGAGTATAATATTATTCAAAGAATCATTCGATATCCAGAAACCCCACAATAAACTCACTCACATGATCGCTTTTTCCAGTGGCGTACGAAACAAGAAAAAAATTCGCAATCGTTACGACGTCTGTCGTGAAAATATCCACTGCTATTTGTTATTCCCACTTCGACCTCGTTCTTAACTCTTCTTCTACCAATTATTAATTATATGTGAATTGAGAATTCACTATTGAAATGTAAATTCCTTTCCTGGTCAAAGCGTCTGAGCTTGACATGAACATGAGACGTAAGTCTGTTATCTTTCATATGATTTCCTGTAATTAAACAGTAGCAAAGAGGTTTCATTCTTCTTTCCTGTGAACATGTGCTATTGAAGCAAACGTATCTTATCTTAAAAAAGTGCATTCATGTGAATGGTAAGTTATTTCGCTTAAATGTATGTTAACTATTATTTCTTAGCAGTTTTCCGCTTTCATATTTTTATTAAGTAGCAATGCCGTTCCAGTGCCAGAAATATATATATATCGATATGATTTTGTTTTTTTTTTGGTTCTTTCATATTTCTTTTCAGATTCTCTTTGAATATATTTGAAGATATTTCAAACCTATACATATTTAATATATGTCTATATTTACCGGTATAGAATCAATTATTCGATTTTATTGTTTTTTTATTTGATTATTTTTTTTATTAAAATACAGGATGTATGAAAAAAAGATGGCATCGGATAGAATTGGGTAAAATTACGACGACCATCAATATATTTACTTGCTAATGCCCTCCTTAGAGGAGTTATAGGTACCAAATAAAGAAAAGAAGACATGTACACAAAAAATTTAGAAAAACGTACCCTGCTAAGAATAATTGAAAATTATAGTGTTACGCCAATGTGTATCGTTGAATATTAAGAATACAAATCGCATTTAAGTCATTTTGTTCAATAATGCATGCGATAATGGCCCGTTAAAGGGGTTTGAACTATAATACTATCAATTTAGCCATTTCCTGTATGTGAAACGCTGTAATTAAATTTATTGCTTGCCCTTAAAAGACCTAGGGTCACAGAACTGGCGTTTATAATATTTATTTTTGTTTTTTTTTCAACCCCTCTTAAATGCAAAGATGTTTCTAATGGTTTGAAAAGGTCTTTGAATGGAAAAAGTGATTTTATCCGATGCCAAAGAAAATTGTGTGTATAATCAGAACCGCCACCAGGAAGGGGCAAAATATGCGAAAACATATTTTTTGTATAGGTATAGTGCGACCAGAAATATAAGAAGGTCATAAATTAACAACCACTTGAGTTATCACCAGACGGTCGATTCTACGCAGAGTTATCACAGTTGAATTTAAGGCTGGAGAACTGCTGACTTAAGATGATGACATGAATGTTTAATTGGGTTAAACATACAGTGATAAGGAGGAAGTCTGAGCACCGCATGTCCCAAGCTTTCAGCCAATGAGATATTTTAATCCGGACCTGAGAATCTTTTAAGGAACACTTTTATTGCTTATCGAACAATAGGTAACAATGAAGTCGGCTTATATTGATTTACGACCTTCTTAGATTTCTGGTCGTACTTTTTTTACATAGAAATTCGTTCGAAATATCATCAGGAAAACCTTCAAATGTAGATTCAGAAAATTCTGACAACAGCTTCAGTGAAATATTGGAAATTCTTTTGAAAAATTATGCAAAATTTCAGTTTTTCGAAAAAATAAATTATGAGACCTTTTCAACTACCACTCAAACATTTTGACAATATCATTTCGATCGTTTTCTCCCAAAAGGCTCAGAAGAAGTTTCTCACACTTTCCTCATTTTAAGCCTCAACTTCAAGCTAAAATTTGACAGAAAAATTATGCCTGCAGCTTATGGTTTTCTAGAGATACAGGGCTATAAAGTTTCACTTATTTTAATCACTAAAATTTTGACTATACTTAAAAAAGTTAAAGCGATTTGATTATTTCATAATGTGCTTCATATGATTTTTTACGAGCTATCTAATAATATACAGTGTGTGCAAAAAAATAAGATTTCGCACGATCTACTTGGCAAAAGTCTAAAAAATTACCAACGAAATACATTTCGACCAATTTTTCTAAACTGACTTGGAAGAAGTTTCTAAAACTTTTCTCATTTTAAGCCTCAACTTTAAGCTAAATTTTGACGCAAAAATTATACCTGCAGCTTATGGTTTTCTAGAGATATAGCGCTATAAAGTTTCACTTATTTTAATCACTAAAATTTTGACTATATTTAAAAAAGCTACAGCGATTTGAACATTCCATACTGTGCTTCATATGATTTTATACGAGCTATTTAATAATATACAATGTGTGCAAAAAAATAAGTTTTCACACGATTTGGCAAAAATCTAAAAAATAACCAACGAAATAAATTTCGACCAATTTTTCTAAACTGGCTAAGAAGAAGTTTCTCAAATGTTTCTCATTTTAAGCCTCAACTTTAAGCTAAAATTTGACACAAAAATTATACCTGCAGCTTATAATATTCTAGAGATACAGAGCTATAAAGTTTCTTTTATTTTAATCACTAAAATTTTTACTATACTTAAAAAAGTTAAAACGATTTGATTATTTCATACTGTGCTTCATATGATTTTTTACGAGCTATCTAATAATATACAATGTGTGCAAAAAAATAAGATTTCACACGATCCAATTGGCAAAAATCTAAAAAATAACCAACGAAATACATTTCGACCAATTTTTCTAAATTGGCTTAGAAGAAGTTTCTCAAATTTTTCTCATTTTAAGCCTCAACTTTAAGCTAAAATCTGACACAAAAATTATACCTGCAGCTTATGGTTTTCTAGAGATACAGAGCTATAAAGTTTCTTTTACTTTAATCACTAAAATTTTTACTATATTTAAAAAAGTTAAAACGATTTGATTATTTCATACTGTGCTTCATATGATTTTTTACGAGCTATCTAATAATATACAATGTGTGCAAAATAATAAGATTTCACACGATATACTAGGCAAAAATCTAAAAAATTACCAACGAAATACATTTCGACCAATTTTTCTAAACTGGCTTAGAAGAAGTTTCTCAAATTTTTCTCATTTTAAGCCTCAACTTTAAGCTAAAATTTGACACAAAAATTATACCTGCAGCTTATGGTTTTCTAGAGATACAGCGCTATAAAGTTTCACTTATTTTAATCATTAAAATTTTGAGCATACCTCAAAAAAATACAGCGATTTGAACATGCCATACTGTGCTTCATATGATTTTATACGAGCTAAATAATTATATACAGTGTGTGCAAAAAAATAAAGTTCCACACGATGTACTTGGCAAAAATCTAAAAAATAACCAACGAAATACATTTCGACCAATTTTTCTAAACTGGCTTAGAAGAAGTTTCTCAAATTTTTCTCATTTCAAGCCTCAACTTTAAGCTAAAATTTGACACAAAAATTATACCTGCAGCTTATGGTTTTCTAGAGATACAGCGCTATAAAGTTTCACTTATTTTAATCATTAAAATTTTGAGCATACCTCAAAAAAATACAGCGATTTGAACATGCCATACTGTGCTTCATATGATTTTATACGAGCTAAATAATTATATACAATGTGTGCAAAAAAATAAAGTTCCCCACGATCTACTTGGCAAAAATCTAAAAAATAACCAACGAAATACATTTCGACCAATTTTTCTAAACTGGCTTAGAAGAAGTTTCACAAACTTTCCTCATAGTATGCATCGTATGATTTTCTAGAGATATAGTGCTATAAAGTTAGAGTACTAACCATCTTTCTGACTCCTATTAGACAAATCCTGCGCTAAATCCATCTCGATACTCCCATCTGAATCGGTGTCTTTGTTGCAATGCACAAACTGATGATTTTGCTGAGGCCACGGTATAAAATTCGTACTTTTTCGAGGACCACAGTCACTCATTAGAGCCTCGATAGAAAACGGTCTCGGCACTGGTTTAGTCATCGACTCACACTCGTTTTTAACCCCCTCACTAGACGAAATTTCCATTTTTTTAATTCTTTTTTATTTAAATAATAATAATAATAATAAATAATTAAATTTTATTACTGCCCGTTGTGTATGAAGTTAACGATGAAACTGTTTGGAAGTTAAGAGTTGATCGACGGATAGAAACCTCTAGGAGGAGTTTTATAGAAGGAACGCCCTCTTGTACGTAGTTGGGAGATCGTCGGACCAATCGGATCGTATCAATTTAGGTAGTTGTTGAAAAGGGGGCTTAATTAGACGTGGAGGCGAATTAGTGTTTCAATTTGGAGGCTATTAGACGCAATACATCAATAAAATATAATAGCGAATATATGTATTTGATATATTATGGTGACGACGTTCGGGGATGATTGATTTTAATTTTATATTTATTGTATTATTGAGTACCTACATGTAGTTATTTTTTAATGGATTGTTCCTATTTTAGTATAATTTAATTACGTTTTAAAATGTTTATATTCAATGTTAATTTATTCAATTTTAATTTAATATTTCAATAAAAATCTCACTGGCGATATTAATTAAGGGGTTCGGAAAGCCCGTCGAGGGGGGGGCAGCCTCAGAGGGATGTTTACAAAGGAACCTTTAACTTGTCCACCCTCTATTCTGTATATTTTGTTACTTCAGTCCTGGTCTTGGTCTTATGGTCTTGTTTATTTAGTCTTCATCTTGGTCTTGCGCATACAGTCTTGGTCTAGGTCATTTTATCTGTCTTATTTTTTTTAAAGATGTCATAGTTAATAAATTTAAAATAATTTACAATAATACAAAATTCCTAATTTATTTTATTAAAATGTTAAAAAAATATCAATATCATTGTTTTCTCATGTGTTCTTAGATATGTATTCTAGAGGTGGGTATTTCCGGGAAAATTGAGGATTGAACCTGGAACTTCTCCAGGGCGAAAAGGAACTAGTTCTTGGAATCATATCCGTGAAACTATTTTATGTTTAGTCTTGTGTATTTGGTCTTGGTCTTGCATATTCGGTCTTGGTATTGGTCTTGGTATTGGTCTTGGTCTTGGTATTGGTCTTTGTATTGGTCTTGGTATTGGTATTGGTCTTGGTATTGGTCTTGGTATTGGTCTTGGTATTGGTCTTGGTATTGGTCTTGGTATTGGTCTTGGTATTGGTCTTGGTATTGGTCTTGGTATTGGTCTTGGTATTGGTCTTGGTATTGGTCTTGGTATTGGTCTTGGTATTGGTCTTGGTATTGGTCTTGGTATTGGTCTTGGTATTGGTCTTGGTATTGGTCTTGGTATTGGTCTTGGTATTGGTCTTGGTATTGGTATTGGTATTGGTCTTGGTATTGGTCTTGGTATTGGTATTGGTATTGGTATTGGTATTGGTATTGGTATTGGTCTTGGTATTGGTCTTGGTCTTGGTATTGGTATTGGTCTTGGTATTGGTCTTGGTATTGGTATTGGTCTTGGTATTGGTCTTGGTATTGGTCTTGGTATTGGTCTTGGTATTGGTCTTGGTATTGGTCTTGGTATTGGTATTGGTATTGGTCTTGGTATTGGTCTTGGTATTGGTATTGGTATTGGTATTGGTATTGGTATTGGTATTGGTCTTGGTATTGGTCTTGGTCTTGGTATTGGTATTGGTCTTGGTATTGGTATTGGTCTTGGTATTGGTCTTGGTATTGGTATTGGTCTTGGTATTGGTCTTGGTATTGGTCTTGGTATTGGTATTGGTATTGGTCTTGGTCTTGATATTGGTATTGGTATTGGTATTGGTCTTGGTATTGGTCTTGGTATTGGTCTTGGTATTGGTCTTGGTATTGGTCTTGGTATTGGTCTTGGTATTGGTCTTGGTATTGGTCTTGGTATTGGTCTTGGTATTGGTCTTGGTATTGGTCTTGGTATTGGTCTTGGTATTGGTCTTGGTATTGGTCTTGGTATTGGTCTTGGTATTGGTCTTGGTATTGGTCTTGGTATTGGTCTTGGTATTGGTCTTGGTATTGGTCTTGGTATTGGTCTTGGTATTGGTCTTGGTATTGGTCTTGGTATTGGTCTTGGTATTGGTCTTGGTATTGGTCTTGTCTTGGTATTGGTCTTGGTATTGGTCTTGGTATTGGTCTTGGTATTGGTCTTGGTATTGGTCTTGGTATTGGTCTTGGTATTGGTCTTGGTATTGGTCTTGGTATTGGTCTTGGTATTGGTCTTGGTATTGGTCTTGGTATTGGTCTTGGTATTGGTCTTGGTATTGGTCTTGGTATTGGTATTGGTATTGGTATTGGTATTGGTCTTGGTATTGGTCTTGGTATTGGTCTTGGTATTGGTCTTGGTATTGGTCTTGGTATTGGTCTTGGTATTGGTCTTGGTATTGGTCTTGGTATTGGTCTTGGTATTGGTCTTGGTATTGGTCTTGGTATTGGTCTTGTCTTGGTATTGGTCTTGGTATTGGTCTTGGTATTGGTCTTGGTATTGGTCTTGGTATTGGTCTTGGTATTGGTCTTGGTATTGGTCTTGGTATTGGTCTTGGTATTGGTCTTGGTATTGGTCTTGGTATTGGTCTTGGTATTGGTCTTGGTATTGGTCTTGGTATTGGTATTGGTATTGGTATTGGTATTGGTCTTGGTATTGGTCTTGGTATTGGTCTTCGTATTGGTCTTGGTATTGGTCTTGGTATTGGTCTTGGTATTGGTCTTGGTATTGGTCTTGGTATTGGTCTTGGTATTGGTCTTGTTCATTCGGTCTTGTTCTTGGTCTTGCTAGTCTAATGATAATCTTGGTCTTGCTTTTTCGCAAGACCAAGACCAATTTTGCTCATCACTATGTACTTACCGCCGTACATTGTAACTTTATAACTTAAAAAAAATTACATTGTACCGACCTATTCAAGGGCTACCCACGGCTGGTATAAAAATTGGAAGAATCCAGCCATGGGTCCCAGAAAAAATTTTTTTTCGGGGTGTGCAAGTTACCTCATGGTTGGGGCAACTTGCACATCCATGGAAAAATGTTCATAAATTGCATTCTAAAGCCTATTCTGTACATGTTACCCGTTATCCTTCAGCTCCCATTCATAATATCCCGATTAAAACCTTATAAATTTCTAATCTAATCTAATATAAATTCTAATATCTAATCTAAATAAAAAGGATATCCTTCAATAATTTCGAGTAGCAGACTCAGTCGTCTAGTGATCGTCAGTGACCTTGGGTATCAGAAAGGCATTGGTGAAGTACTGGGTGTAAGTCAAGCTACAGTATGTCAAAGTTTCCGTCTACCAACAATGAACTTATGGATGCGAAACAGATATGGCAAAGCAAGTATAGGTTTTCGACAGCAATTGGCGTGGTTGACTGTATCCTCTTAGGAATACTGAAACCAAATCGCCATGGTGACGAATATATCAACCGAAAAGGTCTTCCTACACTGAATGTGCAAGCCACTTGTGATGCAAGAGGAATGTTCACTAGTATGGACGTAAGTTGGACTAGATCGGTCTACGATTCAAGTATATGGAGAAATTCACAAATAAGGGTACATTTACAAAATAAATACCTCATGGTGCTACTTGCTGATGATGGATATGATAAGGTGTAGAGCAGTGCCTCATGTCTCCATTCAGAAATCCCCCTCCAGGTTCTAAATTATAATAAACTTTTGAAAAAAAAGAGAGTGATTTAATTGAACCTTGTTTTGGTCAACTGAAACGTCGATTTCCTATTTTACAACATGTTTGCCGAGTGAAATTGGAGAATGTGCCAAAAATAATTGTTGCCTGTATTGTACTTCTTAACATGGCAACAACTTGGGAAGACGTCGATTTTGAAGCACCTGAAGAAGAAGTGCTAGAAGAAGATTAGTGATGAGCAAAGCAAGATCCAAGAGCAATACCAAGATGTTTTGGTAACGCTCTCGGTCTTGCTTGTCCGGTCTTGCTCAAATACTTATAGTCTTGGTCTTGGTCTTGCATATTCAGTCTTGGTCTTGCTCAAATAGTTTGTTACTTACTACTTAAGTCGTTTTGGAAAATTTTCGAGTCTTTTGATATAGGTATAAATTATAAATGATCAACAATTAATATCTATAATGAATTGAGCTTTATATTTAGTCATGTACTTTTGGTCTTGGCATTGCATTCTCGGTCTTGGTTTGGGCCTTGTTCTTGTTCATTCGGTCATGGTCTTGGTCTTGCTAGTGTATGTATGATCTTGGTCTTGGTCTTGCAGAATCGCAAGACTGCAATACCAAGACAGATTTTGTTCATCACCAAAGAAGATGACAATGATAATAATGACGAAGTTAATCTATTGTACGAGAAAATTTGTAGTATGCTAACTCTCCATCATTAACAATATTTGCTGCTGATTCCTCTTGTTTCATCGTCAACAATTTTTTTCATCATATTTGAACTCTACTTATTCGATACTGCTCTAAAAGAACTAGCCGTTGAAGCTCTTTGATTATGAGTCCTTTTGTTTCATTTGTTTCGTACTTTTCCGTTGGTTTTTTTTCCTGTTGGCAGAAGAGATTCGACAGTCTTGAGACTACTAGATTATGGTTTGATGGCTGATTCAGTCTCTTCTCGCATAGTAGAACCTTCACTCACTCTATGCTGAGTAGATCCATCTTCAACACCAATTTCCAGTGCGCCTCCGATTCTTCCAATTGTAAAGGATTACCGTCGCCTTCAATAACTTTTTCTCCCATTCCAACAGTTGGATTGCTTTATTTCCATTTTTTTTCCTCAACCTTCCTTTCATATTGTTTATTTTCTTTAAAAAGCCTTTCGCATCCAGTGCTTTAAAAATTTCACCTCTTACTTCCTACTAACATTCCTAACAGCCTCATCCTTTCTAGCTTTTATTTTTGGTATTTGGAATTTTTCCAAAATCACGGGGACATTGGCAATTTCATTTGTTCATCTACTATGAACTGCAGTTCGGTTGTAGCATTATTTTCAAAATCGCACCATAAGAGATTGTAAGGTTATTCGCAATTCTCATTCTTTTATATATAATGTTGATCACCATATTATTGCTTCTATCTGTATCTGTAAAGTAGGGAGAGTGAGTTTAGGGCCCACAGCACTTGGGCCACATGTAACCCATTGTACGTTGTCCTCCTAGGTCATCGTCCATTCTATCCTTTCCAGGAAGGTGGACAGGTCACTAGGAGACATCTCCTTTATATCGGCAGGCCTAGGCCAGGACTCACCGAACACAGATTATCAACAGTTTCGTCTTCCTGTTTACACAGCCTGCATAGAGGTGCTGGACGCCCCATTGTATGGAGGTGTTTCCTTAGCTGACAGTGGCCAGTCAGAAATACTGTTGAAAGTAGGTTTTTCCTGGTCATCGCCAAATATTTCTTTGACGCCAGCTTCCCAGGGTGATCCTGGCAAGAATCCTTCCCTTGATTTCATCCCGTCTCTTAAGGGATTGCTTCTATTAAAATGATAAAAACCTTGAGCATCTCAATAACCATAAAACTTATCACACATGTTTGTAGGAACTCTTCGTCTTAAAATTGAATGACGAATAAAAAATTTGCGCATTCTCCGCCTATGTTCGAATAAATCTTCGAAATTCCATTCTGGCACTTTCCGTATATAACTATAACTTAATAAATGTGAAGACTATAAATAATTTTCTGCCAGAAAAATGTATGATTCTGGAGATTTGTAGATACAACAAAACAGCTAGTAACTCGCAAGTTTTGGGGAATGTAGTTGACAAATGGACGGTGGCCGCCCCAAACGACAACCATAGTAGACCAGTGAATAGACTGTCTTAGATAAAAGTAAAGATATTTCTGCTGCTCTCTGCTTTTTTGTCACGTTAATATAATGAGGTACAAGAGCAAGTCGAACTTTAGTTATACGTTAAGTTACTGATTTGACGTTAGTTTTTATCAATAATTCGATTTGTTTTAATATTATTGTTCCTATTATTATTATGGATAGTGAAGATTCCGATTTTGAAATAATATTCACTGACAGCCAGGTTCTGCTTGAAGCTATCAGTAATCCAACAACTACGTCTAGACTGGTGAAAAACTGCAAAGAACCCCTTAACAGGTTGGCAAGAGACAAGAAAGGCACATGAGGGGATTGCAGGTAATGAAATGGCGGACCAGTTAGCTAAAGAAAGCTCTAAAGGAGACTTCATAGGTTTTGTGGAATCACAAAAGATTGCATAAGAGGGGAAATCTGGAATTGGCTAGATAGGGAACACCAACTCAAATGGAGGTTGAATATCTTGGTGTAATTATTTGTCTCTAACATGGACCAAACAATTGGAAAACGTAGCGATAAGATTAGAGACATCATTAATGATGGAAAGTCGAAAAAATGCAATGATGAGATTAGGCAAGGTGGAAAGGCTTGTCTGTGTCAGTATTGCAGGATGCATGAGAAGCCTTATTTGGCCTTCCCCCCATTACACCTCGTGATAATTGGAGAAGCAAGGAGGCTGCAAAACAACCTGAGCAACAGAAAGTGAAGCCATACTATATGAAAACAGACAATATGGTACTGAAGATTAGATAACCAACACTAAATATCTGTATGCTACGAGAAATACAGGCTGAAAATTATCAATTTGTAAAGCAAACGATGGTGCTATTCGTCGACTTCAAACAAGCATTTAACAAGGTAAAAAGAACCGAACTGTACAGACCTAGGAATAAGAAGAAAACTGATAATAATGATTCGATTAACGCTACAAAATACTGAAAATCGAGTAAGAATAAATAACTGTATGTCAGAGGAATTCATCGTAACTGAAGGCGATCCACTGTCATCCATTCTCTTTAGTCTGGTATTGGAAAAAGTAATTAGGGAAGAAAGAATGGGAACAGGAAGGCTACCGGAAGTATTGATATATAGCTGCATATGAGGAAGGCGAAGAAGAGGAAGACCCAGAACAAGATGGAAAACGGAGGTTGAGGAGGATCTACGAAGACTTAATATTAGAAATTGGAAAGGAAAGACAAAGGACAAGGTGAGATGGAGGCAAGTCGTCAACCAAGCCATGGAAAAACATGCAAATTGGAAATAGTGCAAGAAATTTTGCTTCTACTTCTGCGGGAACTTACAAGTACTTCGATGGAAGCACTTTGGTCTTGGTCTTGGTCTAGCTTTTTCACAAGACCAAGACTGCTGGACCAAGACCAATTTTTGCTCATCACTACTTCTACATTATATATGGTCCAGCTATTCTAAACTAAAGCAGCCTTAATTATTAATGATAAGGTAGATATTTTAAATTAATAGCATTTTTGAAACGATAATCGGTTGGGTACAAACCTAAGAAATCTAATAGGTACATTTTCAAGTATTTTATTGAATGCTCCAGACGAAAAAATATTTAAAGTTTAAATAGTTGATTTGTTTTTTGCTTACTTTATTAAAAAATTTGTAGGTAACGTTAATACTGGGAATAAATCGGGGTTGTCGAAGAAAAGAGATAATGGGGAATTTCTAATCATCACGATTCCAGATTCAAAAACTCATACAAGTCGGTGATTTACGGTTATTAGAAAATCCAGTACAAACATTAATTTTATACATTCATATCATAAGTATGCTAATTTGAGACCGAAAAACGCAACCAGCAACTGTTGCCACAGTGCCATCTCTAGGTATCGTTTAGAAAAACTTAAAAGGCGTATCTGGTGTACAATAAGTGATATACTGTAAATCTGTTTTGACGTGGCATATGACAAAAACATATGTATCTACTTCAACCTTTCGACCCTACTTTTACCGGTTACTATTGTCTTTGATGTAAAGGGTGATTTAGAGGACTCAACAGTGGAGTACGTAATCTATTTTATCTAAATCACCAAACGTATATTTACATATTATTGCCAAAATAATTTGTTTACAACTCTTACCATAAATTTATAATAGCTTTGTCCTCCGGCACTGTCTCTCTCCTCGTACTCTCATGTCTCTCCACACACTCTCTTCCCTCTACTGTCACTCCTCGCACTCTCCTGTCTCTCCTCGAACTCTTCTGTCTCTCCTCGCATTCTCCTGTCTCTCCTCGCATTCTCCTGTCTCTCATCACACTCTCCTCTCTCTCCTCGTACTCTCCTGTCTCTCCTCACACTCTCTTCCCTCTACTGTCTCTCCTCGCACTATTCTGTCTCTCCACAAACTCTTCTGTCTCTCCTCGCATTCTCCTGTCTCTCATCGCACTCTCCTCTCTCTCCTCGTACTTTCCTGTCTCTCATCACACTCTCTTCCCTCTACTGTCTCTCCTCACACTCTCCTGTCTCTCCTCGAACTCTTCTGTCTCTCCTCGTACTCTCCTGTCTCTCCTCACACTCTCTTCCCTCTACTGTCTCTCCTCGCACTATTCTGTCTCTCCACAAACTCTTCTGTCTCTCCTCACCTTCTCCTGTCTCTCATCGCACTCTCCTCTCTCTCCTCGTACTTTCCTGTCTCTCATCACACTCTCTTCCCTCTACTGTCACTCCTCGCACTCTCCTGTCTCTCCTTGAACTCTTCTGTCTCTCCTCGTCCTCTCCTATCTCTCCTCACACTCTCTTCCCTCTACTGACGCTCCTCGCACTCTCCTGTCTCTCCTCGTACTCTCCTGTCTCTCATCACACTCTCTTCCCTCTACTGACTCTCCCCGCACGCTCCTGTCTCTCCTCGAACACTTCTGTCTCTCCTCGCATTCTCCTGTCTCTCATCGCAATCTCCTCTCTCTCCTCGTACTCTCCTGTCTCTCATCACACTCTCTTCCCTCTACTATCTCTCTTCGCACTCTCCTGTCTCTCCTCGAACTCTTTTGTCTCTCCTCGTACTCTCCTGTCTCTCCTCACACTCTCTTCCCTCTACTGGCTCTCCCCGGACTCTCCTGTCTCTCCTCGCATTCTCCTGTCTCTCATCGCACTCTCCTCTCTCTACTCGTACTCTCCTGTCTCCCATCACACTCTCTTCCCTCTACTGTCTCTACTCGCACTCTCCTCTCTCTCATCGCACTCTCCTCTCTCTCTCCTCGTACTCTCCTGTCTCTCATCACACTCTGTTCCCTCTACTGTCTCTCCTCGCACTCTCCTGTCTCTCCTCGAACTCTTCTGTACTCTCCTGTCTCTCCTCACACTCTCTTTCCTCTACTGTCTCTCCTCATACTCTCCTGTCTCTCATCACACTCGCTACCCTCTACTGTCTCTCCTCGCACTCTCCTGTCTCTCATCACACTCTCTTCCCTCTACTGTCTCTCCCCGCACTCTCCTCTATCTCCTCGTACTCTCCTGTCTCTCATCACACTCGCTTCCCTCTACTGTCTCTCCTCGCACTCTCCTGTCTCTCCTCGAACTCTTCTGTCTCTCCTCACACTCTCTTCCCTCTACTGGCTCTCCCCGGACTCTCCTGTCTCTCCTCGCATTCTCCTGTCTCTCATCGCACTCTCCTCTCTCTACTCGTACTCTCCTGTCTCCCATCACACTCTCTTCCCTCTAATGTCTCTCCTCGCACTCTCCTCTCTCTCATCGCACTCTCCTCTCTCTCTCCTCGTACTCTCCTGTCTCTCATCACACTCTGTTCCCTCTACTGTCTCTCCTCGCACTCTCCTGTCTCTCCTCGAACTCTTCTGTACTCTCTTGTCTCTCCTCACACTCTCTTTCCTCTACTGTCTCTCCTCATACTCTCCTGTCTCTCATCACACTCGCTACCCTCTACTGTCTCTCCTCGCACTCTCCTGTCTCTCTTCGAACTCTTCTGTCTCTCATCACACTCTCTTCCCTCTACTGTCTCTCCTCGCACTCTCCTCTCTCTCCTCGTACTCTCCTGTCTCTCATCACACTCGCTTCCCTCTACTGTCTCTCCTCGCACTCTCCTGTCTCTCCTCGAACTCTTCTGTCTCTCCTCACACTCTCTTCCCTCTACTATCTCTCCTCGCACTCTTCTGTCTCTCCTCGAACTCTTCTGTTTCTCCTCGTACTCTCCTGTCTTTCATCGCACTCTCCTCTCTCTCCTCGTACTCTCCTGTCTCTCATCACACTCTGTTCCCTCTACTGTCTCTCCTCGCACTCTCCTGTCTCTCCTCGAACTCTTCTGTCTCTCCTCGAACTCTTCTGTCTCTCCTTGTACTCTCCTGTCTCTCCCCACACTCTCTTTCCTCTACTGTCTCTCCTCGCACTATTCTGTCTCTCCACAAACTCTTCTGTCTCTCCTCGAACTCTTCTGTTTCTCCTCGTACTCTCCTGTCTTTCATCGCACTCTCCTCTCTCTCCTCGTACTCTCCTGTCTCTCATCACACTCTGTTCCCTCTACTGTCTCTCCTCGCACTCTCCTGTCTCTCCTCGAACTCTTCTGTCTCTCCTCGAACTCTTCTGTCTCTCCTTGTACTCTCCTGTCTCTCCCCACACTCTCTTTCCTCTACTGTCTCTCATCGCACTCTCCTCTCTCTCCTCGTACTTTCCTGTCTCTCATCACACTCTCTTCCCTCAACTGTCACTCCTCGCACTCTCCTGTCTCTCCTCGAACTCTTCTGTCTCTCCTCGTACTCTCCTATCTCTCCTCACACTCTCTTCCCTCTACTGACGCTCCTCGCACTCTCCTGTCTCTCCTCGTACTCTCCTGTCTCTCATCACACTCTCTTCCCTCTACTGACTCTCCCCGCACGCTCCTGTCTCTCCTCGAACACTTCTGTCTCTCCTCGCATTCTCCTGTCTCTCATCGCAATCTCCTCTCTCTCCTCGTACTCTCCTGTCTCTCATCACACTCTCTTTCCTCTACTATCTCTCTTCGCACTCTCCTGTCTCTCCTCGAACTCTTTTGTCTCTCCTCACACTCTCTTCCCTCTACTGGCTCTCCCCGGACTCTCCTGTCTCTCCTCGCATTCTCCTGTCTCTCATCGCACTCTCCTCTCTCTATCCTCGTACTGTCCTGTCTCTCATCACACTCTCTTCCCTCTACTGTCTCTCCTCGCACTCTTCTGCCTCTCCTCGTACTCTCCTGTCTCTCCTCACACTCTCTTGCCTCTACTGTCTCTCCTCGCACTCTCCTCTCTCTCCTCGTACTCTCCTGTCTCTCTTCGCACTCTCCTGTCTCTCCTCGAACTCTTCTGTCTCTCCTCACACTCTCTTCCTTCTATTGTCTCTCCTCGCACTCTCCTCTCTCTCCTCGTACTCTTCTGTTTCTCCTCGTACTCTCCTGTCTTTCATCGCACTCTCCTCTCTCTCCTCGTACTCTCCTGTCTCTCATCACACTCTGTTCCCTCTACTGTCTCTCCTCGCACTCTCCTGTCTCTCCTCGAACTCTTCTGTCTCTCCTTGTACTCTCCTGTCTCTCCTCACACTCTCTTTCCTCTACTGTCTCTCCTCGCACTCTTCTGTCTCTACTCCTACTCTCCTGTCTCTCCTCACACTCTCTTCCCTCTATTGTCTCTCCTCGCACTCTCCTCTCTCTCCTCGTACTCTCCTGTCTCTCATCACACTCGCTTCCCTCTACTGTCTCTCCCCGCACTCTCCTGTCTCTCCTCGAACTCTCCTGTCTCTCCTCACACTCTCATCCTTCTACTGTCTCTCCTCGCTCTCTCCTGTCTCTCCTTGACCTCTTCTGTCTCTCCTTGTCCTGTCTCTCCTCACACTCTCTTTCCTCTACTGTCTCTCCTCGCACTCTTATTGACTCTTTCAAGATGGAAACACGATTAGTCCCAGGGAATGGCAAAAAATAAAAAGGAATGGACCAATTTCATCTACGAACAAAAAATTTAGATTACCATTACACCCTCGGGTATAAGGAGGGTTTTTGATTATAGATAAGAATAACTTTTGAACTGTCTGCTGTTGCTGTCCAGGATTGTACGTTGTTGTGTACCCTCCAAAAGCATTAAGGATAACATTAGGCATGTTAAAAGCTAGCGACCCACCCCGGCTTCGCTCGATCATGCCCATATTTTATGAATGAAAATATAATTAAAATCTAAATTTTTTTTCTTTGGTGTTTATGTTAATGCCGCTAATAATAATCGTATCGAATGCAAAATTGATCTGTCGAGAAACGTAGGACGAAAATAAGTGTTCGGTCCGCAGGGAACGATTTTGAATAAACGACGGTGCAATTGGAATGGAGGAGACGCTGGCGTTGCGACGCCAAAGGACAAAATAAATAGGAAATTTAAGCGGTGACTAATTGAGGGCACAATTATCATTGATGAGAACACAGAAAATCGCTTAGCCGCAACTTTGTTTTGTCCCTTCTGAGTGCAGCACAGGATAAACAGAACCGTACTCGATATTTGAACATGTATACAATAACCTATATAAGTATCATAATTCGACAATACCATTAGATTTATAAAATCGAAACTCTTGTGAGTCGACCAATCGATTTCTCGTCCCAAAAAACCCAATTTTACAAATTTTGAGCATTTTTCGTGCCCCAAATTTTTGTTGTAAAATTTGAACAAAGGGGTAGGTATGGAAATATTTCGCGATTTGACATTTTCTCCAATAAGTCTCTTAATACTTGGAAATATCGATCCAAAATTTACACATTAAGATAAAATTATCTCCTGAATCGATTGGTGGTCATTATAGCGTTCTAACTGTTCAATTAGTCGAGTTATGAGTAGAGGAGAAGGTGGTAGGTACTGTGGCCCCCTACTTTGTTGCAGTGCTCCTTACCTATTGCCCTATGCATACTTTTATGTAGAATAAATAAAATAACCACATATTAAAAAGAAAAAATTATTCCTTGAACATAAAAAAATGACAATCAACGTAACATTAACTGAGGGTTATATGGCACCCGAGGACCATATTGGATATATAGAATTAGGTCCTTAAATTGCTACTCTGGCACTGTAACCACTTCTCTCTAGAGTAATTCATTCCACAAAATATGGAGATTGTATCTAAACTTTCAGGCATATCTGAATTGATTTGCTCATCATATTTTAAGTCAGTTTCTATGACTGCGCCACTTTCAGAGTTACTGCTAGATGTATCGACTCTCAGTCGTCGATTAGCCTCTGGATCCCATGTTTTCCTTTTCTTCGAAGATGGGGATAGCATCTAAAAACGAAATTGAAAAAATACAGAAATCATACATCGGACATACATTTTTTATATGGCCCTCGGGGACCATAATAGGAACAATGTGAGGTGGTCAAATTACAAGTATTAGCAAATTAATAAACAAATCAAAATACACATATTGCTTAATTACCTTCAAAATCCAATAGAAAAACGTTTGTCAAATCACTAAAAGAAATGAATAAAATGCAGATCGGTTCCAAAAGATTGTAAGCTGAGTGTTTTTCATGTGTCAAATAACAAACAGAGATAAATAAGGTTAGAGAAAGCCAACTTCCTAAAAAGAATTGTAGCTGAGCGCCATCTATTGGAATATCTCAGATAAATCGTGTCTGGTAAGACATTTTCAAGTATCTTTACCCGGGAAAATTAGTAGTAGTCTTTTAGCCATTTTGATTTCAAATGTTCACAATGTTTCTAGCAAATCCCAATATCACACAATACAATATAACACGTTGTTTACTAAAGGTTAGGGACACAGAACAGGAGATCTCAGAACATAAGGTTAAAGAAAAAAGTACGTCTCACGACGCCATCTATCGGAATATCCCAACTAAACTTGGGACTAAGGGCGGTCTTGAAGTTATCTTTGAATTTAATAGTCAAGTTCACTTTAGGTTTTGAAATGTCAGGTTTATAAAAGTTTAATTTTTAAAATAAAAAGAAGAAACGGGCAAAATTCAAAGAAAACAAAGTAAAAACACATTCAAAATATTCACAATATAATTAATTGAGGTTATAAATGCCAAATCATTGAGAGAACCGACAGAACATAACAACTATCAAAACTCGAAAACCAGGTTCTTCCACAAAGTTAACTGTAATCGATATCCCTTCCTCCCGACAAAGTTAACTCCGCTATTTTGAAGTTAATCACAGAATACACCAGATAACAAGAAGCGAAGCCCGACGCATTTTCTTTGATGTTTTGGTAACCAAAATTTATGACCTTGAGAGACCGACGTTGACAGATAACTTAGTAAATACACTGAGAAAATGATCAAAGTTTTAAATATCGGCGATATAATTGGTCGACAAAGTGAAGTATGACAAGTATCTTATTATAAAAATGGCGATTATCAGACATGCGCATACAAAAAATAATCGGAAGCTTCGCTTCTTGTTAAGTGGTGTATTCTGTGGTCAGACGACAAGGTGAAGTATGACAAGTATCTCATTATAAAATGGCGATATTCAGACATGCGCATACAAAAAATGATCGAAAGCTTCGCTTCTTGTTAAGTGGTGTACTCTTAGAGTTAACTATAAAATGTGACGTCAATCTACAAGTTAACTTTTAGTTACATGTCGAAATAGTTTTATAATAGAATACCCTAAAGCTGCAAATAGCATTGCAGACCCCGTGATAACAAACGAACGTAACGCCATCTCACATATTTTTTTGGCATTTTTTGATAGGTATCACAAGAGCTCTCCGGTCCACGCACATATTATACTAGACTCTACCTTTTGGTTTTAGAAAGTGGAATTTCGAATATTTTCACTACTTTAACAACATTGATGACTCATAAAACGGAAACCCTTTAGGTTATGATTTTGTAAATTTTTTTACCAGTAAAGTGGTTTTTTGAGAGTGCTCTCCAAAAAGTAGAGTACTTTATCCTCTTAAAAAATGTTTTGGAAGAAAATGGTCTTATTGATAAACCTGGAAACAATTTTAACATGGATGAAACAGGTTTAAAACTAAACAACAAATCTGGAAAAGTAGTTGCCTTGGAAGGTTCTAAGAATGTGACTTCCGTTACTTCTGGAGAAAAGGGTGAAACTATTTCAATATTGGCATGTGTAAATGGAGAGGGTACATTGTTGCCGCCTTTTTGCATAATGAAAGAGAAGAATCTAAAACAGGAGTTTTGTGACGGTATGCCACCTGGTGCTGCAGTAAAAATGTCTCCAAAGTCTGGCTACGTTAATACTGATTTATTTTTTGATTGGCTGAAAACCCATTTACTCCAAGAAAACCACCAGGAAAGGTACTCCTACTTCTAGATGGACACACTAGCTTCATTGAAATGCGGGAGTTCGCAGAAAGGAATGAAATAATTTTGATGAATATTCCTCCCCACACCAGCCATTAGACCGTGCTCTCTTCAAGTCTTTAAAAATGAACTATTATTCTGCTTGCTCCAACTACATGACTAATAATCCCTCAAGGAAAATTACCCGGCTGCAATTTGGTTCTCTCCTCAAAGTCGTCAAACGTAGATAATGGAATGAGTGGTTTTAGAACCTGTGGATTCATTCCTTTTGAACCCGAAGTGATACCAGACTATGCTTTTCTGTCAGAATCCACAGACTCCAGGCCTTCAGATACATCTTTTGTTTCCCAAAATGATATGATCGATGTTGCTAGTTCTGGTAGTTCCAAAAATGATGTCACTGTTGCTGATCCTAAGTTGTTCAAGAAACGACAGTAATCCGGGTACTTCAAGAAGCTATGATGATGTTCCTGTGCCTGGATCCTCTAAACAATACCTCAAAGATATTGGACAAAATACATCCTGTGCCTTGTGTCAATAAACTGAGAAGAAAGGCTCAAATTGTGTGAACAGTTTTAAGCTCTCCGGAAAATATAATTGCTCTTAAAAAGAAAAAAGATGAAAAAGAGTCAAAAATTAAAATAAAAGAGGAAAAGAAAAAAGAAAGGGAGGAAAAAGAAAGGAAGGGAAGAAAAGGAGAAATACAGGGAGGAAAAGGAGAAAGACAGGGAAGAAAAAAAAACGGGTGTGAGAAAAAGCAGTTAGGAGGAGAAAGTGATAAGAAGCAAACAATGAAAGAATTGCAAATGCAAAAAATGAAAGGGAGAGAACGCAAAAGAAGAAAAAACTTACATCATTTTCGGAATCTGAAGATATTGATATTGATACAATTTGCAACGACGATGACAATAGTGACTGGGATGAAGATTATTGTGTATGGTGTAAAGAGAGCTACAATGAATCAAAACGAGAAGAAGATTTGATTAAGTGTGTGTCATGCTCTTGCTGGACACATTAAAGCTGCACAAGATTCGAAAATTAATGCGATTATTGTGGGAAGCGAGATTATCACAAGAAGATGACTGCAGACTGAATTATTGTTCTGAATTTTTTCTTATACTTTTTATAACCGTTATGTCTTGTGTTACTTCCCGATTTGGTAACGTATATCAGAGGTCCATCTATCCCTAGCAGGTGGTCCATTTAACCATCCCTCCAGGATAGATGGACCACCGAGTAAAAAAAAAGAAAAAAATATAACTTCAAGTATGATCAGTGTAATAGCTGAAGAAGTGGATAAATTTTTTTAGGGTCATATATACAAGGTTATTCATTATAAATTACCCAATCCCTATCACCGTTATTATTGCTTTTAGAAAAATGAGTCTGTTTGGTTACAGCTGAATTTTGTTAATATGCTCAAAAGTTCACTAACGTGCAAATTTAAGGGGATACAAAAAGTAATCGTTTTTTTTCCTTACTGTAAACCATTTTAAGTACTTTAACAGAAAAATGTCAATTATCAAATATATTAGTTGTCATTTTCATAGCTTACTTTAATAATGTTATCTTTTTTATATTTACAGTAACTACTAAAACTAAGATTTTCAACATTCAATAACTCAAAAACGGTACAAGGTAGGGGTAGCATATTATATCTTTTTGAAATCAGAAAAAAAGACCATTCCAAAAATTTAAAAATATACAGGGTATCCAGTATTCAAAACTATTATTTTTTGTATCCCCTTAAATATGCACGTTAATGAACTTTTTATAGCATATTTAACAAAACTCAGCTGTAACCAAACAACTTTTATATAAGACTTTTTTTCTAAAAGCAATAATAACGATAATAGGGGGTGGGTAATTTATAATGAATAACCCTGTACATAATATAAAAATTTTTACCAAATCCTAGACATTGCAAAGTTTTGAAAAAATGGCTTTTAAAAAACATGGTACTAACTAACCCTAAATATATAAATTCCCGAAATACGTCTCTGATTCTCTTCTCCTTCTCAAAAACGTCACAGTTTATTATTTAAATTTAGCCAAACAAGAGATTAAATCTCTTTTAAAAGATATCAATTAAAACTTTTGAAATTCACGCCGACTTCCCAAAGTGTATTCATCTATAATATTAAAAATCTGAACAAAAACTCTATTTAAAATCTCCTAAAACCCTATCTTGATGATCTTCACTTACAAATCCGCCTTTCTAAAAGTCCGTTTACTTCTTGCTAGTTAAATATCTAATCCCTCGATTAATTTTAATGATTTCTACTAAACGTGACTTATCGATTCTACACAGGTTGATGTTCATATTTCGGAAATTTTTCAAAGGACCTCGTAGAACAAGCTCGACGTGCCAACAATTTCATTATAATTTTCTATTGTTCGATACTGTAAATTGTTTATTGTAATATACTTTATAGTCCGTCATCGGTATCTAATGGTTTAGTGTTAATATTAGTGCATTAGGTACATTCATACAAAACACTTTCTGATGCCTTACGGCGTCAAAAAATGGTTAGGAATATTTAGAGTTATTCATAATGTAGGGGAGACCGGGAAATACCGCTACCCTTAAGGGAAAGAGGGCATAAAATCAACTAGAAAAAGAAGAATCGATAAAAAATTGTATTGATACATTCTACAAAGAGTATACTTTCAATAAGTATTGTTTAAAAGTTTTTCAGTTGTTGCCTAGAGAAACATTCTCTGTATTAAACAAAAATGGTGATTGGTGGTATTGCCCCAGTAGTCCAATAAGAGGTTCCGAGATTCTGCATTGGTGAGCTGCATGGCTGACTCACCACTATCTATCTCTTCCTCTGAAGAAGTATCGAATGATATGCTTCTTTTGGATTTGTTGTTCAATGAAGAAGAAACCGGTCTCTTTCCTTTCTTGTCTTTTTTTTTTAATGGACTCTTCTTTTTTCCTTTTTTGATGTGCTTCCTCTAAAAGTTTTTTATATGGTGAGTCTGTCAATATTATGAAATGTTGCTTCCTGTTCTCTTTTTTCTCATCCACTTTTCGCCTTTCAGGGAGGGACGATATTGTCGAAATAGAAACAGTGAAATTGGATCTGTGGCTAACGATTTAGATGTAGATGCTTGAGGTTCAATGACTTCAGTTGAATTAGGAGGCTCAGTATCAACAGTTGTTCCAGGCTCTTCATTAATGTCATACACAACTACAGGTAGAACTTCTTGTGCACCCACAAAATCATCATCAGTAAACTTTGTAGGGTCGGGGGGAAAAATTCCTGCTACTCCTTTTTTAATGGTTGCAACCCTCATATATGCTTTATTAAAAAGGCTTGCCATGTCATATGGAGTAATTTTGGGATTTTCGCTAGCTAAAGTCTTAAAAATAGGTCACACTCTTTTGAATATGCAGTTTTCAAAGGTCCATCAAACAAATATCTAAAGGCTGTAGCCTGTGAGACGTGTGAGGGGGAATCGACACAACTTGGAGGAAATGGAAAGCCTCTAAAGAAATATGTGAACCATGATTATCAATAATTAAGAGAATAGGATCATTTTTAGATGGTTTTGTATGGATTTTAAAGTATACCAACCAATCCATAAAAAGCTGCTCTGTTGTCCATCTATTATCTGAGCACTTGTATATTGCACCAGAAGGGCGATCCTTTTGTACGAGAGGAGTCATTCTTTTCCTAGGATATATGAACATAGGTGGAATATATATCCCGGATGCACTCATGGCACAGCAAACTGTTATATTCTTATCCCTCTTCCAATTTGTAACTGTTCCAACTTGTTTTTGCCCCTTAGGTCCTAATATTTTTCCAGGTTTTTGAACGGTGGATATTCCGGTTTCATCCATGTTAAAGATTCTTGAAGCTGGAAATATGTGTGATGACATTTCTTTTTCAAGATTAGAGAAAAATAATTTGCTATTAAATGCTTCTATTCTATTCAGACTTGTTGCCACAGGCCTTCTGAGGCTAATGTTAGGATTTTTTTTAGGAAAAACTTGAACCCAATCTTCTGCTGCCATTTTTGTAGATTATAAACCAGGCGTCTGACTTTTGTTATGGTGATACCGTAGAACATTTTTGCTAATATTTTTATATGTTTAGTTATGTCTTCTTTTTGCTCACGATAAAACGTAGGTTTCCTTCCCAACATGGCTTTTTTATTATTTTTATTCTTCAACCTGTTTCCTCTTAGTGTTGACCTGGGAATATTAGGCGATGCTGCTGCTTTTTTAACAGACATCCCATCCTCAATTAGCTGGATTGCTTGTTTTAAGCTATCTTCAGACCAGTTGGCTCTAGTGGTTGTTTGGCTACGGTTTCTAACCATCTGAAAAATTAACATAAAATAAATGTTTGCTGCCTGTTGGGACTGGGGAAATACCGCCACCATGGCGATTTTACCCGTAAAATGGTGACGGCATTACCCCCACAATGTATTCAAACCTGTTATCGTATATGGCGGTATTCCCAGGGGTGGCGGTATTTCCCCGGTCTCCCCTACTGAATACAATTTAAAAAATTGGTTAATATCGTTTTAAAAACGTTAAATTTTTCATTATAGTATATTTTACTATTCATGGAATCGTTTTTTTTTATTCCATTATCCAGTTATAATCATTAGTTTCGTGTTCGTTAATAGTATAAAACAACAATTACCAACATTTGTCATTCGTATCAACGAGTGATTAGGTATTTGTTTAACAAATGGTCCCACAATTAAAATAATTACAGAACGAACGGTATTTCCCTAAAAAGAACCAACCATCGATATAAAACTCAAGAAATGACAATGACATATGGTTTATTTGCGATATAGAGACGATGACGTCGCAAAACAAAATTTTGTAACGTTGCCAAACTATAGTTTTTTTCTCTTCGCTTTAAGAATACTAGAAATAACAATCTGGCAGTTCTTCTTTTTTATTGGCTTTTGCCTCGTAATGCATGAATCGAAGGTGTTTATTTACTAATAAAAATAGTCTGATATTCAATAAGTATTTATTTATGTCAAAAAGTGTGGATAAGATACAAGAAACAGTAAACCAATCATTCTTTATAAAAATATATCAAGTTTCATCAACCTAACCTAACATTAAAAACTTCCAATCTTTATACGTTTAAATATATAACAATATTAATAATAATGAATGTAAATAGTATAACTTACGTCTCTCAGATAGATAGATAAATATGGGGCTTAAGTGCTTCTAAGAGCCTCTCTACTACGACCTTTGCAGATCTATTGTGTATGCCCTCCTGTTATTCCAGAGTTCCTTGTCTAGACCCGTCCTTATTACTAGACAGATGGCAAACCTTAGGTCCTCCATATATATTGGGAAGGTTGTGGTTTTTCCTCCCCTATCGTTGAAGACCTCAGCCTAGTCAGGCCTTCGCAGTAGCACAGTATGTGTACTGAGGTTTCCTCATCTTCTTCGCAAAACCTACATATGGTTGTTTCTGCCAATCCGATGTTATTCATATGTGTGTTAAGTCTACAATGCCCTGCCAGGAGCCCAACAAAGATCCTGATTCTTTTCCTATTCTGGTTCAGTAGATACTCCGTGAATTTTGGCTAGGGTTCCTTAATGAACTCTTTGGCCTGCCTTTTTGGCGCCTTGTTCTACCATTCTCGAGTGTAGTAGCTTTGGTTGCCTGGGCTGTGACCAAGTAAAATAAGAAAAAGAAGAAGAGAACTTGTTGTCATTCATTTGACTGTTAAGATCTATGGTTAAGAGGTGTCGTTGCTTGTATTGTAGATATGTTGAATAAAGGTGCACAAGTCAGACATCTATTTTCTTTTAGCCATCTCAGTATTATTTTGCCCGCAATAAGTACAGGCCGTTGTTACATCGAGACTGATTTTTTTATCCAAGTGCTGCTATTTGTTTTTTGCAAGAAAGAAGAAATGTTCTGGGCCAATGGGAGCACAACGTGCCCCCTCTCGGGCTGGTGAGTCTGCCTCTTCATTGCCCTTGTGATCTGAGTGGTCTGGTACCCAGGCTACGGACAATCTGTAGCGTCTCCAAGCAGTCCCAAACAAGTTTGGAATTTATCTGCATGGAGCTGATTGCTTTTATAGCCGCTTAGCTGTCGGAGTATATGGCAATGGTCTTTTCCTCAATCTCTTTACTTAATAGCTCCCCTGCACAGTGCTGTATTGCTGCAACTTCTGCCTGGAATATCGTCACATGCTTACCTAAGCTCCGTGAGACTCTTATCTTTGGCTTGGCTATAACCTTCCTCGGTTTTTGAGCCATCTGTGTAGCAGGCCATTTCTGCATTAATTGGAGGACCTTTCCTTCCATGCCTGTTATGACTGTTTTGAAGTTTTTCCCGTAGCTATACTTGGGAATCATCTCGTCTGATGGCATTCCTATTATGGAGACGATTTCCAACTCATTGTATAGCTCGTTATACACTTTACCGTGTAGCTTGCCGAGTAACCCTCTGGTCAATCTATTATTGATTGTCCTGGCTTCGTCTTGTATGTAGACATGGAGTGGCGGCAGGTTCAGCAAGACTTCTAGTGCGGCTGTTGGGGTTGTCCTCATGGCTCCCGTGGCAGCCAGGCAAGCTTGCCTTTGGATGCCACTAAGCTTTTGCCTGCCAAGTCTTAGTCCACCATACCACCGAGCCATATGCTATCATGGGTCTGATGACTCTTGTATATATCCATATGATCATATTTGGTTGTAGCCCCCAGTTCAGTTAGTTCCTCCTCTTGGCACCATTTGTTGATTATGTATAGGGCAGTTTGTGTCTGCTCCGAGACTGTTCCTGCGAATTTGCCTTTTACAATAATAATACGTCTCTTACAAACTAACTCAACAAATATGTTACTATCTCTTGACATTATTAGTGTGTAACTGCTTGGGCACTTTAATGCGTTTAACTACACACTGCAGATTTGTCTGAATAATTAGGTACGAAAATTATTGTTTTTTCTTTAAATCCGAAAGAAACTATTAATTCAAAAGCACCAAAAACACTTGTAGATACTAAAACTATGGAGGGTAGAAGGAAGGAGCACCATCTTGTATGGGTGACAAGTTGAAAAAGTGTCCACCTGTAAACAGCAAATTATAATTCAAAGATTCACCGAAATGGCGCTCGTGTAGCTAATGGAAATGATGTGAATTTAGGGTTATAAACCGAGTGAAGTGTGCTGGGTTGAAAAATTTAGTATTTTTCGTGACTTGTGTAATTGAGAAATATACAGTATTTAAAATCTCAATTATTTACGTAGTATTTCCTTTTTTAAGTTTGTATCTTACTCTAATAATTCATGGCGCCGTTTTTAAAATCCTTCCACTTGCTACTATGGCGCCATCTTAATTTGCTTCCTTTCGATGGACACTTTTTAATACATTGAGATGGTGCTCCTTCCTTCCACCCTCCATAACTAAAACGATGATCGAATGTTAATAGATGTCAAACTAAACTGAAGACTTTTACCAATAGAGGAGTTCAGTTTAAAGTCAGTGTGACTAACAAAAAGAGGTTTTTATGAGAAGAATGACAGTTAATGTCTACCATTCAAAACATAAGATGTCAGTGGAAAAAGCAATCAGAAGAATAAAGTGATACAACTAACTAGAACTACTACAAAAGTAAGGAAAATAAACATAAACGATTGAACGAATATCAACAAAAACAAATAACACTGACATCTGACATAACTAGTGACATAATGACAGAAGAGAATTGGTGATTTGCCGAAAGTTCCTCGAGTTACTGGCCACCGATGCATTGAGAATTCAGCTAAAACGTCATTTTAAATTCTAAGATTTATGCTTCCGGGGTGTATTCATTGTTTTAATAAGTCAATATAGATGTTCGTAATGATAAAAAACCTGCATAAATCTTATGTTTTGAATGTTAGACATTAACTGTCATTCTTGTCATAAAAACCACTTTTTGTTGGTCACACTGACCTTAGAATGAACTCCTCTATTGATCTGACAACGTCTTGAAGTTTTGCCAACCCGTACATTATAAATTGCCCTATCCATTAAGTATACATTGTATTTACGGTTGGTAAATTTATATTTATTCTGTTAAGCAGGAAAGTTACTAAAAATGACATATTGACATCTTTTTTCGTAAATAAACCACTCGAAAATACGGAAAAAACTACCTCATAATGACGTCATCTAGTTAAAATTCAAACTTTATTTAAAATTATATTGAAAACGGATTCTTTTTAGTCTCACTCCGTCCAAAACCTGATATAATAATCGAGTTTACTTAATAGGGGTTTCGGTGACTGTTTGTAACGGTTTCCATATTAAAAATTCATGATAGTCATTGAGTTTATACACAAAATTACTGCTTACCAGTTGTCCGACTATAATTTGTAAGTAATTGGTAATGTATTTATCGGCTTTATTGCCCTTTTTCCTATCGAATTAAACCAGTTAATATTATGATGTCACGGAGATACTTCTATAAATGACTAATTTGCTTTGATGTAAACATTTGGTGTTTTTTTCCACTCCGTCTGAGAGGTTAAATAATATTTTTATTAGAAGAATATCTATTTTTAAATGTGTCCCCTACAAGGGAATACTCAGCAGCTCCCTCGACAAAAACGGTGGAAATCAAAAAGTGACAGGCAAAAATCCAAACCAAAACCGTCAGTGTTTTTATTTTAATTTCCCCCAATGAATGCATTATGGCAGATTTTAATGGGTCTGTTATATAAACTCACCCCCGAACGGCACAAATTAGTCAGGGAGTAAATTTCTCTGTCAAATTATGCAAATGTGTCGGCGAATCTGACTCCACTCATGCCTGATGTTATTCTATTGTATCTCCGATAACTTTACAATTGTGCAGAATTTGTTTGTCATAACGACGCCGTCTGGAATTCATACACGAACATTGTTGGATTTAATTATCGTGCTTTGATTTTTGGATAAACGATTTACAAAGTTATTAGCGATTACCGAAAAATACTACTATAGGAACTTTTATAAAATCCAAATCCACTCTCTAGATATTAGCTACTAGCAATACATGTGAGTATAATTGGTTGCCTAAGCTGCTGTCACTTTACACAGTAAATCAAAGCATAAAATATAATCATTAATGATAAAAGCGAATAACTCAAAAGGCAAAATATCAGCCTGGAATATGATAAAATGACTAATTATTTAATGTTTCTATAAGTCATATATATTGATTTCTAAGTATTATGGGTTGCATAAGCTTTAACTTCAGAACTGCTCGATTAAACTACAACTGATTTGTATTTGTAGGTTCTTCTAATTTTAATACATTTTCTTAATTATATTGAATTCAAGATTATTCTTTAGATATCTTTTGGTTTTTTTTGGCCAAAAATCTTTAAACCAGTTATGCCAACCAGTAGGTCTGTGGTGCCAACTAGACTCTGTTTCACATAAGAAGAAGCCACGTGAAGTTTGCCAACTGACTTGCGCAGAAACCAAAATCGCTCTTGTATATCTATGTCGCCTCCTAACGACAGTTTCATGCCGACAGCCATTTTATTATTGACATTTAAGGTTGTATATTTTTCATTTTTGAATATTTTAAGACGTTTAGCTAGTTTATCTGTGTGTGTTTCATTTGATCTAAAACCATGCCTCCTAAAAAACTTGTTGGTGTTAAAGGAAAACTTATCCACATTATTCTAATTTTGTGTTAACCTACAAAATGTGAAAACGTTACGCTACTGATTTGAAATCAAACGTCAGTCAATTTTACAAAATGGCGATGGTTTTGGCAACAAGTTCGAGGAGCGGCTAAATATCCTATGATACCAACGTTGCCAACACCTTCTTTAATTATTTTCCTTGCCCTTATCGATAAATTAACCAATGATCTGTTTTAAAACGTAATAATAATCTAACCAAACCTAACCAAACCTAACCAAACCCAACCAAACCTAACCAAACCTAACCAAACCTAACCAAACCTAACCAAACCTAACCAAACCTAACCAAACCTAACCAAACCTAACCAAACCTAACCAAACCTAACCAAACCTAACCAAACCTAACCAAAATGTTTGAAAAAGGTATTGGCAACGTTGGTATCATAGGATATTTATCCTCTCCTCAAGTTCGCGCATACGACTGCAACTTCACGTGCGTTCTTCTTACGTGAAACGGAGTCTACCAATCCGTCATGGCTAGTGATGAGCAGTATCGTGATTTTTTAATCACGTTGTGAAATGACATCGTGATTTTTCATTATCAGTTATTTTAAAACGTAACGTGATCACGACATTTGATTTTCTGCTTTGAATATACGATGGGGAAAATATATCCATATTCATCGGTATCAGTATATTATATTTTATTGTATTCTCAAATTTCCCTACTAAGCTAAAAAATGTTTTCAAATTCCTGTCCTTATTTTCTACTTTCAGGTTTTTCCAAACATTTTTTCCCACTAATTACTAATGTAAAAAGCTCCTTCATGTTACCAACAGCATAAATAGATATCCGAGTAACCATACCATAACAATATAGTGAATACAAAATATTATGATACCGTTTGCCTTCCTCGTTGCTCGTTTCTAAAATAAAGAGCACAGTCTCTTTATAATCTTAGGATAATGACGAATTTTCGTCAAATGAAAGCGATTAAGGTCAATATTATTTTCGACTCCGAATATTTCGATTTATCATTCAATTCATTGTCGTTTTCGCTGGCTGTAGATTTGTTTATAGGAACTGTGACTTACTGTGATTTGTTCATATCAGTGAAAAAGAACAGTTTGTGAAATATCCCTCATCACTAGTCATGGCGTCAAGAAATGTCAATGTCATCAACAATCACGTGTCACGTGTACAGTTTTGTTATACAAATACAATTAGGGAATAAACAAATTACAATGTTTTATCTTTAGATTTAAGACTTAACTGTTTTTGATTATCGGTTATAAATTGTTTTTATCAAAAACTAACAAATATGAATTTTAATCGACTTTGCCAACACATCGGATGCTGATTTGAGGTTATGATTAAGTAAACAAAAATTCGTTATTACAAATTTGGAAAAATTGCAATTATTATGAATCAATGCAATCATCATGAAGACGAAGATTTTTTATTGGACGATGAAAATTCGAAGCAGATAAAGTGTTTGCATTGTCATAAATTAGTTTGGAATTCTGATTTGGGTCAAGAATTGAATAAAATTTATATTCGAGAACGTGATTCCATACATACTGAAGATCAAAATGATAATTTGGAAGATTCGCCGTTATTAATAGATGTAAGTAACTAATTTTTTTACTAATAAATGATATCAGATGATTTTAAGTACTTGTTATTTGTCCTATTTTTTGGTTCCACATTATATGCTTGTGGTTTTTATTCTGTTGTAATAATCAATGAAGGATAAAGGAATGCCAAAAAAAGTTGTTAAATTCACTGTACCGATTAATTTAACTCAGATCTAATGAAACAAATGTACTTGTAAAAATAGACTAATCATCTATTATTATATGTTCTAAAGTTGTGTATTGTAAATTTACTAGGTTCGATTAGTATCGAATTCCAAAAGCTGCCAATTTAACCACATTTATATTATTTATTGTATTTTCACTTTTATGGTCTATACTTCTTCCAGTTTAATTTGAGCTGAATGTTTTTATTTATTTAAAGGTAAATACAATTTATTAGTAATAATCAGAACCGGTATTTGTCATCAATGCAAATTTTAATAATTTTCCATCGTTTATATGTAAAATGTCCTTGAAACATAGTTGTCTAACTGAATTATCCATATTATGAATACCAACTGGTATTTATGGTAAAATTATTCTTGTGGTTAGTCTATCGTGAATTTGTGTTATAGAAATTGACTTTGTTGTTTTTTCAAATGCAATTAGATACTTCAACAAAGGTAAATTTTTAATTATATGTCCAAGGGTCTCTGGAATGGTTTAATAAGTAATTTAATTTTTTTTCAAAATGTTTTTCGTACTTTGGAACTTTTGTTTATGTATATTCTCTTCTTGGGGGGTAGAAAGTTGTTTTTTTTGTAGTCAAAAGGAAAATAAAGTGTTGTTTCTTTATGAAGTACCTATAGGTACATTCGGTTCTTTAAATATTTGCAAAAATATCCATTTTTAAAGAGGCATTTTTAACATTAAATTCAAAATAATAAAATTAGCAAATATAATAAAAATAAAAGTGAAGAAATTATAAACCATAACCCCTTTATTAAACTTCTAAAAGTAAAACACTACAACTTTGTCAATTTAGATGGGATCATAGCTTCAAACATGTCATAGTTACCAATAATGTGGACATATTTTTGAATGCCTAGTATAACTAAATATGTTATGAAATTATTTCATTATATCAATGACAGTGTTCATCAATATGAGGATTTTTTACATTGAAATAATGAAAAAGTATCATTAATTAGATGAAACAGTACATTAATATTCAGATAACTTACATTAAATTAATGAAATCTGTTCATTGAAACAATGACTGCGTTCATAACAACAATGAATATGCATTCTTCAAATTAATTTTATAGTTCATTGTAACAATGAAATAATACATTAAACTAATTAGATCGTTTACATAACAATGATGGAATTCATTCTTTAAATTAATGAATACTATTCATCAATTCAATGAACTCGAGGATCATAGAGTAAATGAATTACTTTTCATTGTTTCATTAATTTAATGAAGTTTTTCGTTGTATTTATGTTCACTTTTGGTTCAGTATATGTGATCAATGAATTAAAATATTCTAAAGGTATTTAATGATAAAAAAGATATTTAAAATTTAATTTTTAATTGTGAATGTTTATGATTAGCAATGATATAAAATATTTCTAACCATAAAATGCTGATAAATTTTCATGGTTTTTTCAAGTCTTTCAAACGCTTATTAAGTATCTTTGGTTAATTGGTCTCTGGAGTAGATGTGTTTGTTTTTGTGAATCATTCTGTATAAATTCGACAAATTTAAATGATTACTGTTTAATTTATCTGTTCAAGTATTTATTTTTTTCGAATGCGTTATCAATAATCTTAAACTTACATCTTTCTGTAAAATGATAGGTATTGTTATTACAATCATGTTATTATTTAAAAAAATTTTAACACTCATATGGTTACGACAACTCGTTCCAAATCAATTATTTACTCTCGTTTCGAGTAAAGTGTGTCGTTGAACTCGTTTTCGCCAAAGAGGACAGTAAAAAAAATGGTAAGATACAATTTTTTCTGCCATAGAAAACTATTCGGTACCAATAATTTTATATCGTTTTGTTGTTTCTTTCTTTAATAACTACTTTTGGCAACACTGGAGTTTTTAACTATTATATGTGTATTATAAACATAATAATTATTACAAAATTTAATCAGAAAAGCTTGGATATAATTTTTTTACGAAACCAAATTGATTTTAAATATGAATCGTTAGTGCTACAAATGTGAGTATGCATAGTATCAACTAATTCTATCCTTTTGAATCTCACTTTTTTGTTCGTTTTTATTATATTATTTAGTGTGGTGGATTGTTCTGGTTTTTCATTTTTTGAAATTACAGTTGTAATTCTTAATCTAATTTTGTGTTAATTGTTTAGAATCGTTGTTTATAAGCAGCGACAAGTTAAAAAAGCATTCTATTTTGTTATATAATATGGTGCCACAGGGTAAATCCGGCCTTGTTTATCAGTATAATTATAACGATTTCTGCGTTATTTAATAATTTTTAATGGTTTTTGTTGTACTTACCAAACATAGAATATATATTTAACTAGATTAGGACTGAAATAATTATGCTTTTTAATTTTTCCCATGTCATTTATTTAAATGTTGATACCAGTTTGTAAAAAGGTGAGAGGTCAAAAATAATGATAGTACTTCATATAAAATTAGTGCTTTACTCCCATCGAGCTATAAGCCTCTAAAGTTGGAAATTAAATTCGTTTTTCACTCTTACTGGAGTAGACAGACAATAAATGTTGTAAAACGTTGACAGGTATTATTTAAAAATTTAATTTCCACAAAAAATCGCTTAGTGTGATCAGAAGATAACGATTTTTTTATAGAAATTATGTTTAATTATGTATCAAAGGCTCTTACCTTAAGGACTTTTTACATTTTAAATGAAATTATACTAAAATTTCATCCTATATTCAAAGAATAGAACAAGTTAACGTTGTCAGATTACGTGACGACCATAAAGATGTAGATGCTGAGTTTTAAGATTAAATAATTAGGACTGAATCAACTTCTTTTTCTACTAAATTTCATTCAAGTATTTATTTCAGGATTTCTATGAAGATCCTGAATTTCATTGCCACCGTTTTTTAAAATCTTCGGAAGATGAGAACGCTTGGAAAAAATTAAGCAGTGCTGCCGTATTTTGCGGTTTATTTATGGTAAATTAAATTTTTTTTTTTAAATATTTATATTTATTAAACGAATCGCCCTGTATATTTTTTGGTACTTTCAGGTGGCGGAATTAGCGGGAGGTTATATAGCCGGAAGTCTGGCAGTAATGACGGACGCGGCTCATTTATTTTCTGATTTAATAGGATTTTTAATTTCTTTATTAGCCATATGGATGGGAAGAAAACCACCTACTCGAAGTATGACTTTCGGTTATTACAGGGCCGAAGTAATCGGTGCTCTTCTTAGGTACGTAAGTAAGAAACAATAAACTTATATCGGAATAGAACATCTCAATTGTATGTCTGTCACTTTCTCAGTCACGGTTGAACTGAGAAAGAGAGAAGAAACTACAACTGAGATTTCCGATTGGAACGAACATTGAAACGAACGCTATAGGTTCGTTCCAACTGGCGATAGAACCGTTCTAGGTATCGTTCGCGCAAGTGCTGTATTTCTTTCGCGTTCCAACTGATTACAGTATCGTTTAGGGATGGCTAACCTGTACTGGAACTAATCCATTGGATCAGATGCGGCGGGTTGGACTAATGGAACTGATCCGAACCGACAAATTATTCAGGTACGAGTATTAGTCCAATCATACCCGCGACTGTTTTGCCGTGATTCGGACACAGTTCTTAAACGGACTAAGATAAACGTACCTCGCACTCGTACAACATTAACGATACGCTGAAAACGAGCGGTTCAAGATCAGTTCAAGTATGTACTCGTTTACGGTTATTTACCTACTTTTGTGAAAGCCTTCTTACCCCTCGCAAAAAGGCCGGCTAGACTGGTAACTGGAACTGATCTTTGGACTAGATATCACTCCTCTGGACCGGATCACTGGAACTGATCCATGAAAATGTTTGGATCAGCCATCCCTAGTATCGTTATTGGGACGGTACAAAAACTACCTTCTGGAAGGGGTGATAAAGTTGATGTGACCATCCCTTATTCGAGTTTGCGCACTATTCAATACTCGAAACGATTCCAGAACGGTTCCTAAATGCCAGTTGGAACAAACTTTATGTTTACATTTTTAGTGTCTTAACAATATGGCTACTAGCAGCCGTTTTATCTACGATGGCAATTAATAGACTGTATACCAAAGATTTTGAAATAGAAGCTAATACTATGATAATAATTTCGTCTCTGGGATTATTTGTAAATATAATGTAAGTATAATTGATGTGTTTTTTATGAATAGATTTTTATTATAGGTTATGTTTATTTTATACGTAAATTTCGCTACTCTCGGAATTTTATTTTAGATTTAAAGCTTACCTTAAATAGAACGTGCTTCTCAATTTTGACAAAAAATATTCCTTACAATACCAAGATTAAAGAGCCAAAAAAAAGGAAGGATAGTTTTTCATTCTCCCCCTCTCGAGGGGAGCGGGCCTCTTCAGCCAACATTGGAAGGAATAAGGATTGTTTGGTTCAGAGGATGGGAATGGAGGGAACGGTGGTAGGTGCCTGAGAGGTGACCCAGCATTAGCCTATTGCTACGAGAAAACCTCTGAAAAAACTCATAGCAGGTCAGGCGGACCTGGGATTTGAACCCCGGTCCTTCCGAATGCAAGCCGAGAGCGTAACCACTCAACCACTTGTTAAAGAGCCAATTGCACCGACAATTCCACTAAATAGGAAGGAACAGAAAATGCAAGTGGATAAAAAAATCGGATAAATTACGTTACCGTAGCAACGCTAGTATTTACTGTTCGTTTATCAAGTATTGCGCGGCGCATCAGTTTGACAATTGTAAATGTCAAAAACAGAATTAAACAGCAAGGATACGTTCATAAACTTACTCCAGTGAGTAGAGAAGAGTATGATCACGTGATTAGAAAAGTATGTTTGATGGTTACTCGGAGTAACCGTTCAGAGGCTACACCGGCCGGAGGCAAATCAAATGTCATTGTGTTGTGTATGAATTTGGGGTTATATTTTTCATTTCGAAAATAGAAATTAATTAACCATGGATGAGTTGAATATTAATAATCAAATAATATCAATTTATCACTAAAAATAACCTGGCAGTAATCTGAACTGAACTACTGTATAAGCCAAACTGTCATAACTGTCAGAGTATATAATACTCCATTAAAAAGCGGAGTATGCAGAGTTTACTCCGGGTAGGTTTCTGAACGTTTATAAAAGCATACTCTATACTGGTAGAGTAAATTTATGAACGCTTCGGAGTAAACTAACCTTACTCTGAGTAAGTTTATGAACGTAGCCCAAGTAATATTCCAGTTAGTATGTCGAAATTTGGAAATATTCTCGAGGCAGAAATAGTAAAGGAGATTGAAAAATCAACTCCAGAATATACAAAAAAAAAAGTCATTCCATTCATGGAATTGTCTTACCAAATACCACGCGAGCTCAGATTTAGCAGAATATTTTTTGTGGTTGTTTTCTCATACTTACTTTCATTTAGGTAATTCAACTCGATATCTGTTCTGACAAAAGCACGAGAGCGTATAGCTCTCGTTTAATTGCCAATGAAATTAAGTATTCGAAAACAACCAGAAAAAATATCCGGCTTTGGGTTAAGGGCCGCTTAAAGTTAATATTTTTGTTGCACCGTATGTCAAACTCAATTTAAACCTCTCTTAACTTAAGCCGTCAATTTCGGAGGCTTACAAGAAAACTTAGGCTATGGTCCGAAAGTAACTGGTTTGCTGTTGACCGTCCCAAAAGTAGCTAAAAATTAGTTAGTTTTGGAACACGGTTTCCTGAAATATGGTTAATGAACTGTCAAACTGGTAACCAGCCTTAGGAGCCCGGTTACTTCTGGTTTCGACTGTCATTTGTCATGCATTGTTTATGATCTTGTGGAAAAACAGGATTTCTTCCCATGTTATTATCAGGAACCAGTTTGTCCCTAACTAACGACAGCAAATGGTCAAGTGTTAGTCTAGACATTCGAAAATTCTCTCGAAATTCTCCATCAGAATACAATTCCACTACTCTGGAGACAAACTTCAGAATTCTGTAGTCATCATCTAAAGACCCTTCATCAGAACTTGACAACAGAAGGTGGTGAAACACAAAGGATTGTCCATGTTTAAAAACAACTCAAAAATTCCAAAAACTGTTTTTTGAAGTAACAAAAATAAAATTTGGGGTCGTTTTGGGAATATATTTAAGGTTACATTTTAAGGTCTACTTAGTTTACATTTAAACAGTGATGATGGCAATACGCACCGTTTTCCAATAAAGCTTATCTTATGTAAGCGGGCTCAAAAAAATAAGCTGCATTTACAATTTATCACCATGCACCGAATGAAATTTCGTAAGCTGCGATTATTGCTGGCCACGTCGCAAGGAGCCAGTTATTTTTGACATTTATCTAACCCCACAATTGTTTTAAAGCGTTCAGCCCCTATAAATCTCCGGGAAAGGACCAAATCTTTCCGGCTCTGCTTCAGCAGGGCTGGGAGGCTATTGGTTCAATCTTAGTGCATATCTTTCGGGCCTATTTGGCAAGCAGATATGTTCCTGAGCAGTGGAGACAGGTAAGAGTTGTCTTTATATCCAAGCCCGGTCGTACTACGTACACCGTGGCTAAGTCCTTTAGGCCTATCAGTCTAACATCTTTTGTGCTAAAAACACTGGAGAGGTTGGTTGATAGGTATATGAGGGAAAAGGTTGGGCTTAGGTATCCTTTGCACAACAACCAGCATGCGTTCCGGTGTGGCAAGTCAACGGAAAGTGCCTTACACCAAGTAACACTGGTGGAAAGGGCGCTGGAAGGTGGCATTCTTGGACATACAGGGGGCTTTCGACAGCACCCCTGTAGAATCAATGTGTAGAGCTGCAGTAGATCATGGAATAAAGCATCATGGGGGCCGATGAGTCCTGGCAATTCAGATGTTGCCTCTTTAGTTAGACGAAATCTTCTAAAAAAGCTAAGATCATCTAACTCTTCTAAATAATCTGGCCTTTCATTAAAGCGACGACGGAATCCAAAATCTATTATGTCCAGAAACATTTCTTCTTCAACTTCCATCTCACTCGGCAAACAGAAGAATCCATGATCGGAAATAAAAAATGGATCGACACTTATAATAATATAGGAGTTGAGTGAAAACCAGTAAAACTATGGTAAAACCACAAAACAGTGGTGAGGTTATATATTCACAAAAACCAAGCTTAACAAATTTAAGCCGCCAAAACTGAGGGATTAACATGAAAACTGAGCTTAAAAACGGATTTTGATACGGTGCATGCGGATTACAGGGCTTAAGCGGGCACCAAGGTTAAGCCTGGCTGGAATCTATACGGTGCAAATGGCACTAATAGGTACTATTTTTTTTGTCGCCATCCTTCACATTTTATACAACGGGTATTAGAAGTTTACTTAGAAATTCAAATGTCGCGCTATTTTCAATCAATTTTGATACCTTCTTTAATCATTTTCCTTGCCCCTCTCGATAAATTAACCAATCATCAGTTTTAAAACGTTATATTATAATTACGATGTTGTCAGATTGTCAGGATTATCTTATTTTTTATTACTTTTCTCTCTTCGTATTTTGAGTTCGAGTGCGCTGACTGAAACTTGCAGAAAATCCATTCTACAGTCATTTTAAACAGTTTTTTAATTTTTTTTACCCCACCCAGCACCCCTATTCACTCCCTATCCCGTAACATATGCCTTTCCGATAAACTTTATACACATTAATTATAAAAGCAATTCCTATAGATTCTCATAAAAATATTTGTCCAAATCGAGAAGCACGTGTTCTGCATAATGACCAAAATTTTGCTGCATCACACAATTTTTTCCTAAAAAATCAGGAATTTAGTTCAAAAATTGGTTTATCAACATTTTTTGAAATAAACACACTTCGGAAAACACAGTATTATGCTATTTTTTTTATATTCAATATCGATCTAAAAAGTGGTGAAAAAATATGGTTTTTCGGATTTTTCTCTGGAAATTTTGGTTTACCTGCAATAGTACTTTTGAAGGTTTTTTGAAATGAAACTTCATAAACTACACATACTTTTATTCCAAGCACTTTACTCAACACAAATACAACGTCCAATAATAAAATTATCTAATAAAGTGTATTTACACAATTTTTTTATGTCGCATTATAATGAAAATCATTAAGTAAATAATGACTTTTTCATTGCGTTACTTTTCACAAAATTTATATATTTATTTCCGAGTGTAAAAAGCAAATATAAACATAAACCAATGAGATACAGTCAATTCACGTAAATAAGAGAACATTTTGTTAGCCACTGTATAATAAGGTTAGTTGGGCACATATTCCTCTGAAATGTCTAGAATTTAAATGGAAATAAAGACTTTATACAAAAAAACAACCCTTTTTGTTGATATAAGCTGGTGCACGTTATAAATACCTGATGATTTAGTTTTTAAAAAATTAAAAATATATCCTTTACACTATGAAAATCTTATAAATAATTTATCCTACATTCCAATCCTTTCCCTTCTCTGTTCACTAGTTAACCCCCTTTCAAATAATTTTCATGTTATTATCAAAAATTTGTTACTGAACATAAATCAAAATATTGACAAATAAATGGTTCAATAATTGATATTTATGACTTTATTTTATAAAATAATGTTTATTATATTTAATTCGTTTAACTTGTATATAATATAATTATTGAAAACTTCCAACAGTACTCCAGGGACTAACTAATAATACAAAACGTTTAAGAAGAAGCATTTACTTCTTCGTCCGATGTCCATAAATCTTGAAAATCATCAGGAATCGTTAAAATATAAGACTCGTTTTCAAGTCCAACACTTAACAACTCCCTAATCAACACCCATTTGCTTAACTTCTTACTGATAGTAATTCTTCTGTTGTTAAAACCACCTTCACTTTTGGATTTTAAGTGATATTTAAATGCCATCGTGTGTATTTGTGCTCGTTCTTCTTTCGTAAACCCAGAGTCAAAACCTAAAGTAGCAGTTTTGTTAGATCTAGCATAATTGGCTAGAATCTTTTCAATTTCTTGCATTACTGACTGTCCACTTAATCCTAAACCTTCTCTGGAAATGTTTTCAACAATTTTTTCAGCAACGCTTTTTTGTTCACCTTGTTCCTTAGTTCCGAGACCTTTACCACCCCATCCCATCTTCAACATCATTTGCAGAGCTTTACTATTACTATTCATAGCGTCACTTTCGCCTTCTTCTGCCTGTACCTTCTGGTTATTGATATCATCCATAGATACTTCTTCATAATGCGATTTTGATGTAATGTAGAAACATTTATTCTTTAGAATTTCTAGTCCCATTTCGTAGAGAGCTTCTTTTGCATCTTTTTTTGATGAATACATACCTTCAGCGATTATTGTAGAATTTATTCTGAATTTTGAGTATCCTGTTAATTCGTCTCTGTCAATAGCCATCACACAATTTTTTACCTGGTGTGCTGCGTTATTTAATAAAACTGGCGGTATTTCATTATTACTTTGTAGTAAAATAAGCTGTCCGATATTATCTGGTTGACTTTGTACTGCTGTTATCAACTTTTCAATTTTAGCTTCCAATGGTGATAATGGAACAAGAGGCTCGGACATCAAGTCTGGAGAAGGTTCACGTTCTCTTGTTTGTGTTCTTTCTCTGTTATTGAAATTTGCTCTTCCGCCTCTGTTTGGTCTATTTCTATCACCTGATGGTCTGTCATAAGGTGTTCTTCTATCTCTGTTATAATTATTTTTCCCTTGCCAATTACTATTGTTCCTTTCATTTGGGTTTCCTTAAAATTTCAAAATGATAGTATATTTTATACAATCTTGATTACACTGAAATTTACCTGTCTGATTTTTCCAGTAGCCTCCACTTCTATCATGTTGAATATTTTGAAATCTTCCTGAAGGTTGATTTCTTGCGACTGAATTATTAAAATTGTTCACCCATGGTTCTTGTCTGCTATTTTGATTTTGTATCCAAGGGGTATTTGTTTGCATTGATTGTTGATTACTCCAAGGGCTTGGATTATTGAACTGATTGAAATTGGAACGCCAATTGTCTGAATCGTTGTTGCGTTCCCACGATGAAAAATTATTAGAACGATTGGAGTGAAAACCGTTTCTATTTCTTTCCATATTTCGTTTTTATTTGTAAACTCGAATCAAACAAACTTGTTTAGAGGTTACTAACACCGACAACTGACAGATGTGACGTTGACTGTCAAAATGTTAGGAGAATTTTCGCGAACTTTTTTTTTCAGATATAGAACCGGTTATTGACTAATAATTGTTTTTTTTTTAGAATGGGTGCTATTCTACATGGTGTTTTTCATACACATTCACATGGAATGTCTCCGCATTCTCATTCGAGCTCTTCATCTAATATAAATGTACGCGCAGCGACAATACACGTTTTAGGCGATTTACTACAAAGTTTTGGGGTATTGTTAGCAGCGATTATTATTAAATTCGAACCAACTGCAAAAATAGCGGACCCAATATGTACTTTAATATTTTCTGTTATTGTTATATTCACAACAGTGAAAGTAGGAAAAGATGCTCTTTGGTTTTTGCTCGAAGGAAGTCCTATAGACAGTATGAAGTTGAAAAATGAAATTGCTAAACTATCGGATATAAAGCACGTACATAGTTTACATGCTTGGGCACTAGCACCTGAGAAGAACATCGTGTCAGTCCATTTAGCTGTCGGTAAGATTGTTTTAAATACAACTCCATGTGTATGTTTGACACAAATATTTTGGTTTTAGATGATTATTGTGATAGGGACGCGCTACTTAAGAGGACAGCTTTGGCAATACAAAGCAAAATACCTGTTATTAGTTGCACTATTCAAGTGGAATCTTATAATCACGAACTTATTAATTTATGTAGTGAATGCCAGAATCCTCAATGGTGATAGTCATTATTTTTAGTAGATATGCGAGTGCAAAAAGTTGGTATTGGGATTTGCCGACTTGAAGTGATAATTTTACATTCCTCAGTATTTTAAAGTGTTTTATTATTCAGTATTTTGTTTTTATTTTATTGACTCGTCATTGTTTGTATATTCATCCAAAGCGATTGCCTTGTATTAAATGCCAAACAACTAATATAAAATTCAAAGTTGCTGTGTATTTATTTCCATCACCCTTTTCTCCCATTTGTCAATAGAAGAGTTTTATATAGCGATACGATCCCATATTCCAGTGTATCCATCAATTTCGGTAGCAAATAAATAAAACGCACGATTCGAGTAAATAATTTATTTAATGCAGTTAATATAATAAATAATTATCAAAAGAAAAAAATGAGATATACACATTGCCGATCGAATTAAAAATTGATATAAAAGACGTAATAAATAATTTCAATATTTCAACTTTTCACCTTAAAACTAACATAGAATATAACGTATTCTTATTAAACCCAAGTAGATTTAAAACAAATCTTCAGTTAACAATTACATACAACATACACCGATTTGGACGAATTATATTTGCAATCAACCGAAAAAAGGCCATTCGAAAGTTAGTTTATTCTCTCGTTTTTGATAAAAATAATTTAGCAGCCGTTTCTAAAAATGTTACTCGCCAAAAATTCCCTATGATAATAATTCCGATAAATTCCCTGTTTGTCCAATACTATCGTTGACATTAGTTACCGTAAAAAAGAAGTAAAAAGTTTTTGACAGTGACAGAAATAATGCAGAAAATAAAAAAAAATGCCATTTTAATGGTAAATTTTAGAAGATTAACAATTTTTAGAAACGACAAAAGAGAATGTTTTCACCTACATCAAGTATCACAACAACAACAACAAAAAAAAAACAAATGTAAATAATTTCAAAAACCAACGATTTCAATAGGTTAGGTTAGGATTGCCAAAAGATATAAACATTTGACCCGAACGTCAAAATTAGTTCAAATGTCCCATTTAATATCTCGGTGTATAACAAAGACTTTCAATATAAAATATAATTTAAAAAATGCACCAGTAAGTTATAAAAAGCACTGGGAATGTTTATTTTTTTTTAGTACAATAGTTTTTGGTTATTATTGGTAATATATATGTTATTACTCGTTTTAACTTTGCTATTCAACGTTATTGTTTTATAACTCAGTCTTTTTGCAAAATTGAAAATATTGTTTAAATAGATAAAAAATATATATGCTACAAGTATATTATTTGCGCTTTTAGAAGCAGTACGTATACATTACAATAAACAACAGGATATCAAGAATGAATAAAGGTGAAATGGGTATGTAAGGAGGAAACGAGGCAGACTCAAGAGATCCTAGAAGAAGGATTCCTACAAATTTGAGCCATACTAGAGGAATTAACTTAAATATTACTTAAAAGAATATGTTGAATGTGGGAAAATAGTGCAAGGAAAGTGTTAAAAGTTATTACTAAAGGGTTCGAGTTGTATATTATGTGAAGGAAAGTGTTAGGTGTAGGAAAATAGTGTCAGGAAAGTGTTGTAGGTAACTGGGAAGGTTAGGAAAGTTGAAACGTGCTTACTGAAGGGATGGAGTTGTATTTAACATAAAGGCATGTCTCGGATGTATGAAAATAGTATCAGGAAGGTGTTGTGGATAACTGGAAAGGTTAGGAAAGTTAAAACGTGATTACGAAAGGGTTCGAGTTATATATTATGTAAAAGCAAGTGTCAGGTGTAGGAAAATAGTGTCAGTAAAATGTTTTACGTATCTGGGAAGGTTAAGAAAGATTAAAGTGCTTACTGAAGGGATGGAGTTGTATTTAACATAAAGGCATGTCTCTGTAGGAAAATAGTATAAGGAAGGTGTTGTGGGTAACTGGGAAGGTTAGGAAAGTTAAAACGTGATTATGAAAGAGTTCGAGTTGTATTTTATGTAAAAGCAAGAGTCAGGTGTAGGAAAATGGTGTCAGGAAAGTGTTGTACATATCTGGGAAGATGTAGGAAAATAGTATCAGGAAGGTGGTAACTGGGATGGTTGGGAAATATATAAATAATTGAGAAGAATCAAACAAAAGGCGTGAGAAGGTAGAACAGAGCTGTCCCGATATACAAATTTTCATTACACACTCTACGTAAAAATGTACTGCTTCGAAAAAGAAATTTTAGTAAGAGGTATAAAACAAAAAATTGTCATTTTAATAGAAATGCTTCAAAATCTCAATCCACTACTATGAATTCATCTAATTCTTAATAAAACATTTTGATTAGCGTTGCAGTAAATGTATTTTTAGATTGTACAAGTGAGCATATTAAAATATATAAATTAATATAGTGCAGCAAAAGAATTATGTGGGGAAAAACGAATTTGAAAATCAAAAATCGACGACAAATCATAGATTTCGACTCCGAAGGTGAAAAGGACGATATATAGAAACGAGGGAGGCAGGAAAGTTCAAAAAATGACTTAAAAGAGGAAATAATCACAATTTTAAGTGACAATCCCACACAAAATAAAATTGTCGACATTTTAATTTTCAAAAAACGCTTTTTCCTACAATCTAATAAAATACCTAAATTGGTGACGAATCTCAGCTAGTAGTTTCAGGCACGAAAATTTCGATAGTAGGCTTAGACTGTTGAGCTGCTTTCATAGCTTTGCGTCTTTCTTCTATCATCTTCTTCCTCTCGATCTCCCGCTGTTTTCTGGCTTCCTCATTAACCGCGGATGGCGGTCGGATACTACGCGTATTAGCGGACTTTTTCGGTTTTGCGCTGCCGTTTTTATGTTCGATTTTGGCGGGTTCTTTCCAATTATTATTTTTCATCGCATCGATTTCTTTAAAAATAGCGTCGACTTGGTGGACTTGAAGCATCACCATATCCCAGAATCCTTGAAGATCTTCGTTCGTCGTAGGGAACGCTTCGCCGGCAGTCTAAGTAAAAAAAAATCGAAAATTTTCAAAATATTCGAAATTATAAATACGTCAGCTCTCACCTGATTAATATTATTCGTACAAAGCCCTTTGAATTGTTGCATTTTTTGAGTTACCAACAACCTCGCTTTGCCAGATGCGGATCTAAGTTTTCCTATCACTTCTTCCGGTAGATCCGGTGTTGAAATGTCACTTTCTACTCTAGCGGCTAATTCCAACAGTCTTTTCGCTTGGTCTTCGATAATTTTTAGAAAATAGTGACCATCTTTAGCTTCTGGAATTAAACATACAGGATGAGAATTTCAGATGATCATTTAAAAGTGTTTCACAGGATGAGCCCTGAAGATAGGAAGAGCTATGAAGATAGTGAGACAGGAAGAGCTGTGAAGATAGTGTGAAATGAAGGAAGAGCTCCGAAGATATTGCGAAATGAAGGAAGAGCTCCGAAGATAGTGCGACAGGAAGAGCTATGAAGATAGTGTGAAATGAAGGAAGAGCCCTGTAGATAGTGTGGCAGGAAGGAAGAGTTCCAAGTTAGTGCGACATGAAGGAAGAGCTCTGATGATAGTGCGGCAGGATGAGCTCTGAAGGTAGTATGACAGAAAGATAGTGCGACATGAAGGAAGAGCTCTGAAGTTAGTACGACAGTAAGAGCTCTTAAGATAGTGCGACAGGAAAAGCTCTGAAGATAGTGCGACAGGAAGAGCACTGAAGAGAGTGACAGCGAATAGTACTGGACCTGGTACAATTTATCAAGTGTAGCCAAAAAGAGAAAAATACTTACGGTTATTTAAAAACGTCGGCATTTTATTTTATAAAATTAATCGACTCGAAAGCAACATATTAAAACATATAATGATAAACGGAAAATTTAGTTATTCAAACCTGATACAGAAAGATATATTATTTATATCAATACACTCCACCGACCTTGAGAGATTAAGGGATTAATTCAAGTAGTTTACGTCATATTTTTACGTCTTATTAATATCATAATAATTATTATAAAATTACTCACCTGTCACAGTCTTATTATTATTGTTATTACAAGTTCCTACTACGGTCCCATTAGAATCTTCCTTAATATCGCGTATCGTTTCGGCTTCGATATTTTTCGAATGTCCGTTAACTTTAATTTCGTCCTTCAATTTCGGTATGGTGATACTTTTTTGTATGGTTGTAATTTCTAATTGTCCCCTCCTAGGATTTATCATCGGTAATTGCGCTCTAAATTCGGGTCTGAGATGCCTGAGGACCGGAAGAGTCGGACTACTCGTGCTCTGTTTCATGCCGAGTTCCGGATCGTCTTCGAGAAGAGTGTCGTTCATAGATTTCGAGTGTTTTCCGCTAGCTATAATGAAAATTAGATGTAAAAATTTTTGAACGCCCCTCTTATAGAAGATGACATGAAGGAAGAACTCTGAAGATAGTGTGACATGAAGGAAGTGCTCTGAAGATAGTGTGACAGGAAGATCTCTGAAGAGAGTGTGACAGGAAGAGCTTTGAAGATAGTGTGACAGGAAGGACGAGCTCTGGAGGTAGTGTGGTAGGAAGGAAGAGCACAGAAGATAGTGCGACATGAAGCAAGAGCTCTGGAGATAGTGTAACAGGAAGGAAGAGCTATGATGATAGTGTGACAGGAAGAGCTATGATGATAGTGTGACAGGAAGAGCTCCGAAGATAGTGTGAATGAAGGAAGAGCTCTGGAGATAGTGTGACAGGAAGGAAGAGCTCAGAAGATAGTGCGACATGAAGAGCTCTGAAGATAGTGTGACAGGAAGGAAGAGCTATGATGATAGTGTGACAGGAAGAGCTCCGAAGATAGTGTGAATGAAGGAAGAGCTCTGGAGATAGTGTGACAGGAAGGAAGAGCTCAGAAGATAGTGCGACATGAAGAGCTCTGAAGATAGTGTGACAGGAAGGAAGAGCTATGATGATAGTGTGACAGGAAGAGCTCTGAAGATAGTGTGAATGAAGGAAGAGCTCTGGAGATAGTGTGACAGGAAGGAAGAGCTCTGGAGATAGTGTGACAGGAAGGAAGAGCTCAGAAGATAGTGCGACATGAAGGAAGAGCTCAGAAGATAGTGCGACATGAAGGAAGAGCTCGGATGATAGTCCAGCAGGAAGAGCTCTGAAGATAGTGTGACAGGAAGAACTCTGAAGATAGTGACAGGAAATTCGGCATGGTGGGGATTTGGGTATCTATTTAGTATTTGAACTATTTAACGAAAATATTGGAGATACGAAAAAAAATACTATACTGGGTGTCCTGGTTGGTAACGAAGAAACTCGTTAAATAAATCAAATATAACTTACCGGGGTTAGGAGATTTGTTGTCGGATTCGGATAAACGATTTTTTTGCGGTTTGGTAATAAAAAAACCTTGAGCCAACGCGCCGGGTCCGTAAAGTCGTTCGACGCGTTGTTGGATAAAAGATTTAGTTTCCGTGCCGTTGGAATATTCTTGTTTCATAGACGTTTCGGAGATACATTTTCTTTGACCGTTAGCGGCCGTCATGCTCGTATTCTCGAAACTCACGCATTTATTTTGTATGTTGTGTATGCCGTTTTCCAAGCAACTGTCTGTCGTATCTTTCGATTGGGTTATACTGCTGAATATTCCGGAAGAATAAGATTGCTTGCTCATGTAGCTAGTAGTCTTCAATGAGCTAAAAAAAATCAGACTAGATAATTCAAACTATAGCAGAACAGACACTTTTTACACGTGTTATGAACGATATTTTTTCAACTACCTTTAAGGAAAATGTAGAGAAAATATCCATATCTTACCTGTAGAATTCGTTGCGGTGTTGGGTTAGAGCGTTCTCCATTTTGTGTGACGGTAGAGGTACAATATTTGGTGGAGATAGTAGATTGTTCTGAATAGAAAAGGTCGCAATTTTTGGAACGGTTTGACAATCGGAATCTATCCGGTGTGGCGAAACATCTCGAGATCTGTAAAATTATACAACCACACTAAAAAAATCGTGTAAAAACAAAAAAAAATTGAAATCTCTAGGATTAAGATGATAATTTTATGTACCTGGACGCCAGGCGTACAGGATCGTAGTGCGTTGAAGTTGAGTACCCGTTAACGGTACAGGCTAGACTCAAGTATGATGGTAGATGCGGTTCTGGAGATGGTGAAACTACGCTTGCGCTACGTAACGTACCCGCCGAAGAGGCTTCAGACCAATCTGTAACAAAAAAAAAACGGAAATATATTTTAGAAAATACGATAATGTTGAAATTGCGTGCAGAAAATTTATAGTGCAAAACATTCAATGTTTATAGAAGCAAAAATAGTTTTAAAAATTTAAAGAAAATGTTAAATTTAATAGAAAAACAATAATTCCTCTTCTTTCATTCAATAAACGATGAGTTAGCACAAAGAATAATTTTTTACCAGCTAAGCTAAATAGAAGAGGTTTAGACAGCACAACATACAAATGGATGTCGGAACTGCTCAACGATTATGAAAATAATCCTTGGGAACTGCTCACCACTAGAATAGCAGAGACGAGGACGAGTGTCTCCATCTTACAACCAGAGGAGGAGTACCATCCCCATTAATGTGGAGCCTGATGGTTGACGAACTCCTGTGTGGTTTGACTGACCTCGGAATATTCTGCCAAGGATATGCCGAAAATTCGAAAACGCCCTTTGTGACATCGTACAAAAGGGTCTGAACTATACAAATAGCTGGTGTAGGCACGTGGGACCCCACCAAAATCATCTTAATAGCCTTCACTAAGAAAAGAAAACTCAAAACCATTCAACTTGATTGGAGCGACGTCGAATGCAGACAAGGTGCAGGAATCTGACAGGACACAGAAGGCTCAAAAACAATAGAAGGAACTGGGATAGGAGGGGAAAATCACGCCATAAGAAAGTGTGCCCACCTCAATATTGATAAAGGATATAGAAGGCAGAGGATTATCATAATGTCGGATAGTGAAGCAGCCATTAAAGCACAGAGGTGATCAGTTCCAAAATCGTGTGGGAATGCCTAGGCAAACTCAATGAACTAAGCGAGATCAATATAGTCACTTTACTGTGGTTTCCAGGACACACTTGAATGGAAGAAAATGAAATAGCAGACGAACTAGCAAAGAGGGGGACTGAAACACGCTTTTGCAGTATCAGCCCCAATGTAATATTGGAAGAAATAGACAAAGCCGAAAAAAGAGAAGATAGAAGAGGTACATTTACCTAAGTTGAAAATTCCTCCGGCAAATAGGACTAAAGGAGCTACTAGTTTCTGAGACTTTCCTCAAGAACTAAGTAGAATATACATACGTACTTTTTCAGTTCTCGACAACTTTTTTATTTGTCACACCCTGTATACATCAAAGCAAAATACCAATATTGACGACGTTATGTCATTCCAACTTCCACCTTATTGTTTTTAATAAGATAAAGTTTTATTTACAGCATTTGGACTCATTTCAAGTCGACCTACCTCGTATAATTCCAAATTCAAAATGACATCGACTTAAATGAAATACTTTCACTTTAAAAAAACTTTTCTACACCTTTAAAATAAATTGAGTAGTACCTTTACACGTAGTCCGAGCGAAATTTCTAAAACTACTAACAATCTTTTTTTTTAACAATTGCTCTAGACAATTTCGGGGCGTTAGTCGACCTTGAGATGCGCCCACTAAAAAAAATAACAATTACGGTTACAAATTGCCCAAAACGGATAATCTAGTTATGCTAAATAATTAATGCATTATTCCATTATACAGGATTGGTAAGCCCTGTATTTTAATTACTACGTTTTTTTAGTTCAATGTTAATATAAATAAATCTACGCATTTCTGTTTGAATCAAAATAATATTCAAATACGAAATCGATAAATAAGCGTATAAGAAAAATATATGAAAAAAAAAGTAACAAACTAATTAATATATTGGCATATTTACACTCACCGTTTTTCCAATAATACACCTACAAATTTAATTAAAACTAAACTCTATAATCTCGAACGTATATCCCTGTATATATCCTTATAGTAACTATATATATATATTGCAAAGGTGCCCACTGCTATTGAATTAACATTTCATGAAACTATTGACGACGAATGTTATTTTGTTGGGTTTCAGTGGGTGACATTTCAAATTAATATGCAGTGGCGGATATAATAAAATAAAATGTGAACCTTTTTTAAACGAATATTATTATTATTGGTGTGAAATTGAAATGGGACTACTTTGGAGCTAAACTGAATTTTCAGTACAGTTCATTGTCACCTGAAAAAGCTCAAAATAGTGGAGGAAGAAGAATGTAGATTCTGTGGCATGGAAGAAGAAGCATCCATCCACTTACTTGCGAGTTGCACAGGAATTCAGAATCCTACAGTATAGAAGAGGGGGGACATTTTCCTAAGTTAAAGCCTGCAGATTTTCTAAAATTTTTCCGGGAAATAGGACTAAAGGAGCTACTAGTCTCTGAGACTTTCCTCAGGAACTAAGTAGAATTAAGGGGGCACAATAGATCTTTTAGGTCTCAGTGAACGTCACCCCAATTTACCATGGGTAAACTACGAATATCACAATTTATTTTTTTTAAACAATTTTGATAAGTACGCCACTGGTAAAAGATGATAATTCTGCATTCTCCTTGAAATTAAAAAACGAGATTTTTTTTACCACACCATAAATTTCGATTTCAATAAATAAACATATACCTATTTATACACTGTTTAAACAAATATTTATTAGGTTAATGAGTGTAAAATTATTATAAATATAAATATTACGGGATTCAAAGTTTATTATTTATAACTACCTATATTTATAGTTACTTTGTATTAATTTTAAAACTGTGAAAACGTAAAGAAACTTGATGCTTAAGGCAAAGGTTGTAATATTTGGTTAGGGATGTCATATGAAGGTGAAAACACTTAAAAAATCGTACAAACCACAAATATCAAAAAATTTAGGTAAAATTTTATAAGGATACCCATAAAGGACCAATTTAGTAGGAAAAAATTTAACAGTACTATAACCGAAAGGGTTTTAATTTTATAAATCCTCAAAGTAAGGGTAGCAAGAATTTTTGAAAGAAAAAAAGAAAGTTCAACTTTATATCTCGAGAAACGTAGAATAAAAATGGGCACAAAATTTGCTTGCTAGTGAAAATTTCATGCTGAATTGATTGAAAAAGAGTAAAAACTGCTGCAATGAATCGTTTGGTTGTTATGAGAAAAAATAAAACACAGTGTCATAAGGGGGTAGTATTTTTATCAACATTTTAAGTTGATTAAAAAAAAATACCACCTGCACCGAAAAGTATAAAGCAAAGTGGACGAGAAATCGACTGGTGCCATCAGTTTTTTTTCTTAAATTAAAATTTCATTTTCAACTGAAAAATTTACACTTCGAAAAAACATCCATTCACTTGAAAAATCGTACAAACCACAAATATCAAAATATTTAGGTGAAATTTGATGAGGATGCTTATAAAGGACCTTTTCACTAGGGAAAAATTCAACAGTACCATAATCGAAAGGGTTTTAATTTTATAAATACTCAAAGTAAGGGTAGCAAAGAATTTTCGAAAGAAAAAAATAAAGTTCAACTTTAAAGCGCTATATCTCGAAAAACGTAGAATAAAAATGGACAAAAAATATGCTTGTTAGTGAAAATTTCATGCTGAATTTATTGGAAAAGAGTACAAACTGCTAGAAAGAATCGTTTGGGTGTTATAAGAAACAATATAATACAGTGTCATAAGGGGGTAGTATTTCTTTCAACATTTTAAGTTGATTGAAAAAAAATAGAATCAGCACCGAAAAGTATAAAGCAAAGTGGACGAGAAATCGACTGGTGCCATCAGTTTTTTTTTCTTAAATAAAAATTACATTTTCAACTGAAAAATTTACACTTCGAAAAAACATCCATTCACTTGAAAAATCGTACAAACCACAAATATCAAAATATTTAGGTGAAATTTGATGAGGGTGTTTATAAAGGACCTTTTCACTAGGGAAAAATTCAACAGTACAATAAACGAAAGGGTTTTAATTTTATAAATACTCAAAGGGTAGCAAAAATTTTCGAAAGAAAAAAATAAAGTTCAACTTTAAAGCGCTATATCTCGAAAAACGTACAATAAAAATGGACAAAAAATATGCTTGTTAGTGAAAATTTCATGCTGAATTTATTGCAAAAGAGTACAAACTGCTAGAAAGAATCGTTTGGGTGTTATAAGAAAAAATATAACACAGTGTCATAAGGGGGTAGCATTTCTTTCAACATTTTAAGTTGATTGAAAAAATATAGCACCAGCACCAAAAAGGGTAAAACAAGATGACGAGAAAGCGACCGGTGCCATCAGTTTTTTTTTTCTTAAATAAAAATTACATTTTCAACTGAAAAATTTACACTTCGAAAAAACATCCATTCACTTGAAAAATCGTACAAACCACAAATATCAAAATATTTAGGTGAAATTTGATGAGGATGCTTATAAAGGATCTTTTCACTAGGGAAAAATTCAACAGTACCATAATCGAAAAGGTTTTAATTTTATAAATACTCAAAGTAAGGGTAGCAAAGAATTTTCGAAAGAAAAAAATAAAGTTCAACTTTAAAGCGCTATATCTCGAAAAACGTAGAATAAAAATGGGCAAAAAATATGCTTGTTAGTGAAAATTTCATGCTGAATTTATTGCAAAAGAGTACAAACTGCTAGAAAGAATCGTTTGGGTGTTATAAGAAAAAATATAACACAGTGTCATAAGGGGGTAGCATTTCTTTCAACATTTTAAGTTGATTGAAAAAATATAGCACCAGCACCAAAAAGGGTAAAACAAGATGACGAGAAAGCGACTGGTGCCATCAGTTTTTTTTTTCTTAAATAAAAATTTCATTTTCAACTGAAAAATTTACACTTCGAAAAAACATCCATTCACTTGAAAAATCGTACAAACCACAAATATCAAAATATTTAGGTAAAATTTGATGAGGATGCTTATAAAGGATCTTTTCACTAGGGAAAAATTCAACAGTAAAATAATCGAAAGGGTTTTAATTTTATACATCCTCAAAGTAAGGGTAGCAAGAATTTTCGAGAGAAAAAAATAAAGTTCAACTTTAAAGCGCTATATCTCGAAAAACGTAGAATAAAAATGGGCAAAAAATATGCTTGTTAGTGAAAATTTCATGCTGAATTTATTGCAAAAGAGTACAAACTGCTAGAAAGAATCGTTTGGGTGTTATAAGAAAAAATATAACACAGTGTCATAAGGGGGTAGCATTTCTTTCAACATTTTAAGTTGATTGAAAAAATATAGCACCAGCACCAAAAAGGGTAAAACAAGATGACGAGAAAGCGACCGGTGCCATCAGTTTTTTTTTTCTTAAATAAAAATTACATTTTCAACTGAAAAATTTACACTTCGAAAAAACATCCATTCACTTGAAAAATCGTACAAACCACAAATATCAAAATATTTAGGTGAAATTTGATGAGGATGCTTATAAAGGACCTTTTCACTAGGGAAAAATTCAACAGTACCATAATCGAAAAGTTTTTAATTTTATAAATACTCAAAGTAAGGGTAGCAAAGAATTTTCGAAAGAAAAAAATAAAGTTCAACTTTAAAGCGCTATATCTCGAAAAACGTAGAATAAAAATGGACAAAAAATATGCTTGTTAGTGAAAATTTCATGCTGAATTTATTGGAAAACAGTACAAACTGCTAGAAAGAATCGTTTGGGTGTTATAAGCAAACATATAACAGTGTCATGAGGGGGTAGTATTTCTTTCAACATTTTAAGTTGATTGAAAAAAAATAGAACCAGCACCAAAAAGCGTCAAACAAGATGACGAGAAATCGACTGGTGCCATCAGTTTTTTTTCTTAAATAAAAATTTCATTTTCAACTGAAAAATTTACCCTTCGAAAAAACATCCATTCACTTAAAAAATCGTACAAACCACAAATATCAAAATATTTAGGTGAAATTTGATGAGGATGCTTATAAAGGACCTTTTCACTAGGAAAAAAATTCAACAGTACCATAATCGAAAGGGTTTTAATTTTAAAAATACTCAAAGTAAGGGTAGCAAGAATTTTAGAGGGAAAAAAATAAAGTTCAACTTTAAAGCACTATATCTCGAAAAACGTACAATAAAAATGGACAAAAAATATGCTTTTTGGTGAAAATTTCATGCTGAATTTATTGGAAAAGAGTACAAACTGCTAGAAAGAATCGTTTGGGTGTTATAAGCAAACATATAACACAGTGTCATAAGGGGGTAGTATTTCTATCAACATTTCAAGTTGATTGAAAAAAAATAGAACCAGCACCAAAAAGGGGAAAACAAGATGACGAGAAATCGACTGGTGCCATCAGTTTTTTTTTCTTAAATAAAAATTTCATTTTCAACTGAAAAATTTACACTTCGAAAAAACATCCATTCACTTGAAAAATCGTACAAACCACAAATATCAAAATATTTTGGAGAAATTTGATGAGGATACTTATAAAGGACCTTTTCACTAGGAAAAAAATTCAACAGTACCATAATCGAAAGGGTTGTAATTTTATAAATCCTCAAAGTAAGGGTAGCAAGAATTTTCGAGAGAAAAAAATAAAGTTCAACTTTAACGCAATATATCTCGAAAAACGTAGAATAAAAATGGGCAAAAAATTTGCTAGTTAGTGAAAATTTCATGCTGAATTTATTGGAAGAGTACAAACTGCTAGAAAGAATCGTTTGGGTGTTATAAGCAAACATATAACAGTGTCATGAGGGGGTAGTATTTCTTTCAACATTTTAAGTTGATTAAAAAAAATAGCACCAGCACCAAAAAGGGTAAAACAAGATGACGTGAGATCGACTGGTGCCATCAGTTTTTTTCTTAAATAAAAATGTCACCTTCAACTGAAAAATTTACTCAAAAATTCTAAAAACCACAAAAAGGAAAATATCGAACCAAAATTCTAGCAAGACATTTTTAATAGATCAATCTATCAGGAAAAAATTTAACAATGCTATTACCGAAGTGGTTTTCATCTTACAAATCGTCAATGCCCATTTTTAAATGAACGCAGCTTCATCAGACAAAAAATCAGGGACACTTATATTTTATAGAATTAATTTTTTTACGGTTTCAATTGAAGTCAGGAGAAGATGCCTTAAGAAGTTAGCTTTTTTTTTAAAAAACTGCAAAAATGTCGAGAACTGCTTAATTCGCGGTTTCAGTGGCGTGCAGAATATAATATTGAATCGAATTCATATTTGATATTTATTCAATGAGTAGGGGTATATTGTTGTAGAGGACACACTGTTTGGGGGAAATGTGCTTACGATGGGGAACAAGGGTTGCAACGACACCCCTAAAATTAAAATAAATTAACTTCTCGTTTCCTTTGGAAGTTACAATTTATTATAGTTTTAGTGGTAACGTTGCAACCCTCCAATCAGTGTGTCCTCCACACCAATATACCCCTACTTATTGAATATCAAGGTGGTGAATTTGATTCAATATATATTCTGCACGCCACTGAACCCGCAAATTGAGCAGTTCTCAACATGTTTGCAGCTAAAATTGGCTGCTATCTCCACACCGGTAGAATATTTAACGTACTTTCTATCATAGTTTGTTTGATAACTGTTGGATTTTTTCTTGTTGTTGTCCAACTGAGATAGTATAAGCTATATGATCAAAAACACTGTTTTATTTATGTATAACGATTCTAAAAAAGCGCATGCAAAAGAAGGAAAATACGAAATAAAAGCTACACAAGTAAAACAACATTCAATTTATTTGGAAGAATTATCGACTGATTCAGAATTATCCGTAATTTAATATCAAAATTTTGAGAAAAGTAGAAGAGGTAGAAAAATAAATTTTCAAAATTTTAAATTTTTTTTCTCATCCCAAATCAAATATCTTTAATGTTTTTTTAGATACATATCTAGATAATTCTGAATCATCCTAGAAGGTAAAAAAAAACAACGAAAAGTAGTGCAAAAGCCACACACTAATCACGACAAAACCAAATCACAAAAAAATTCAAAATCTCCCAAACCTGAAAGATCGACCGACGCTTCCACGTCCAAAGAACAAGTCCCAATAGAATCAACCGATCTGTCCATGACGTCATTTGGCGCCGTAGTAGACATGACATCAACGACGCTGCATCTGGATACAGGAGACGCTTTGGGCGTCTCGACGTCTTCGTCGTCGGTTGTTTGGCTGTTTTGCGGGGTAGTCGACCGACGATATGCGCTTTCAGAACATCCTTTGGCGATAACGGACACCTGTGAACGGATGATGTCCACGTGGTGTACGCTTATCGTAGGAACCTTCGATAAGATAAAGTAGATTTTTTTTTACCACAAGGGAATTTATTAATTCATTTAATCAATACAAACTACAATTAAAGCAGCTTAAAAAAAAGCTAATATTAGTGCTCAAAAAAAACCACCTTAATCTAATCAGTGATTTAGTAACTGTTTTAAAATAACGTCCCATCTCTTAATTTTATCATAATATTCGATATCAATTTTTTGCTTAGCATCGTCTTTTCTTTAATCAGTATCAACAAATTCTTTCAAATACACAGTATGTTCCAAAAAGAATCTATATAGTATCTCTATGGGTTATTCCTGGCCTGAACTATAGTGGTATTCTGTATTTTTAATGGTAGTATTTTAGGAGGGGATCGAATGGATTAAGAAGGGGTTGGGAGGGATGAAAGGTGAGTGGGTGGATAGACTCAGAGTCTCAAAAAATAGGGAGGTGGTTATAGAGGCAAAGAAGGGGGTTGAAGTGAGGGGAATTCTGGAGAAGGTGGAAAGGGTGACGGGAGCTAGGGTGGTAGAAGCGGGGAGGGGAACAAAAACCATAAAGATAGTAGGGATAGACCCGTGGATGGAAGATGAAGGGGTGAGGGGGGAAGTAGAGAAATTGATTGGGAAAGAGGCAAAGGTGATTAAAGTGGCAAGGGAGAGGAACGGGATGAAAATGGCGATGGTGAAGGCGGAATGGGAAAAAGCAGAAGCCTTACTGGGAAAAAGTGAGATGGAACAGGGTAACTATTGTAGAGGGTAAAGAGGAGGGCAGATGCTTTGGATGTGGGATAAAGGGGCATAAAGTAGCAGGGTGTAAGGCGAAGGGAGTCAAGTACTGGCCATGTAAGAGCGAGGATCACATGGCCAGAGACTGTCGGCAGGCCTTCCTTTATAGGGTATGTGAGGAAAGGGGACATAAGCCAGGGGAGATAGAATGTAGAAGGAGGAGGAAGGAAGTAGAAGAAGACGATGGAAAAGGGAAAGGAAAAAATGGGAGGGACCCTTTGGACCCCTCAGAGGGGACGAGTCTGGTCTAATAGGAGGAAGGGGAGAGCAGTGCGCGGGAAGAAGGAATGTAGGGGATGGATGGAGGGTGTTACAGATAAATTTAGGGAAATGCAGGATGGCGCATGATATATTGGATGAAGTGATTTTTAGGAGGGAAGTGGATGTGGTGTTTGGATCTGAGGTGAATGCTAGATATGTGGGAAAGCAGGGATAGATTATGGACGATACAGAAAAGGCTAGAGTAAGAGTGGTGAGGGATAGACTGATGGCGGATGAAGTGAGGAAGGGAAACGGATGGGTGGTAGTGCGAATGGGAGACATGATGGTGCACAGTGTGTATATAAGCCTGGAAGAATATGAGAGGAGCATGTCAGGATTGGAAGACGATCATAAGGAGAATGGTGACAGGGAACTTCAATGCTAAAAATACTGTATGGGGGGGGGAAAGAAAACGGACAAGAGGGGGGAGATCCTGGAGGAAGTGTTGACATCCAAAGGGTTGGTGATGCTGAAAGATGAACTACTGCCCAGCTTCGTGAGGGATGACGGGGGTTCGTCATTCATTGATATAACAGCATGTGATGAATGGCTGGGGGAAAGAGTGAGTAGTTGGAGTGTGCTGGAGGATGAGGAAAGCTTGAGCTTACATAGGTATGTGGAAACGGATATAAGGAAAGAGAGAAAGGAATTATTGGAAGAGTGGGGACGGAAGTGGACGAAGGCCACGGCAGAGAGTATGAGGAAGAAAGTAAGAGAGGATATATAAAGGAGACTTGGACATGATGCAGATGAATGTGACACAGGGCTGTAAAAGAGAGGCCAATTACTGGTGGAATGAGGATATAAAGGAGCTGTGGAGGGAGTGTAAGAAAGAACGAAGACGGATGCTGAGGGGAAGAGTGGAATACAAAGAGAAGAGAAAAAAGAGGGAAGTGGCAAGGGTTACTGGGGAATTGGAAAACAATGCATGGGGAAAGGCGTATGAGCTAGCGGTGAAGAAGATGGGTGGAAATAGGAACGAGGTGCTAGAGGAAGATTGGGAGAAGGTGACTATAGGGAGATTGTTCACAGGAGGAGAAGGAGAAGCGAGGGGCAGAATTCGATGAATCCATGATACTAGGGGGTAGGGAAAATGAGGGGGGTAAGGCCGGTAGAGAAGTGGGAAGTAGAGGAGGGGTGGAGAAACATTAAAGTAAGGGATAGATGGCCTGAGGAGTGATATGATAAAGATACTGTTGGATGACAATGTACTTCTTCTGGGAACTATTCAACATGGAGCTGAGGGAGGAAGAGATCCCGGAAGGATGGAAGGTGGCCAGGGTGATACTGATGAAGAAGGCGGGTAGAGAGGGGAAGCGGGCGGGGGACTACAGGCCTATCACCCTGCTGTGTGGTATGGGTAAATTGATGGAGGGGTTAATAAGAGGAGGAAGTTGGTAGGAATGGGGGTTTTAAGGTAAACCAGCACGTGTTTACGAAGGGGAAATCATGCATCTTGGAACTGGGCAGGGCGATGGACTTGGTGGAAAGAGCTAGGGAGGGCAGCTGGAGGAACAAGAAATTGGTGTCAGGAACGCGTTCTACAGTGTCAGCAAACGGGAAGTGCTGAGCGCGTTGCTGAGGCTTGGAGTGGAGCAGGGGTTGGTTAACCTGGTTTCAGGTGGGTTTGGTTGATAGGTATCCCCTTGGGGATAAGTCCAACACTGTTTGGGTCATGGACCCATTCGAACATGAGTTTCCCATCTCGATCCGAAAAAAAATAATGGAAGATTTTAAATGCTTCCTGCACATCAAAAAATCATTTTTTAGCTCCTAAGAACTCACCTAATAATAAATCCATCTATTATGACACTAAATATAATTTTCGGATATGAATTTTAAAATAAAATTTTGAATTAAAAAGTTAAAAACCACTCAACAAAACCAAGTAAAAGTTCTGATAGATATCAACTTTAAGAATATTATTCAAAATGTATTTCCAATCAAAAGAAAAAAGTATGTCAAGTAATCGAAAAATTATCTAATCGTATAAAAACTATTCATACAAATTCTGAAGAAATCACATCTTAATTACGTATTTGACTCCAATAAAAAAAGATAAAATTCTATGTTTATTTGATATTTCTTAACAAATTTTAATTGTTGTGTACACACGGATCTACGTATGGGCTTAATGGGCTCCCGGGTTCCAGGAGACCCGAATAATAAACCAGTAAAAAATACAAATAAAAAATAAATGTTTAATTTTCCCGCATAATCCTCTTTTTAGGAAAACGGCAAATATTTTAATTATTTCGTCGGTCCCCCTGATATCGTTAGCCCAGGGTCCCCAAAGGTCGCGGTCCGGCCCTGGTCACAAGGGTTCAAAAAGAAAACCGCTTGCAACATAGGAGCATCTTTACCGACGTTGCCAAGCTTAGTCCTAAACCGAAATGTCAAATTCTGACCTCCTGTGTTCCGTGTTCCTAACACCTAACCTTACATTCGTGTGTTTCCCTTTTTGTATTTTGTATTTATAATAATTCTTAACGGTGATATTTATCATAGTTGATTAAAAAGCAAGATGCATATATTTATTATTTATTACTTATTTGAAACTCTTTCATTTATTTCATTACGAACAAACCTGTTAATATTATCACTGATATCGCCCATCTCTAATGTCAATCTAGTTATGTGAGGCTCTTCTACTTTTTTAAGAGGTCACGAGGTGATAAGGTTAAGAGTACAATGTAAAATCACATGTTCATTTTGGTTCTCTTTAATATAGGTATTAAAAACACATAATCTCGCCTATCTACATACTGACCATAAATGCTCGGTTTTACAATGAGGAATTATAAACGATTCAAAAAAGAAAACACACGAATGTAAGGTTAGGAACACAGGTCAGAATCATAGTCGGTAAAGAGAGCTACAATAATTAGACGTTCGTGTGCACAGCAATGGACATTGGTTTAATTTGACGTATGACATTATAGGCATCGTTTCGCGACGTCAATCTTTAAACCGGTTATTTTTCAAAGTGTTAGGTTAATATCTTTCGAATTAATAATTAGAAAATTAATAAAACACAAAAAAAACATTAAAAAAAAAATACCTGAATCCTCCTCCCACCACTACCGACACCACCACCTCCACCACTACCGGTACTCTTCTTAAAAGAATTCCCTCTCACCACCACAATTTTCTTGCTATCCGATACCGAAGAACGTCGAGATTGTCTACTAACACCACCTTCACCGCCAAAATAACGATCCCCTTTATCGTGAAGGGCGGCCGAAGCGGGTAAAGAGCAAGGACGACGATTCGGTATCGGTGAAGTCGGGATTCGTGTCACACCCAATAGGAGAACGGTACTGTGTTCCTCTGGGAGATCGCTAAGAGCAAGATTTAACAGTTTTACTTTGAATTACACTGTTTATGCAATATGTTACATGTCACCTTGAAATTTTATAATCGGTGTATTATATTCGTTGTAATTTGAGCTACCGTTAAATTATGGGAACTAGAATGTTGAAAAACATGTTTTTTTTTAAATGCTCAATATTTATCTAATATAAATCCCGAGCTAGTCCGCCACTGACAGTAGCCCTGGATTATAACAACGCCTTGCAAAGTTTTTGAAAAATATGTATAAAAAAACAGAGACTAAGAAGCAACAACTCTTCCTTTTACTGAGGTTAATGTATTGATGTGGTTTCAGCGTTGTCTCCAATCCAGGATTATGTTCTCAGGGCTTCTGGACGGATATCATCTACCTTGTACTGATGAGGCGAAATACGCCGAAACCGGTATACAAGTGATGTTGTACCTTCTAATTTCAAAACAGAATGGTTGGTTATATCTTGCAGATATACCAACCCCTTGGGCATATAGTAGTTGTTGCTTCTTAGTGAACGGTGTCTGTTCAATATTTTTCAAAAAATTTGTAAAGCGATACTGTTATCTTCGACATCTATTGATAACACGCTTTACAAAAATTTGACAATTTTTTACAGGAAACTGTAAGTAAAGTAAGTAAAAAAAAATATGTTAAAAACGTGGAAATTAGTTAGGCTTGTAGGTCCACCGCTAGAGGACGTAATTGAATGCTGAAAATTAAACTTTCAACCATTTTTATTGGGACACTTATATACAGAATGTATAAAAATAGATCCACCCTCGTATAGGCTCGATACGTAAAATGTGTCTTGACGTGACGTAAGATAATCACAACATTGTAACGAAGTCGATTTATATATAAAAAAAGGCCTGTTAAAATGCAAGATTTTAATTCCTTATTCGACACATGGCACGCGGGTTTTAATATTTCAACAGGGCCCATAAAGGTTTCAGTTTTTTTCTTACAAATATACGGATAGGGAAGTTGTTTACTGGTAGCTATAAAAGAAATGTGTGTTTTTACAGTCGAGCGGAAAAAACGATAATTTAGTTAAATAGGATATAAAATAAAAACAGATTGGTTTTTTTTTAATAGTAAAGTAAATTTGGAAATTTGTACCGAAAATCACAAATTTACTTGTAAAAGTAGAAAAAGAACTTTTTTATGAGACATCCTATACAGTTAAAACGAATTATCCTTTCGCCTTTTGTATTTTAAAATTGAATATTCTTGTATTATATACCGGTTGTCCATCTTTATTTTCCCTCATTTTAACTGCCCATAACTTCTAAACGGTGTAACATGTCTATCGACCTGTTTCGATTTTACAGAATAAATCCTTTTAATTAGCGCTCGTCGTCACTAGCCACTTCCAATTATAGTTCTGTGATCCCAAACTCTTCAACCCTGGCCGTTAGACAATTGACGTCTGCCAACGGTCGCTTCCATTTTTTTGCACAACGCCACGTGAAACACCCCTTTCTGTTATCGACCGCCTAAAGGGACAGATCATCTTTCGCTATCTTTCATATCTTCAGTACCTATCTTATGAATTTTGCTGTGGTAAGTTCAAAATCATAATTTATAATTAATAAGCTTCTTCTAAAGTACTGTCTGATATAATTTTCGCACGCATTCTTTATTTTTTTACAGAGATAGACGAAATTAAATTCAACACGTGGTCATAAACTGTTCTTTTATACTAATATGGTAGTTTTAAACCAAATATTCTTTTATAATTCACTGTTTTACTTTTATACAAACATTTTCAAGCTTTTTCAGTTGCGAAATAACTCTTTTAATTATAAAATAACATTTTTATAAATTACTTTTAACCTATAAAATATTCTTTCGTAACGCCAGTGCCGGTTCCATATATTTCCTAAGCACGATATTTTTTCATATAACTAAATAAACAACTTTTTGCTATTATTAGTTTCTTTCGGATCATTAGTATATTTTTTTAATTCAATCGTTAATTGCTATTTTTACTGTTTTAACATGGGACATATAATGTTGGAAAGCTTTCAGTAAATTAAATAAATTTTTTGACTTTCAAATAACTGCCTTCCTTTTCTTTAACCTGAAAAGCTGACCAACATAATGTGCCATTACATTCAAGTTCCTACATATCCCTGATCCACCTGTACTTCTAGGTAAGCACAGCCCCTAGGCGAGAATATAAGCCAAGAATATAACCCTAGGCTAGGATATAACCCAAGAATATAACGCCGAGGATATAAACCCAAGAATATAACCCTAGGCTAGAATATAACCCCAAGAATATAGCCTAGAAAACAACCCGAGGATAGAACCCCAAAATACCGCCTTAGAACAGAACACATCAGTTCAGATCAAGACCTGACTTCTTCTCCAGGAAACCACTTCATCTAAGCTAAGTACCTATAAAAGTACAAATTCCTCTATTAAATTCCGTTATTCATTTCCTGTGGCAGAATAAATTGTAAATTTGTTTTTAATTCTTTTTTTAATAGAAATCCTCAACTATAAAAGTTGAGGGAGATACCGCCCGGGGTCACTTTTCTTTATTAACTTAAATTTAAATTTTACAAGGCGTTTCTACCTTTTCCGCCTTAGTTTTCTTAGTATTTTTATCGTCAAAAAGGTAGTGGCGCCCTCAATTTTTACAACCCTTCTGTTATCCTTGTGTGACATAAACTTGGGGTCGAATCACCCTTGAGAGGAGTCTCTAGCCGGAGCCCTTCGAGCTGGTGCCCTGTGAGGTACAGGCATTCACAGTTACAACGGTTTGAGATAGAATCATGCGGTTTTCACTAAAATGTTCCATTTTAGCAAAGTTTTGTTTTTTTTATTCGTTTTGCCTACGTCACAACAAAAAAGGCGGATGTTTGACAATTTTTTTGTTGACTTTGCTCAGTCACACGTTAACCAATTTTAAAAAATTTTGCACTAAAGAATAGATAAAGGTCGGTTCTTTCAAACTACAAAAAAATATACTGGGTGTTCCATTAACAAAAGTCAATTTTTGTCGTGACGTAGGTAAAACGAATAAAAAAAACTTAACTTTTTTAAACAAATGAAACATTTTAGTGAAAACCGCATGTTTCTATCTAAAACCGCTTAGAAATTATGGGCAGTTAAAATGAGGGTAAATAAAGATGGACATCCGGTATAAACAGATTAGATTTTGTTGAAAGGTTGAGGTTGGTTGGTTGGAGTGGGTACTAAATTAAAATCGGTCTAAAAGACTAATTATTTAATTTAATAGGTTTCATTGCGTAATTTTTTATGAGCGAGATATACTCACACACATACAAGAACGTTAATTGAAAAAACGTTTGTGTTCGATGAACGACGAAGGGTAAAAATAAACTAGATAGGACGGAGAAGATATTTATAGGGATACATAAAATACCTATATTTATGTGGATGGGTTTTAATTAAAAACTCCATACGTTTTTTTTGTCGATAATATTAAAATTTTATACAAAGAAGTGCCAAGTTTAACATTTTTCCCTATTTTTATTGTCCCCGCCGATTCTCGATTCGACTCCTATGGGAAATATGGCGGTTTATCCATGAGAATCAGATTTCGGTATTCTGCAGCACATTCGTAGGAATCTTTTCTTACAAAAAGCATAGGAACCTATTCACATGCACTGTTTCCAACTCTCAAAAAATGTTCTCCCCAAAACTTAAATCAAAAACATCAAAAATCATAACATTTACATGAAAATACCACTAAAAAAATAATATTATTAAAAAAATCATAAATAATACATTAATAATAATTATTATGAAACTGAAATCAGTAGCCTGAAAATGACTGAAAATTTTTAGAATTATTTTCTGCAAATTAAATGCTAGGTCAACAAATAAATGCGATTGGCAGAATCCAGGCCAGGCTCTAATTTTTGTACCTTTATTTTTCTTAATAAAAAAGTAAAGAAATCCCTAAAAATATAACACCTCTAAAAAAAATCCCATCTCGCTTATTTACTTCCTAAAGGGGGGAAAACCCTCAAGTTGGTAAAACTGATCAGCACCATCTAGTGACACAAGGACAGAAGTTTCCTTTGACAATTCAAATTTTTTTATACTTTTATTGAATACAAATATGGAGTATGGAGAGTAGTGCGATTAAAAAAAACACACAATTAAAAATTTATCCCCAAAAAATTCTTCCCTCTAAAAACTCCCTGTATAGATTTTTTCTCCCTAAATTTAGGGAGAAAATCCCCAAATTGGCATCACTGTTCACATGGTCCTAATTCATTGGAGAATGTAAATTAGTCACCAAAGCGCATGCGATGTAATTACTGATGAGCGATATCGTGATGCGCGATACGATCCGATATTTCAGAGTATCGATACATTTACTTCCGATACTCGATACCTTGCGATCCGGGATTTTTAGTGGTAACGGCGAGTGGCGTCATCTACCATCTAACCAACAAAAGCAAATATATTCACGCAACCGTTATTCGTCGTTTGCAGTTTACTGTAAAATGAATACAGACGATTAGGTTACTTTAGAAGATCGAAACTGTGTAAAATTGTCAGCTGTCAGCCGAACCGTTGAGTGATTGTCAATCCCTGGAATGACTTAATGTCAGCCAACGATTAAATATTGATCCAACGAAATAAATTAATAAACTAGGTAATTTAGTTGATAGCTAATAGAAGAATAATGTTTCGTTGTTTATTTATAATTTTTAGTTGTAAAAAATATATTTTGATAGTTTTGTTGTTATTTAATTAATTTCATTGAATTATTATTATTAATTGAATAGAACCGCTGGCAGCCATAAAATCCCGGATCGTTAACCTATCGATACTTCCAGTATCGATACATTAACCTTCGATATTCTATTGTATCGATAATTTACGTTCCGATCCGTATCGATACTTTCAAGTATATCGCGCAACCCTACCAAAGAGGTTATGTTACAAAACAGAAACGCCAACAATGGAACAAATTCAATTCTCAGAGCTGCCAATATCATGATACAACGTACAACCAGCATAGAACACCTAAAAGAAATTAGCATGCTCAAGCGTGATTGGTTAGAATTAAAAAATATGAGAATCTATCTCAGACATACCCTCCTATAAGAAGGAATTTTAATATAGGAAACAATAATTACTATAGGAATATTTTCTCATAAAGTGGAGAATCGAGGACCGGGTTATTTAATATCCCTCTCTAAATATTTCATTTTTGTCGCTAAAAATTGACTATGACAATACAAACAGCGCCATCTATTAGTCAAGTGAAGAATTATTAGTAAACTTTAAAACTTGTTTTTAAACGAAATATTCACTACCACATATTTCTTTTTCATAAAAATCATTGATTCTTATACATGTTTCATTTTAATTCCTTTTCTTTTGAAAATAGCGTTTTTTAATAAATGGACAAATAAGAAGTTATCGACTGACACTGACACTTGCGTCTAGCGCCAACGTTTAATTTTCTAACCCGCATGCACGCATGCGCAGTTCATGATCAGTTTGCCTTCTAATTTATCGAGAAGGGCAAGGAAAATCATTGAAAAAGCTATACAGTATTGAAAAAATGGCTTCTTCAATGATTTTCCTTGCCCTTCTCGATAAATTAACAAAGAAAAATTAGAAACATAAAAAAGTATTAGTTCCTAATTATTCTAACCTAAAAATTTAAAATGACAAGACAAAGCAAACTGATCATGAAATGCGCATGCGTGCCTGCGGGCTAGAAAATTAAACGGTGGCTCTAGACGCAAGTGAGACACGACGGGCAATTTGTCTAATAACTCATTCAGTCAATGTTGCCCACTTGGGGGGTTTTCTCCCTAAATTTAGGGAGAAAAAATCTATACCGGGAGTTTTTCAAGGGGAAGAATTTTTGGGGGGTATTTTTAGGGATAAAATTTTAATTGTGTGTTGTGTTTTTAATTGCACTACTCTCCATACTTGTATTCAGTGAAAATTTAAAAAATGATACTACTGTAATTGATGGTTACTAGATGGTGCTGATGCATATGTTTATTTACACTAAATTTATCATTGTTATTTTTAGCTTAAAATAATTATTTGTTATAAATAATGTAAACGTTTTACCAATAAAACTACTCGTTAATTGATTGTTACTTCTACGTATAATTACAATGCTAAAGGGAGAAAAATTGTAGGGGTTTTTGGTTAGAGCTTTAGGGGGAAAGTTTTTTGAGAGTTGGTATCACTGTTTTCAGTGAATACTGGGTGTTTCATTAAGAATTGTCCATATAGTAACTGGAGAAACCTTAGCACGAAATATGAAGATTGAAGCCAAAACACTTAAATAAAATATTCCTCTTAACTGAGATATAGAGTGTTTTATTTTAAATATTCTAAATGATTTTAACCCATAGTTTTGACACCTTCCAATATTTTTTGTTCATACTTGGCAAAGAGTTTATACATGTTAGGTTACTTTCAACAGTGGTAAAAGTCTCTATTACCAGAGGCGTGCGGTAGGGATGGATACTTTCTTTTATACCCCTACAATCTACGCCACTGTCGTAATAATCGTTTCAGCATATTTCTGTGATTCTTCGCCACTTTTTACGTAAATATTATCCTCTTGTCTCAATGCGATAGAGTGAGTAGTTTTCGAATTATTTGCATTTAAAGGTAATGTTTAAAATATCCAATTTTGTTTTATTGCTTATTTCACATGAGTGTCGTTAATAATTTAACCACCTTGATGATAAAATTTGTTAACCTAACATGTGTAAACTCTTTGCCAAGTATGAACAAATAATATTGGTTGGTGTCAAAACTATGGATTTTAGCCCATAAAATAAAACACCCTATATCTCGGTTAGGAGGAATATTTTGGCTTAAATCTTCATATTTCGTGCTAAGGTTTCTCCAGTTACTATATGGACAATTCTTAATGAAACACCCTGTATATAGAACCAGGGCTGCTGTTCAAAACTGCTCCAAATATTTTCGTAGCCCTTTTTAGTACTCAATAATGTTATTAAAAGCAATATTATAATGGGGGACTACCTCAAACCCCATAAAAATTAAAAAAAAAACTCACAATTGATGTCTGCATTATTTGTTATGGTAAATTTTTGTATTATTTTTATGGGGTTTTGTGGCATTCCCCATTATGAGTTCAAATTCTGAGTTTTAAAAACATCCCGGTGGATTTTCAAAAAGATATTTCTATCGTTATAACCTAAAATTAAACAACTTTGCGGAATCTAAATTAATCAAATCAAATCAAACATTTTTTTTTCAAACCTTTTTATCCATTTCGATATGAACCTATTCAAACGACGTTTTTTTCCCATATTTCGGAACACAAAAATAACTTGAAACGAGAACAACAAAAAAAATCGAAATACACTTTTCTACACGTTCACCATTTTCCGATGACTCAAAAATTACAACTGCAGAGTGACAAAACCGGCGAAAGCGAACGAAGTGGGATCTTATTTAGAGCAGCGTGTAGGAATTCTCTTTCTTTTCTAGCGTGTTACGACTTTATTTTTAGACGCCTCCAGAGAAATATTTGGATGATGGTATATATAAGTAAATCGCTCTCTCTAATCATTTTTGGAAAATTTAAAAAAAAACGTCGCGTTTTAGCGAAAGAAAGAAAATGCATATTTCTTTAAAACGCGGTATTCGACCTGTTAAAATATCTACATACAGGGTACATTCAAAACTCAAACTCAGCTGACAGCTTATACACATAAGTGTAACTTCCTCGAGATTGAAATATTTGAAAATACTTTATTATTTATGTAGGGAACTATGTTGGAGGTATTGTTCGTGTCTATTTCAAATAAATTGTTCAGTGCCTCATGTAGACATTTCCATGAATAAAAATATGAAATCAAAGAATGTATTACCGATTCTCAAAATATTCGCAAGTCAAGAGTTTGAAACGGACTACAGTTTTTTTAAGAACCGTTTAATCGAGAGAGAGATATAAATAGAAGCTCACCTTAAAAAAGGATATAAAACTCGACACACACACAACACTTAAAGTAAAAACTATACCGACTAAAATCGTCAACGCGAGTAGGTTCGCAACTTCTTGCTCTTAAAATAAATTCAGTAACTGCCGATGCCGGTAACTGTCTTTATCATTATCATTAAACAGATCTATGAACTTGCAATTAAACAAATAAAATAAATGGAATTCTTCGAGTTAACGTTTGTTGTAACAGTTGGAGGTCCACTGGATGAAAGTCGTACCGTTCGCAGCACCGTAATCCGTACTTATATTAGACGGTATTGATGTTCATTTGTTACCAATACAATGTTGTATATATTTATTTATTTATATACGTGTAATAATTATGCAGCTGGTTTTATACAGTGTGTACATAAAGTAACGTTACTTGCTAATATTTCGATTTCCTTTAGGTTTACAAAAAAAAGTAGAATAACAGGTACAAATAACTAATCTTATTTAATGAGATGTTCAAATTGTCTTCCTTCTTCTATTTGACAGTATCCAAGTCGATTATAAAAAGCTGATATGGTATTACGCAATTGCTGATTTGTTATTTGTTGGGCTGTTAACAGTATTCTATTTCTCAGTTCATCCTGATTATCAGGTTTTGTCTTGTACACAATGTTTTTCAGATATCCCCAGAAGAAATCGTCTAAAGGCGATAAATAGGGAGATCTGGCTGGCAACTCAATTGTGCCCCTTCTTGCAATCCACCTGTCTTGGAAAACTTCATTTAAGCAACACTATAGTGTGGTGATGCACCATCCTGCTGAAACCAAGTGTCATTAAAATTGTTACCAACTGCATTTCTTATTGCACGAACTATTTGATTTCTTAATAAATCTAAATACTTTGGTCCATTCAAATTGCCTCCTACTAAGAATTAACTTTTGAAGGTATTTGTGTTCTATGTTCCCGCATCCACTTAGGATTAGTATCACTCCAATATCTACAATTGTGGCAATTAACTGTAAGATTTAACATAAACGTGGAAAATACTTCATCAGAAAAACTATCTTACTTGTAAAATGAGGGACTGCTTCTACCTTTTGCATTATAGTTTCACAAAATTCTATTCTGCTGTCATAATCATCTTCAGATAATTCTTGTAATAGAGTTACTTATTCTTCTTAATAATGTTACAGACGGATCCCACACTAACATCGTGTTCTAATGCAGTTTTCCGAGTGGATGTAAAAGGATTTTCTACAAAACTTTGCATAACATCCAAGGATTTTCCATAATTAGTTACGGACTTCAGTCGGCCAGTTTTAGGGCGATTTTTAGTTGAACCCACTTCTTCAAAAAGTTTCACAATCCTCCAAACTGCAGTTTTGGTAATTTGGTTGCGATTTGGATACGTATCATTAAATTCTTTTACGATCATCATAAGAATCATTATTCTTTCCTGTTCGGTAAACATACTTAAATTTTAAAAGCAACTCTAATTACAATAAACACCTTTCACTAATGACAATGAGAAATAATTCATGACATAAAAACAATTAATGACAGAAAAACCTACTACTTTTTTGACATAAACAATTTTTTTATAATTTTAGAATCAAACCAATGAAACTTTGGAATTATTAAAGGTAGAATTATGCGGTCTTGTTGGTTGTATTTGTAATTTAATAGATTATGAAAAACTTAAAAAATATATACATGGTTTACTATTTAAAAAAATATGTTAACAAGTTATTTTTGAGCAACGGTGCACCCTGTATACTTCTAATCGACTTATGCAGATATATAAATCGTTTATTTAGTCAAAAATAACTAATTTTACATAGAAATTTACATGATAATACATTCACATTTAATATAAAAAATACATAAGTATATATTTAAAATACATTTAAAATGATAAAACAAAGTCAATTTTACAAAACATAAAACAAAAAAAAACATCATCTAGTCAGCAAGTAATCACTCAGTTTTCTCTTAAATATTATTATGCTTGTAGTTAATATCCTCAGGCAAATTATTAAAAGCAGATGGTCTGGATTATTTGAAAAAACTTTTATTCTACATTTTTTTTTTGTAAACCTAACGGAAATCGAAATATTAGCAAGTTACGTTACTTTATGTACAAACTGTATTAAAAATATACAGTAAGAAAGAAAATGTATTAGGGAGGAATTTTGAGGACGAAAAACACTATCATGGTTATTAAAACAATCAATTATAAAATAAACAAAAAATTATTAATAATAAGAGTGTAAAGAATACCAGGGCAATGATAACAATTATATTTTTAAACATTGGTTATCATACTATGAATGAAAGTTCAAGAATACACAAATAAAATTATTATTTATTGCAGAAATATTGGCCAAGTATACCATTTTGTTAGAAAAATTCTTTATAATAACTGTACATAGGCATTTTTTACAGGATTTTTTCAAGTACATGAATTTAAAATGAACATTATTATCGAGAGGGGGACTGGAAGACCCTTTTGAAGGCCGGAACCCTTGTTGGTTCTATCTCAAAGATATACCAACCCCGTTTACTTTAGAAGTGTAATTCAATGTCTGTCGGGGCATATAGCCCACGAAGTAGTTGTTGCTTCTTAGGGAATGGTCTGTTCTTTGAAATTTATATTTCAAATTTGTAAAGCGTTATAATAGTATTGAACTATTATTTTTTGACATCTATAGATCACGCTTTACTAAAATATGACAATTATTTACAGGTAACTGTAATTAAGTAAATCCTAACGGGACATTGTCGCCTGAATGGACACCTGAAAAAGCTCAAAATAGTGGAGGAAGAAGAATGTAGATCCTGTGGCATGGAAGAAGAAACCTCCATCCACATACTTGCGAACTGCACAGCAATTCAGAATCCTAGGGCACAACACCTTGCAGATTACTGGATAGAAGAGGGACATTTACCCAAGTTAAAGCCTGCAGATATCCTAAAATTCCTCCGGGAAATAGGACTAAAGGAGCTACTAGTCTCTGAGACTTTCCTCAGGAACTAAGTAGAGGTAAGGGGGCACAATAGATCTTTTAGGTCTCATTGAATGTTACCCCAATATACATACATACATTGATTAAAGATAATTTTATGTACAAATAAATTGAGGAGATGTCCGCATGGTATCACTATACAAAAAAGTAGCTAAAAAGCAAGATAAAAGGACAATTATAACGAAGTTGAATAAATTACTCGGTAAATAACTATGTACAGAAACAAAAATGACTAAAAAAATTAACATTTACAGTAAGGTTATTAAATTAGAATAATTAAATTAACCATTTGCCCCTTGTCCTAGATAGCAAAAGTAAAAGCAAGATACAAGTGCGAAAGCTAAATTTCAATAGAATAAGCAATGACCCTGAAAAATACTTCCAAAAAAACACGAATAAGTAACTCAAAAACCATGAAATCATTAAGCAATTTAAAAAAACATGATGTACCATTTGTGGTGACATTTGCCTAACTAAACGTTTTAGTAACAAACTATCAGACTTACCAGTGTTTATGAATTTTTTAAAAAGGAACAGTTTGGCTGGAGTTTGGAAAATCGTACACGTTTCAAAAAACAAACACAGTAACAAAAATTAAATTAAATACAGACTACAAATTGCACTGCCCAGTGCCCACACACCAAAATCAGGAACGTAGACATATTAGTTATTTTTTTCTTTTTTCTCGGAAAATGACAGAATAACAAATGAGTCGGTAAGGTAGATTTCTTTTTTTATTCATCCTATTATGATTTAACGTACACAAATGAAAAATAAATGTTAATATTATTATCAATGAACAATGAGAATATACGTTTATACTATTTATATTTCAATATTTACGCATTTATATCAATTTAAATATGTTGAAACTAGTCTACTCCCATTTTACTATATTTCAAATACATCCACTTCAGCAGTTTTTCTTTTAGAAGCTGGTACTCTTTATTTGTTGACGATTCCTTAGTATTTATATATTTGGATATGAATATTGCGCTAAAAAACTACTTTACTACTTCAATGAAGAAAATAGGAATGTATTTTTAAGTGCCTGTCAACCTAGAACGTAACAACTAGATACATCAAATAAAAGAAGAAGAAAATGTGAAGGATAAACGAAACATAACCTGATCTGTCGACTTCAAAATATTCACGTTTTTGTTTATATTTAAAGTTTCAATCAAGAGTTAACTTTTAAGTTACAACCATGGCTGAAATAGTGGAACGCCGGATGGAACCCATGTCTGAAGAAATTGAGGAAATGAGAAGGTTGAAATTATTCTCAGTTACCGAAACGAAAGCAATCTTGAAAAGGCGAAAACAATTTGAGTGTAAGATAAATGGAGTTATGAAGAACATACAAGACTATAAAGATTACATTCAGTACGAAAAAACTCTCTTAAAAGATATCAAATTGCGACGAAACAAACTCAGGATAGCTGAAAGAAAAAGTGGTATTGAAGTGAAAATATTGAAGAGGATAAAGAACTTGTATGAAATAGCTTCGCAACGATTCTCTCATGATTTTAATTTCAGTCTGGCTTACTTTAAATTTTGTAAAGAATCTAATTTTAACCAAGCTGCCTCTTTAGTTGTTCAAAATATGATAAAAAATTTTGCCCACATTGCTGATGTATGGCAGGTAGCAGCAGCTTGGCATATGAAGCGAGATATCAAACAAGCTTTGAGCGTCATCCATAAAGGTTTGACCATTCATCCTAGTTGTCAAAATCTTTATATCGAAGCTATTCAACTAGAATTGTTGACCAGAGAAAAAGATGATTGGCCTGATAATGTCCAATTACAAAATCGTGATGAAGTTTGTTATAAAAAGATAGAAACATATGTTGATGCAATATTACAGAATATTAACAGTTTTTCTTGTCTAATAAATGTTCTTAACATGTTAAAACCTTACAGTTTCACTAAAAATATTCAACACAAAATCGTAGTACTTTTAATGGACAAATATCGGAATGAACCAGAAGTTTGGCAGACTCTAGCAGAAAGAGAAAAAGAAGGACAACACTATCCAGTTCCGGATGAATTAAGAACATCAACTAAGTTTCGGTTAACAAAATGTATGGAAAAATATGAAATGGGATTATCTGTAGTATCTAACGAGAAAAAAACCACTATGTGGATGTTATATTTAGATTTTTTAATAGACAGATACCAACAGAAAGATTTATCGAATAATATGATTAAAATGACTTTAATAGAAAAATTAGAGGAAGCTAGTAAAGTCTCAATTCTAACAGAAAGATACTACATTATTTGGGCAAAGCTACTCTCCAATGAAAATGAAGTTTTAAATATTGTCGAGAAAGGTTTGAAAGCATTACCGAAATCTGTAGAACTATGGAAGTTAAAATTGAAATGTATGGTAATGAAAGACGATACAAAAGCACTCAATATGGCATTTAAACAAGGACATCTGACATTGAGAGAAAATGCAGCTCCACTTTGGCAATTACTGATTAGATATCACATATTATCATCCCCAAATGAAATCATTGAAGCAGTTTATAAAGACGCTGTTAGACAAGTCAAACAAATTGCAAATTTAATCAAACCAGATTATATTGAGTGGATAACTTTAAATAAAGGTATGTTACTTCAATTCGTATAATAGTAAATTACTAACTTTATAATTTTAGACATAAAAACAGCTCGAGAAATTTATAAAACCCTATCAATAACACCTCCATATTGCAAAGAACTACACCTAAAAATGGCAAAACTAGAAATGACTGAACAAGATATTTCCATCAAAGAACTGGAGCGTCCATTAAAATTAGCTTGTGAACACTTCGGGAGCGAAGACGCTGATGTTTGGATCAATCTAAGAGATTGTTACTTAGAACATCATCAATTATTTGAAGACACTTATCCTACGTTTGATATTAATATTAAAACTCAGCAAATACGCAGGGAAGCTGAACTAGCATTAAAGGATAACGTTATAATGTTAGCGGATTTTAGAAATAAGTATGATGCACCTGTAAGTTTTGATGCTACAGAAAAATAAATAGTGTTATGAAGTTTTTTTTATATCTTTCCACAGTAATCGTATGAGAAATCGTATATAAATAAAGTATACACAGTAATAAACAATCTCTATAATTCTATATATCACAAAACCATCAAAAATCCCATTCACAAGAATACAATTCTAGTTGAGACAACTTATTCATGGTATTAAAATTTTCAATCTCATCCAAATCGAAACCCACTCTGTCACTTAGAGGTAAAGCAGGTTTTAGTAATTCTGGTAAGGGTAAAGCTTTTTTAACAGTCTTGAATATAGGATGATTAAGTAGTTGAGCTGCTGAAGGTCTATCTGCAACGTCCCACATAAAACAGAGAGCAACCAGTTCGTGTAAATTGTCACTAAATCTTCGGCTGAGGATGTTCTGACTGATTTCCATATCTCCTAAAATATATAAAACTACAGTATGATTATAAATCGAGGAAAATGTCGGTATTTTACCACCACAATCCAAATTTTCATCCCTAGGAATTGTTGTTCTATCTAAAAGTGGTGGAGCACATCCACGAACTTTTTCGGTTAACATTAATGTCTTGGGCATTCCAGAAAATGGTTCTGAACCATTTGCTAGCTCGCATATTAAAATACCAATACTGTAGATATCAGATTTTTCATTATAGCCTAAAAAAGTAAGGTTAAAAAAAACACTTACACATAGAACAGTATATAAGTACCTTGAAGATTCTGTTCTAACAATTCTGGACTTAACCAGTTTAGATTTTTTTCAGTAGTTGGAGGAAATGAATGAATACTTCTTTGCCATCTACCGTTTTTTACAATTGGGCAAGAATACCGCATCCCTGTTAAACAAACTTGTCCAGTGTCAGATATTAGAATATGACTGGCTCTTATAGCCCTAAAATATTTGTTTGTTTTTTATATATTTTATTAAATAATTATAATAATGAATTATTCTACCTGTGAATATAACCTTTCTTATGAATATATATTAATGCAGACAGTACCTCCTTTATAATCAATACTATAGCGGTCTCCAGTAATCCTGAGAAAAATTAACAATTTTAAACTATTTCAAATATAAATTTTAACATCTACCTTCGTTAAAATGTCTGGTTAACAGATCTCTACACGAACCGTACGCCATGAGTGGACTAACTACACAAATTTCAGGACCAGATACAAATGTAGTAATGTAAGGTAGAATATTTACATGACTGAGTTGTTTGGTCAAAATAATTTCACTCTAAAAATGAGGTTGAAATAAAAATTCCATCAAGCAGAATCTCACGTGATAATACCTCTAACAAATTTATATCTTCTTTAATTTTATCAATGTTGAATTTTTTAACGGCAACCATTACGCCAGAAGGTAAGTGTTTGGCGAGTTGGACAATTGCTTTATTATCGAAACACTGACCCAAAATGGATATTGTTTGATATTCAGATATATTAGTATTATAAGGCGACACTTGTGAATTCATTCTACTTTTCTTAATTAAATTGTAATTTGAAAGTGTTAGTTAATTTTACGATAATAAATTATTAGGTTAAATATTTAAAATGAAGTTGTTTTTCAAAATTAAAATTTTAAAACGTCAAAACTCCATCTTCTTCTTTTTTAATTGTGACGTTCAATCACCAGCTTGTATTCAGCTATGACTTTGTTACTGGTAAAAGTAAAATTCTAATCCAAGACATACACATATTATAAATAAAATTTCATCCCTGTTATAACTTCACCTCTGCCAGAGATAAGTATTATCTCTGCCTCTGCTAAGAGAAAAATAAATGAAAATCCTGAAGAAGAAAACTGTACCTAATAGGGTGTTAAACTTACAAAAATATGATGTTTTCTCAATGTTAATAGTTAGTGGTGGACAAAATCATAATGAGGAATCAATTATTTTTAATATTTTTATTCTCACAAGGTTTTTATGTCGATTTGAAAATTCAACTTTTGGATTATTTAAATAGTTCGCCATTTATGCTGTTACCTGCATTACCTAAAAGAGAAGTTAGCTACATAAAGTAGGAATTATAAACTTTACGTTCGAGTTCAGTTCGTAGTTGGCAGTTGGTAGTTCAGTTCAGTTGAAGTTAAACTAAAGGAATCCCACAATTACGTTTATAAAGTCAGTCCGCGTTCAGTTCGCAGTTTCCATTACGCCCGTTACGCTGCGTCCGCGTTCGAGATGGCCAAGATTTAAGTTCGCAGTTGGCAGTTCAGGTATAAACCAATCAAAACGAAAGTTATGCACCACGTGAGAAACGTCATTGTCAACTGTTGACTTTACTCTTCACTTACAAAATGGTTTTTCTTTGTTTTGTTTAGGTTTGTTCACGGACTCCGTGGGTGTTTTTTTAAATATTGTTTTTTACTGAAAAAAATGTCTGTTACTCTATGAAAATTGTCAAAATAATTTTCAACCAATCAAATCTCTAACTGCCAACTGAAAGTTGTGAGGTTTATAAATGCAAAAATTTACCAACTGCAGAATGGAAACGACGCGAACGTCGCAAACTGCGAACTGAACGCGAACGTAAAGTTTATAATTCCGCCTTGAGGGTTGACATAGGACCACAATTCTTTCGTCTTCTTTTTTAAAATCGTGATAACGTATAGTGAATGACAGAAGTTGTTTAAATCTACTTTCGATTTATGTTTACGGCTACACAGCAATATAGTAACCAGTTGTAGTATGTTTATATTTTCCTCTAGCAGCCTCAAACCACTCAATTTTCGTCTAACATCTACTGCAGGCACAGTTACAAACTTTTTACGAGGCGTTGTAATTATTATGTTCGTGCAGTATGATACAAAACAAGATTTATATGATATTGACTTTATCCCAACTTGAAAAATTGTGGAGAAAAACTAACTAAACTTAACTAAAAAAATATTAACACATTGCTTTTATTTTTTTATAATATTGAAACGTCCAGCTGGTATAAACTGTAAACAAAAAACTCATATATATATTATAGACTTTGGCAGCTCTTCAATCTTCAAATTCGAATGGCCTTTTTGTAACTGGCTATTAGTTCATAAAACATCTAAATCAGAAAGTGGCTAGCTTCATCTTTAAGTATGTGACGTATTACCGCTACTGAGGTATAGATGCCACCACTTCCACAACCGATTCCCTTTTCTATTTGTCTTTGTATAGTAGTTTTGAATTGAGCACAAACCACAAAAAAATAGATATTTTATTGCGATTTCGTGATTTTGGTAAAAGTCTAGTTTAGTGAACCAACGCGGATTTTGACGAAATATTTTTTTTTAAATTAATTCGAGGTCGCTGAACACGAAAATGAAAAAAGAAATCGGCGCTCTCTTACCAAAAACGAGTTATGAATTTTTGAAGATGAGTTCAGATCAGCACTGCACTGGTTTTATTGTCATATAACAACTGATTTAAATGATGCATTATAAAGTCTACACAATGTTAATTACACTATAATTACTTTTTACGATATTCCTCTCACACACACATTTAAAAAACACTGATATTGATATTCATTTCTTGCAAATTCGTTTTTTAATTCCACAATTATTATATCTTTTGACATTTTCATGTAACATGACTGACATATAAGTTTTGGTCTGTTTCCGCTCAGTCGCTCAACTTGTACCTAATAGCAAATCCAGCCATTAGATATTTAGCCACTTGAATTAGTTGCTGAATATTTTCGATTTCATGATCGTGACATAGAAGATATAAACAAGATGAACATCATGAACATACACCTATTTTTCCGTTAGCTGGCGCTGTATTTGGCTCAACTTTCGTTTAACTGAAATCGGTTATGGAAAAATTATATGAACAGCCATCTACATACTGTGAGAAAGGCGCGCCGGATCGACGTTTCGCAATTCGCGCGCGCGAATTGCGAAACGTCGATCCGGCGCGCTCGCTTCGCTCGCGATAATCAATCTACTTCATTATTTCAAACGGAAATCCAATCTAATAAATGTATCAAGATGATAAGAAGCGATTGCGATTTCACTTTGATCGGTGTTAGTTGGTCGGGAAGCGATATTAGTAGAATTTTCAAATTTTCTAAAAAGGGGAAACAGCTTCTGATAACCAAAGTCTTATAATATTAGCAGTATGTTAAAAATTTGATTTGGAATTACACCTGCAGCAACTATTTTCGTTGTCAGCAGTGTTTATAGAGGCCGAACAACTGAGGAGGTGATTTTTTTAAAGAATTAATTGATGAGTGCAATTCAGAGAAAAAAAATTGTTCAGCATCCTCAATGATCAAATTGAATGGTTCATTATCCTTCAAATAAATGATAAATATCAACCAAACTTATCTCAAAACTAACCATCTTCCTAAAATCAACATATCTCTCAAAATTTGAAAAAAAATGTTTCAGCTGTAATACGGCGCTAGCTATCGGAAAAATAGGTGTATGTTCATGATGTTCATCTTGTTTATATCTTCTATGTCACGATATGGTCACGATCATGAAAACGAATATACTCGCAGCAACTAATTCAAGTGGCTAAATATCTTTTATGGCTGAATATGCTATTAGGTACAAGTTGTACGACTAAGAAGAAACAGACCAAAACTTATATGTCAGTCATGTTACATGAAAATGTCAAAATATATAATAATTGAGGAATTAAAAAAAGAATTTACAAGAAATGAATATCAATATCAGTGTTTTTTAAATGTGTGTGTGAGAGGAATATCGTAAAAAGTAATTATAGTGTAATTAACATTGTGTAGACTTTATAATGCATCATTTAAATCAGTTATTATATGACAATAAAACCAGTGCAGTGCTGATCTGAACTCATCTTCAAAAATTCATAACTCGTTTTTGGTAAGAGAGCGCCGATTTCTTTTTTCATTTTCGTGTTCAGCGACCTCGAATTAATTAAAAAAAAAATATTTCATCAAAATCCGCGTTGGTTCACTAAACTAGATTTTTTCCGTCAAATTTTATGGCGCTCAAAATCGACAATAAATTAACAAAACATGATGTATCTCTGATTTTTTAGTATGTTTTTCGGACCCATCAAGGCAATGTATACCCAAGTTTGCAACTCTCAAAAAGTTGTACCAAAAAAGCGCGAAATGTTTGGCCTGGTTTTAGATTATACTCTATATCTCCTAATCTCTGCATTTTTCGTTGAAAGTTAGTTTATACGTTTTTAAGAACATTAAATTTGTGACAAAGTAAGTCCAACCGGAGCTCTGTAGGTCAATTGGTTACCGAATTACGGCACTTTGAAAATATGCCATATTTAGCAAAAATTGGAAATTTTAGTTTTAGACCTTCTTTGGACCGAAAACGTCGAAACCATTGATCCTACGAGTAGAACTTGTGGAATATAGTTTGTAGGCAATTTAATTAGCTTTAAATTAAGCAAAAAGCGGGGTCTGTAAGCCTCGTAGTTCTCTC